>CAMXCT020006820.1:302500-330175 GCA_947184155.2 Cladocopium goreaui | reverse complement strand
AGAGAGAGAGAGAGAGAAAAAGAGAGGAGACCTCAAGCACCTTTCGGTCCATCAGTGGCTTCGCTCTGCCATCCCTCATTCACAACAACCAAGCTCTCCTATAGGTTTCCTATTTTTGAAACTTCCGCCACCGCCTTGTGCGGTACTACTGGTACGTTTTGTTACTGGCAAATCTTCTGGCATTCTATCTGACATATCTTCTGGCATTTTATCTGGCATATCTTCTGGCATTCTATCTGGCATATCTTCTGGCATATCTTCTGGCATATCTTCTGGCATTCTACCTGGCATATCTTCTGCAATATGTTCTGGCATATCTTCTGGCATTCTATCTGACATATCTAACACTCTATCTGGCATATCTTCTGGTATTCTATCTGGCCGTTGAGGTCCAGCAGTGCACACTGAGCTGGGAAGCTCCCAGGTTGAGGTCCAGCGGTGCACACTGAGCTGGGAAGGTCCCAGGTTGAGGTCCAGCGGTGCACACTGAGGGAAGGTCCCGGGTTGAGGTCCAGCGGTGCCACTGAGCTGGTTTGGTCCCAGGTTGAGGTCCAGCGGTGCACACTGAGCTGGGAAGTTGGCAAAGAGCTTGGCGAAGAGTTGGCAAGGCGGAAGTTGAGGTGGAAGTTGATGCAGACATGATCGAGGAGAAACTGGAGGAGGAGGCAGAGGAGGAGGAGAAGGCGGAGGACGAGGACGAGGAGGACAGCTAGCCGAGGAGAACAACTCTGATAAAATCTAACAACCGTCACCTGGCAGGTGGGGAAAAATGAAATTTGCAGTGAATGCGTCCATAATGTTCATCTTCTAAAAAGAAGCTGGCAAGAGGCGAAAAAAGAATAAACCAATTATCAGTATTACTCAAATTTGTTTGCTGTCGTTTTGCTTTTGGGTTCTCAGGCCCCCCCTTGTCTGCCCCTGGTGTTCCTAGGAGGTATTATAAATGCGTCCGGTCAGGTCATAAGTCCGGGCAAGGTTAGAATATTCCGGACCGGCGCCGGCGTGCGGCCCAATTTATAAAATAGCTCCGACCAATCTATAAATAGTTCCGGCTGGTTTATAATAGTTCCGGCTGGTATATAAAGAGTTCCAGGCAATAACCCTTACAGGGAGAGCCCAGCCCATCCCGCGAGCGACAACGCGCGGCGGCTCCCGTAAGCCTAAACAATCTGTGGCTTGAGCAATCACCTGAAAATCGCGTTTCCAAGTGCGCGGGTTTGGTGGAATGGGGTTGGCTCAGGGCGTTGGCTTCTGGGCCGTATTTGAGGGGTTGGTTTCTGGGTTTGAAAGCATCAGTACCTGAGCCACACTTCCTCCTGCTTGCGCGCGTGAAGCAGATCTCATATGATCTCAAAACAATTTAACAACCACAAAACAACCCTTTGCAGCCTCACTAAGTACTTGAACATGATACAACATTATTGACATTGCCCTAGACACGTGTGTGTGTGCGTGTGCTTGTTCCCATGTCCCTTAAGGCTGCACCCCCTTGCGTTTGCTAGGGGGCAAAGCCAAATCATTGCCTTTTCTTCTATTTTCTTCTATGTTTTCCTTACGCTTTGATGACATCATGTGACCGAATTTCATATATTGCTGTATATTGATATGATGAACATTGTGATTCTGATGGATGTGAAAAACTGACAACTCACTGCAGAATGCAGCGTGCAGCTCTGAGCTCACCTCATATTCAGAAACCTTGTTCAAAGCCGCTTGAGACCCAAACATATTTCGTAAGGAGCACTGTGTTTTGCGAACCTCATTGAACCCACTCACTTAATCTCATTTAAAAACGTTGAAGCAAATGGCTTGTACAGCTTCGGTGTATCTTTGAGGGTAAACCCACTGCATGAACAGGTCCAAACCTGAAACCTCGTACACTAGGTTTTCACTTTCAAATGGAAAACAAACAAGTGAATGACGACTTTCCCAAGGTGCATTGTGCATCCACTTCTTCTGCCAGATTGGACGATGTATGAATGCATTACTGTTGTGTCTATGGATTTATGGGTCTATGGGTTCAAAATAATATCGCTGACTAATATCTGGTGTGGCTCTACTAGTGTGCCACTTCGCCTTCGCGTTTGCAGCTGGGACTGATCTCCATTCATTTTTCAATAATTTCCATAAATACGCTAAAATAGTTCCGGCCCTATTACAAATATTTCCAGGGCTAAAAAGGTCCAAAACAGAAGTTAGGGGATAAACAGGCCAACCGGACTTCTAAGAGAAAAAAGCTGAGAAGACATGAGATGAGTTAAGATGAGATGGGATGACACAGACTGCGGTGACAGTGGGATGCAGTGAGCAATTTCCAAGAGAAGGTGCGATGCGATGCGATGAGATGAAATGAGAAGATTCAAAAATCAAAAGACATGGCATCAGATTGAAAGTCAAGAGGTTGTTGCTGGGAAGCACAGGAGGCTTGCCTGTCACCTGTAGGCACGGCCTTGGCTCCGCTCTATAAGCGTTTCAAATTTGAAACTTCCGCCCCCAGCTTGTCCGGGTACTACTTGTATTTAATCATATTCATAGTTATATAATCATACATATTCCGCTTGACCCCGTTGAACTGCTTCCGTCTGAAATAACAATTCAGCGCGCAATCCTGCAACCCTGGCGCGTTAGGCCAAGCTGCCCATGCTTAAGTTTCCTGCCTTTTTCAAGATTGAAAGAAGGTCGCTGCCGCTAGAACCTCAAAAGCAGACCCAAGCCATGAATACTGGTGAACCTATGATCCCACTTGCGGCATCATCAGCAAGCGGCCTCCTTGATTTTATTGATATTCTCTCTTGGAAAAAGCGTGGTCGATGATTGCTTTGACTTGGATACAACAGAAGAGGCGTATGGTATGGATGGCAATCCTCTGAGAATCTTCCTAGGATCGACGTGTCCAAGAAATCACATGAAATATTCTTAGACCTGACATGACCTCACCTAAATGCCCCAAACATCGCTAAACATTGCCAGACCATGTCTTCCAAGCCATGTGTGTGAGCATATGCATACCACTGGGCAAGCTGAGCAGCTGCTAGCAGCACCCTTGTCAGAAGTTGTTCCGCTGGGGGTGCTTGATCCTCCCTGCGACTGTGAAGGTCCTGGGTCACCTGCGAGATCTTCAGGCAAGAACAAAATCAACATTATTTTTTCTGAGTTCAAACAGGCACACATGGAAACAAACAATCCCACATCACCGTGCAATCGTATCAAAGCAATCTGCCTGAACCTGCACTTGCGAGACCAAGCACTCTTGCACCTTGGGACGCGAGATGTGCCCACGTGTTGCCTGTTGTCCGTGTTAGCTCGCCCAGATATCCCACTTGTTTGGTGGACATTTTCTGTTTTAACTTTAACGACTGTTTGTATATTTTGTATAATACATTGGCCCAACATGGCCCAACCCCTGAAGCATGCTGAAACATGTACAGTCTCTAGCCTTCACACGTCTGGAGTCTGGACATGTGTTTACATGCCTCGTGAATCAAATGTGCTTGATGCCGGTCGCTTTAAGTTGCCATGCTGCTGTCTGCTACCTCACCTTCAACCTCTTTTTTTGCTGAGATATGATATAAGCCTAAGCAGATGTTCATTTTCCATGAAGCCGAATCGAGCCTGTTGTTTTTCACTCTTCGATGCGTCGGGGCCTACTGAATGCCCACGTACTGCTTGGAAACGCGCTACATCTCAGTCTCAGCCTGTGTCTATCCGTGTTTTCGTAAAAAACTGTTGATCTCCTATAAATATACAGTAAACCCTAAACCTCATGTCTCGTCATGCCTCGTCATGTCTCGTCATGTCTTGTGAGTCTTGTCCCAGATTCTCAAATTTACGGCGAGAAACTGGTGAGCTGCTGTCCGGGACGGCGAGGACCTCACCGTCCGACCCAGCTCTGCAAATAGATGCGGCACAAAAAAGAACAAACACGTCACAACGTGAATCAAAACATGGATCGTCAAATCAAGCATGATCAAGCCGCATCAGCCTGTTTCACAAACATTTCGCAATACTTTCACAATTTTTACTAATGAACCAGCTTCGAACTTTAACATCAGTGACCGGCAATTGAAGTGATGCCCGGCATGATATCTTGCTCTGGAGAATCATATGCACAAACACATACGCACCCTCTCTCATTGCTGTAGACACATAGCGTTCATATTTTTGTTCACATATAAACATACTTAGGTTACTTAAATATTGGTAGTTACAGTAACAAAATCAAAATACACATATATCATAATAGATCTGCAGGTTGTGAGCTGAAGGTCTATGAAACTCATTCAAGTTCTGATTCCAAATTGTTGCAGGCAACGAATTAATGTGTTTAGCAAAGCGATCACAGTTCCTAATAAGGCGTCAGGGGCAAGCCTCCTGTTGCTGGATGAATTCCTAAGCATCAAACAAAGCCGTCCAAAAATAATTAATTAATTCCTTTCTTCGAGTGGTCCCAAGCGTACAGTCTGACAGTTGATCATGGCATGCAGTCTGACAATCTATCTAGCAGAGCATCTTATCTGACATATATGTTGGCATTTGATCTGGCACGTGGTCGGACATTCTATCATTTCTATCCAACATTTATCCTGAGATGTTTGAAATAAATCTGAAATATATCCTGGCATTCCGTCTAACGGATATTGCTCAGGTTTACCTGGCATTCTACCTGACATCTGTTCTGGCATTCCATCTGACAGGCATGCTGACGTTTTATCTGGCATACCTGAAAAATAAGTAGCAGTTTGACATGCTATAATATAATTGCTATCTGACATATATTCTGACATTTCATCTGGCATTCTTTCTGACGTTTGATCTGGCATTCTATCTGACACTTTAACTGGCAGTCTACCTGGCATGCTATCTGACATTTTATCAGGCATATTCTGAAACTGCATCTGACATATGTCGTTCTATCTGGTGTTCTGTTTGTTTTGGCACTCTCGCTGACAAATATTTCATCTGGCATTCTATCTGGCATAATTAATGAGGTTCAGGTCCGGCGCACCACAGAGAGCTGGCGAGCTCGCCATACGGTTTCGGTCCAATGCGCCAGAGAGCCGGCGAGCTGGGTGCGCAGTCATAAGTTTCGGTTCCGGCGCCTCAGAGCTGGCAAGCTCGCTATAGAGTTGCTGCGGAGAGGAAGTTGGCATGGTAAACAAGCTGACAATCATATTATTGCGGTGTGGGGGAGGCAACTGGGTTCGTTCGTTCGTTCCTTCATTCATTCGTTCGTTGTTCTCCGGGGTGTCTTGTTAAAATTTCAAGACCCTCACCTGGCAGGTGGGGGAAATGGCAGAATTCAAGAATTCCATGCTCCAGAGAGCCGCTATATACACTTGAAGCGGCAGCAGCGCAGCGTGGAAGGGGCAGGTGAAGCCGACAGGTGCGGCAGTCAAGCAACCTGTGCATAACCCAATTCCATGGCAGATGAAGTTGTTCGGCCGCAGCCACCTTCGAAACTTTGAAACTATACGTGTTCCACCGCCTGCAAAGAAGCAAAGCACTGAGGCCTGAGCCTTCGGGCCGCCGCGAGGCAGCAGCCAAATTTGCCATGCAGTTTCTGGCAGGGGCATTATCCTGGCATCTAACCGTGTTGATTTAATATGATTTATTTTGATTTAGCAACAGGCCGAACAATTTGCCAGGCAGGTGCTGAAAGAAACAACTGTTTGCTGAACATTCTTGTTGACATGGGTGGCCATTGTGCAAGGCTCACTAAGCAACCTTGATGCTGATGCAGCAAGGAATGGGGAAAAAACAAATGCGGCCCTTGGGCTCAATCCGTGATGACAAGTCGAAGCCTCACTGTCTTCCATTGCTTCTATTGGTTGGAATTCGACAGTCACAAGCTCAAGCACCACTTTGGCACAAGGCCCTGAAGGTCATGAGAAGCCATGAAAGCTGGCAAGCCCACGTTGCCCCCACGTTGTTCCCAGGAGTCGCGCCGCAGCTCAAACCCCAAACTGACACTTGCTGCAATTTGGCATGCTGAGTAGCAACGGCGTGTTTGCCAAACAACCAGAATCCACCAGCCTCGTCGAGTGGGATCTTTCAACGCCAGGACCACAAGACCAGCAACCCTTAGGCGCGCCACGCAAACAGCCGCATGTACAGGGTTCCAGGGCATGTTTGAGGAAGATGTTGCAGAGGAGGAGCAACCACCTGCATTCATTCTACGGGCCGCACTGCAATGCCACATCCAGCGAAATTCTGAAACAGGGGAAGCTGCTCAGGCACTCTCACAAAGCAGAAGCAGCGGCCCACGTGCGCCCAGAGAGGATGCAAAGGAAGTAGCAAGATCCACTCCCCAAAGTGGTTGCATGGTGCAGGCAGGAGCCATGGTGGTGAAACGCACGTAAACAGTCGCACCACTGGGAAGGACGTGGCCCGTCATGGATAAATCGGATTAGCTGTAGACAAAAAACTCAGCCAGTAGTATTGTGAAATTGCAAGCAACACCCAAGAACATCATCAATAGTTGCCTGGTTGAATGTCCCACATGTTATGAAAATCTGGCATTGTGGATTAAGGGAGCTGTGGGTTCCTCCCATCACATCAAGCCAAGGGTCCATTGCTGCTTGTTTTCCCGCTGGAATTGGCCTGTGATCCTAGGAATTCAGCAAGCAGAGCAGGCACGTATTTTTTCATACTTTTTCATCATGGATCATTGCCTGTTTCTCCCCCTTGCCAAATCAGAAGCATAGAAATCATGACGATATATTCTGAATATATCTGAATCAATATTTACTTTCAAGTGATTGATTTTGGGGCCCATCCATGTTCCCTGATCAATGTTTCAGCTGCGTGGGCCACATGATACTGAACCTGTCAGCCAGCAGCCAGTAAATCTACAAATCCAAACAGAACTCATTTTGTGAAAATACATGAACACACTGTGAAATCATCAAATATGTTTGCCTCCTTGGAGTCTTTATAACATGTTATTCATACATGTTATCAACGCAGCTTGGTAGGTTGACTTGTGATGTCTTGTGGCCTCAAGATCAGCCACCGTTGGATGTCCCCGTCCTGGAGGTGAAACATTCGCTTGGACTTGGCAATGTCTCCGGATGAACTCCTGCACCATCACCAGAAACAAGACAACCAAAACCTGCCTGACCTTTCCTGACCTTTTCTGTCCATTTGTATTGTGCGTGCTGTTCTTGACGTCTTTCTGCATTGCACCGAAAAAATATGATGCAGCATTGTCACCTGCATATGGGGTTGTTTTTCCTTGCGCACTGCCTGGCCCTTTCCCTGTCTAATCTAAAAAACTGTGTGGCTTGCGGGTCAAGGTTCCTAACTTCCAAAAATATCCCAAAATCAATCTTCAAACATCTTCAAACATATTTCTTTTGAAATCAAAATATCCCATAGCATCTTCAGTGTCATGATTTGTTGATCTTTATCGCATCCCACTTTAACTGCCCCAGGCCCCAGGACCCAGAGCACGCAGGAGCAAGTGCGCACCATACTTCTCTCGTTGGCTTCACGGTCTTTCAAACTGTCTCGAGCCTCTGGCAGAGACATTTCCCGGCACAGCCCGCTGGATCCCAACAGAAAGTGCTAGGTTACATGCTTTCTGGGAAGGCATGCATATATGATGACTGGCAGCCCACCAAACTTTTCAGTGAATTCTTGAATCCCATCCTGGCTGTCCCATCCTGGTGAAGCAGCACAAGAGGCAATGTGAGCGTATGCGAGCTATGACTTGTTGACTGCTTGCACCTATGAAAAGCCTCCAATTTGAATCAAGCCTGTTGCAGCGGCTAACCTCATAGTGGGCATTTGAGAAACCTGAATTACTGTAGTTTCTTGGCGGGCCAACCAGGAGAATGCGCAATGCATCATATTGGGTGAGCTTGTGCATTCTACGCGTCTCTGCCAGGTTTCCATGCCACAAACGCCAAGAAGGAACTCTGCATGCACATATCATCGCATATCATTTTCTCAAATCTAAACAAAGTCACTCAGTTCAAACAACAAACAGCCCCATTATGAATCAAGTTCCCCTGTATGGAGCTTGCACAGGGAATGCAATGCACGTAGTGATCTAGCGACGAGGAATCCATAGTAAATACACGTAAATACATGGGTGCGATTCCACGCTGTCGTATGCATGGTCTTAGAGGAGCCTGGTTGCGAATGACTGCTGTGTCACGCACCTTTTGGCTTAAACCTTAAGGGCTCTTGAGCTTTTCGTGGCCACGAACAACAGGATCCAGCCGAGATTCAAACTGGTAGCGGAGCAGGTTCCGGAGGGTGATCCCCGGGATTTGCCTCTCCCCTGAGTCTCGAAATCTAGTGTTTTTAGTTTTTTTGATAATTTACTGTACTTGGATTTTTTACTAGTAAAATTTACTTTGGCTTAGTAAAGTAAATTAATTTAGTAGCCAAGTATTTTTTTGAAAAAAATAGAAACGCATAAGAAACGCATAAGAAAGCATATAAAGTGCATACCTTTTTTCGGATCATGTTGACCATGTTTGAAAGAAATATAATTTTCTCATTTGTTTTTGTATTGTTTCATGTGACACAAGTAGAAATTGGTTTGCTTTGAATTTATTTTATCTTGCGCAAGTAAATGATTTGAACAAGTAATGCAGCATTCGTTTTTCCCAAGCTCAAATTCTGCCCTGTCGCCAATAGTTACTTTGTTTCCACAGCCAGAGATGATTACAAAGATAAGATAGAGGTGAAGGCAAGTCATCACATGTACAATGCATTTGATAACTTCTGGTCATTGTTTGGCTTCCACCTCACAAATAATTTTCACATGTAAGCCACATTGTTTGCTTTGAACCTCACAGTTTATTTCCACATGTAAGTGTCATTGTTTAGTTTGAACCTCACAAGTAATTCTCAACTGCAAGTTTTTTTTGTGGGGTTTCAATATCACAGGTAAAATTCACATGTAGGTGTTATTCTTTGGCTTTAACATCACAAGTGATTTTCACATGTAGGTGTTATGGTTTAGTTTTAACCTCACAAGTAATTTCCACATGTGCGTGTAACTGTTTAGTTTTGACCTCACACGTAATTTCTAAAAATGGGTGTCTTGTCATTTCCAGTGTCCAACATCGCGACAAAGACAGACGAAAATCAAATTGGGCCACTTCTTTGCAGCCACAAATTGTTGCTAATATAAAACAGTTCAGATACAGCACCAATGATCACATGTACATTTGATAAATGCTAGGAATTGTTTAGTTTCAATTTCACAAGCACCCTCCACGTGTAAGTGTTTCCTTGACATTTCTGAGGTTATATAGTCACGACAACTGTTTGGATAACAATGCAGCACGAACGATAAATTACTCTACTTCGTGTGATCCCCACCATGACATGTCAGGACGTATATTTGGACATATATTTAGTATATTCTGACATCCTATCTGACATATATTCTGGCATATATTCTGGCATTCTATCTGGCATATATCCTGACATTCCACCTGGCATTCTATCTGGCAGTCTATCTGGCATTCTATCTGACATATTTTCTGACATTTCATCTGACATATATTCTGGCATTCTACCTGTCATTTATTCCGACATATATTCTGGCATTCTATCTGACATATTTTCTGGCATATATTCTGGCATTCTATCTGGCATTATATCTGACATATATTTTGGCATTCTATCTGACATATATTCTGGCATATATGTTGGCATTCTATCTGGCATTATATCTGACATATATTCTGGCATTCTATCTGACATATATTCTGGCATATATTCTGGCATTCTATCTGGCATTATATCTGACATATATTTTGGCATTCTATCTGACATACATTCTGGCATATATGTTGGCATTCTATCTGGCATTATATCTGACATTCTATCTGACATTCTATCTGGCAGTCTATCTGGCATTCTTTCTGGCATTCTTTCTGGCATTCTATCTGGCATTCTATCTAGGCATTCTATCTGGCATTCTTCTGGCATTCTTTCTGGCATTCTATCTGGCATTCTATCTGGCATCCTATCTGACATTCTATCTGGCATTCTATCTGGCAGTCTATCTGACATTCCTACATGAGGTCCGGCAGGGAACACTTGGCATGGATACTCGCGGTTGAGGTCCGGCAGGGAACACTGGGCGTGGATGGTCGTGGTTGAGGTCCGGCAGGGAACACTGGGCGTGTATGGTCGTGGTTGAGGTCCGGCAGGGAACACTGGGCGTGGATGGTCGTGGTTGAGGTCCGGCAGGGAACACGGCATGGTCGTGGTTGAGGTCCGGCAGGGTTGGTCGCGGTTGAGGTCCGGCAGGGAACACTGGGCGTGGATGCGCGTGGTTGAGGTCCGGCAGGGAACACTGGGCGTGGATGGTCGTGGTTGAGGTCCGGCAGGGGGCGTGGATGGTCGTGGTTGAGGTCCGACAGCGAACACTGTGGATCGCGAGTCGCAGTTGAGCAGGAGGACGAGGAGGACAACGAGAGGAGGAGGAGGAGAGGAGGACGAGGCAGGAGGAGGCGGAGGACGAGGAGGAGGAGAAGGAGGAGGAGAAGGAGGAGGAGGAGGAGGAGGCAACTGACATAAAATCTAACAACCCTCACCTGGCAGGTGGGGAAAAACAACGTTACATCCGGTTTTGCTTTTAAAGCTTGTTATGTGTGACATGTATTTTTAATATACGAATATTTCTATGTTTGTTTTTATTGCAGAATTTGAATGAACATACATATGGGGATGTCTCAAAATGAGGCGCCCTTCTTGTTTTGAACATTACCCTAAATTTTGAGTAATTTTCATGACAAAAAGGACACCTCATGTTTTGAGACACACCCATATGCGGCTGGGATACTATATGTTTAGTTCAGCGCTAATCTATAATGTACACATTTAAAATCACATAGGGCAAAAATAAAACTAGAAAGTGCGTAAGAAATTCTGAAATATTATTTTTATAAGTGTTACTTGTGGGGTACTTGTGATGTATTTGTTTCTTTTTGTAGATGGTGTTCTTATTGCAATATGGCTGTCACAATTGTTGAACATGTGAATGTGATTGTTTGAAAAAAGGCCCATTCTGCACTACTTGTGCCTTACTTGAGACTTTCATGTTGTATGTAGTCACTGTTGGGTAAAAAAGTTCTTCACCATTGCATTACTTGCGGAATATTATGTTTAGTTTAGTGCTTTTGTGATGCATTGAGGTTAAGTGCATAACAAATGAGGTTTTACCTCTGGCTATAACCAATGGTGACGATGCCAAATTGGTAGTGAGATAGTTTCTCTACGTTTGGGTCAACTTACTTGTGATTACTTGTGACGCTGTATCAATTGAAACTTTGTGTTTCAATATTTTTTGGGGCTGCCTTCTTTCTTTGAGGTAAGATTTTTCGAAACCATCCATGTATGTGGAAAACAAAGGTGATGATGTTTTGGGTGGCAAACCTGATGGTACTTGTGGAGAGCAGTTTGTACTTTGCACACTTATATAGAATTTACTTGAGCGTGTATTGCATGTACCTGTGATGCTCATGCTTCATGGAGTTTACTTGTGACCAGGTTTAGTCTTACTTGTGGACTCCTTCAGATACCTGTGGTACATGGGATTAAGCAAACCTGATATACATGTGGAATCTTATTCAAATATGTTATATACTTGGGATACCTCAGTTGAGCCAAGGTTTTTATCTTTATGCAATGGTTTGATAGATCCATGGTGCTTGAGAAGAATTGAGTCTTATACATGTGTTACAGTACTGCTTTGAGTGTGCATTTCCCTTTCAGTAAAACCTTGCGGTTTTAAACATTTTCTGATAAATTTTGATGAGCCAATCATACATTTACAGGCTTTTTGTATGCATGTCTTATGCATTTCTTATGCACTTCTTATGCATTTTTTAAAAGTGCATAAGAAGTGCATCAAAAGTGCATAAGAAGTGCATAAGAAATGCATAAAAAGTGCATAAGAAATGCAAAAAATGCAAAAAAATAGAAAATATATCATTTTTTCCTACAAATACACAAAACCAATGACACAAGTAATGCATAGGAATTATATGAGTAACTAAATAATCTTAACTAAACAAACCTAATTAGAACATAATTGAAATTTGATGAAATTTGTGCTCAACATCAGATGGACTTTGGCAGTCAGAAAACAATAACTGGAAAAACAAATCAAGGATGATTCCTTATTTGCTACAGTTGGTCATGGCCCAAGATAGATCTGATATTATTTTCTTCCTACGTTTTTTTGTTTGTTTTGCTGTCTATAAATTGTCCCAGCTCAAAAAATCAAAGGTGACATGGTTTGAACCACGTCAAATGGACAAAGGTGATGCACCATCGTCATCCTGAGGCTTGTCACTAACCTGGAGAGACTGCAAAAAATAAGGCAGCCTTAGTTGGTTTCTGGAGGGTTTACTTCAAAACAATAAGGCAACCTTAGTTTCATTTTTTGGAAGAAAACTCTAAACACAAAGATATTATTGAGATAGTATCACAAGTAGTCACAAGTCAGAGCAAAACCGGAGAAAATATTTTTATATCAATTTATTTTTCCCATGGATACATTGACCAGGCCAGAGGTAAAACCTCATCTGTTGGGCAGCTAATCTATATCCAACAGTGGCTACATCAACATGAAATTCTCAAGTGAGGCACATGTAGTACAACAAATGCAACAGCCATGTTGCAAGCAAAAGACCATAAAAAAACAATGTTCGTCAAACTGAGAAACAATTACACCACAAGTACTCCACAAGTAACACGTTCAAAGATATAAATGCATAATTGTTTGAACAATTTCAGTTTGTCATTTTCTTGTGGTTTGTACTATTTGATATTTTCACTAGTGGAAGTTGTTGTTCAGCGCTGAGCTGAGCAGATATAAGGCAGCAACATGTGAAGTTTCATCTAGATATAAATTTGAAACATAGCTAATTAGGAACTTAGCCATATTCAACGATTTTCGTTCAAAATCGTTGTTGCTGCGTTGTTTTTCCCAAAAAACCGTCTGACTGACTTGAAAAAAATGGTGCAAATTTTATATGGATATGTCTCAAAATGAGGTGTCCGTTTTTGGTTCCAAAATGACTCCTTTAAGGGAAAAAAAAACGGACACCTCATTTTGAGACATCCCCATATGTAGAAATTACGTGTGAGGTCAAAACTAAACAGTTACACGCACATGTGGAAATTACTTGTGAGGTTAAAACTAAACCATAACACCTACATGTGAAAATCACTTGTGATGTTAAAACCAAAGAATAACACCTACATGTGAATTTTACCTGTGATATTGAAACCCCACAAAAAAAAACTTGCAGTTGAGAATTACTTGTGAGGTTCAAACTAAACAATGACACTTACATGTGGAAATAAACTGTGAGGTTCAAAGCAAACAATGTGGCTTACATGTGAAAATTATTTGTGAGGTGGAAGCCAAACAATGACTAGAAGTTATCAAATGCATTGTACATGTGATGACTTGCCTTCACCTCTATCTTATCTTTGTAATCATCTCTGGCTGTGGAAACAAAAGTGACTTAATTCGATTTCGTCTCACAAGTATCCTACAGTCTCGAAGAGTTTTGGAATGAAAATAATACCTTATAGAATTTAATACTTACCTTTGCACTAGCTTCAAGTCTTTCAATTTGTTTTGAGAGGACAACCGAAGGACCCACAATCTTTACATTTCAAGCTAAAACTCAAACTTTTAAAAACATCTCCTTGATTCCCACAAGTTTACTAAGAGTCTCGCAACCACCTGAAAAACATCACTGGTATCCTCACATGTCACAATATGTCACGATTAGTTTTTGAAAATTCACAATTATCGTAAAGTCTCACAAGTAAAATTTTAGTTCCCAGCTATCAAAATTTCAACACTTTTGTTTGAAAAAACAAGCAAACCAAAAATTTACTTGCTTATATAGTAAATTTTATTTACTTGGCTAGTAAATTTGTTTACTTTGCTAGTAAATTTTACTAGGCTAGTAAATTGATAAGTTTACTTTACTAGGTCCTAGTAAATTTTACTAGTAAATTTGAAAATTTAAGTAAATTAACGGGCTACTAAAAACATCTAAAAACACTAGATTTCGAGACTCAGGGTCACGGTAACTCGCAGATCCAGGAAGGTGAGATTGCGTGTGTGAGACAGCTTAGTGCTGATCAAAGACCTACGACAGCTTTGCTGATCAAGAAGAGAGACTGTATCAATGCCCCTTGCAGGATTGAAGTATCAGTCTGTGACCTTTGGCAAAGCACATCAAAAGACCATGTCTAGTTCGTACATCTACGGTGAGTGGGAGTTCAGGACCCGAGTGCGTGTGGAGTTCCTCAAGCAAAAGATCAGGAAGAAGGTTTTGGAACACAAGTCCAAGTCTACGTCAACTTCACCGGAACGAGGACGTGAGCCCCGTCGTTGGACGAGGAGGGGATGATGGAACCCAGGCGACTGATGCGCCTGGAGTATCGAGGAGTCAGAGAGAACAGAGCGATCCTGGAAGCCCTGAGGATGGACGGGGTGGACAAGATGAACAGGAAGATGGTTGGCAGGAGGAGGAGGAGGAGGAGGAGGAGCATTCAGACTGTGCTTCACCTCGTGCTGCGCCCAGCTTTCCTGGCTCAGTCCGGATGAACAGCTGTCAGGAGAGATTGCTTTCCTGAGGGCTGAATTGATACAGAAGGTGTTGGAAGGCCTGAGAGGCGACGCTTACTTAGCAGCTCAGGACCTTGGAGCCGAGACCCTCATGAGAGATGGAGGAATTGAAACCTTGATTGCAACCCTGAAGAAGATTATCTTTCCTTTGCAGTCTCTGGAAGCCAAGGAACTTTTCCGAGTAGGACAGATGCAACATGGTCCCTTGTCACGCCAGACAGGGGAGTCAGTGACTTCCTTCATCTCAAGACGCCGCAGATGGTGGCGCCAAGTGAAGGAGCTTGATTCCGACATGCTGATTTCCGATCAGATGCATGCTGAGCTTCTCATCAAAAGTGCTGGCTTGACCTAGCAGGAGCAGCTCATGATCAGAACCGCTTCCAAGGGTCATACGGTGGGTGGAAAGAATCGTGCACCACTCGCAGCCCCGGATGCGAGCAACCCTCGCGCCCCCCGTTTAACATTGAAGGGTTACAACGCTGCTGAAGAAAAAGAAGTTGAATGGACATAATCCTGCACCACCTGAAGGCTCCCCGAAAGCAACATTGATTAGGGGGCGAGGGGGTGACAGTGTCTCTCTGCTACAGCTATGTGCGGTTACTGGTGCAGGATTTCCTCCATCCACAGTACTGTGAACAGTGTGTTGCATAATGTTGTTGCCCAATGTATGCTGGCATCCGCCAAACTGCTACCCACCAAACAAAGACGCAACAGATTTGTGTTATTTGCTTTATGGCTGTGCAAACGCAAGCTTGAACAAATTCCCTTTTGCACATGCCAAAAGCCCAACAAAGTTTCATCGTCAAAGCTGCTACCCACCAAACCAAGACGCAACAGATTTGTTTTATTTGCTTTATGGCTGTGCAAACGCATGCTTGAACAAATTCCCGTTTGCACATACCAAAACCCTTTCATCTTCGCAGCTGCTACCCACAAACAAAGACTGCGCCTGCACGCCTCCAGAAGCAGAATTGCACAAACTGCGTGTTTTGCAGTGCACGTACAGTGCACGCACAGTGCACGCTACAGTGCACGCCACAGTGCACGGCCACAACACACTGTAAATACCATGGGATGAGCGTTTTTTTGACAATTCACAAAAAAAATGCAAAAATATTGTTTTTTTTGTTTTCGCATCATTTTGGGGCAAATACGTGGTATTTACAGCGTTTTGTGGCCGTGCACTGTGGCGTGCACTGTAGCGTGCACTGTGCGTGCACTGTACGTGCACTGTGCAAAACACGATGTTTCTGCACCCTTATATTTTCATCAGCAGAAAAGTGCAATTTTGCTTCTGGAGGCGTGGAGGCACATTCAAGAATAGTGCACCATGCAAGACACACAGCGTCTGATCTCCAATTTTTGCCCACATGGGGAGCAGATGCTGCAATGTTGCTTCTTTGTTTGTGGGCAGCAGCTGTGAAGATGAAAGTGTGTTTGGATTGGGGTTTTGGCACGTGCAAAAGGGAATTTGTTCAAGCTTGCGTTTGCACATTCATAAACCAAATAAAACAAATCTGTTGCGTCTTTGTCTGGTGGGTAGCAGCTTTGAAGATGAAAGTGCGTTTGGATTGAGGTTTTGGCAAATGCAAAAGGGAATTGGTTCAAGCTTGTGTTTGCACATCCATAAACCAAAAAATCTTCCTCGGGTGCTTCAAAAAAAAAACACCCATCAGAAGCAGAAAAAACAGTTTCGCCAGACGGTGGGTGGAAAGAACCGTGCACCACTCGCAGCCCCGGATGCGAGCAACCCTCGCGCCCCCCGTTTAACATTGAAGGGTTACAACGCTGCTGAAGAAAAAGAAGTTGAATGGACATAATCCTGCACCACCTGAAGGCTCCCCGAAAGCAACATTGATTAGGGGGGCGAGGGGGTGACAGTGTCTCTCTGCTACAGCTATGTGCGGTTACTGGTGCAGGATTTCCTCCATCCACAGTACGTTTGATGACAATGCAGCCATTTTGCTTCAACATCGTGGGAGAATCCACTTGAAGGATTCCAGATCCCTTGCGCCACAGTACAAGTCCAGTTCCAACTATCCCCACAAGAAGGGGCAATCCAAAGGACCGCAAAAGCCCTGGTATGGAAACAACCACACAGCCCATTGGACAGAAGCCAATGAGGAGACCTGGCATGAGCCAGAGGAATATCACGGAGAAGATGAATACGAAGAACATTACGATGAACATGGGTGCATTGCCTACCACGATGAATCTGAGCAGCCCGCTGTGTGGGACTACGTCGAAGATGATGACAGTGCAGTTTCCTTGGTCGCCATGGCTGAGTGTGACCATGATGAAACTCCAGCTGATGGGTTTGATGACCTTGCAGAAGCTGCCCAACAGCTTTATGTTGGCTACATGGCCGCTGGCACCCACAAGGGGACCAAGGGTTTCAAATGCAAGGACAAAAGGCAAAGGTAAGCACATTTTCCGGACACAGCTCAGTGTACAGAGCTGAAAGCTCGTTCCACATGCCTCCGATGTGGAAGCACAAGCCATTGGGCAGGTGATCCTACTTGCAAATTTCCCAGCCATGGGAAGAAGCCACCTGTTAAGCCCCAAGCATCCAAGCCTGGTGTTGGGTATGTTGCAATCAGTGATGAAGAGTCGTCTGCAGGTGAGTATGGTGTTTTGCATGTGCGTTCACGTCAGGAGAAGGAGCATGCTGCATTCATGGCTTATAGGACCCCAGTTTCCAGCCGACTCAGGTGATTTCAGCATGGTCAGTGACAACCGTAAGGACCGAGCACGTTGAACCCGTGTCCCAGCCTCCGCACAGGGAAGTGAAAGCTTGCCTGATGGGTCGAATAGCAAGTTCACGTTTGGTCAACATGCTGGTTTGTCTTACTATGAAGCTTTGCATAAGTACCCTGGTTATTACCTATGGGGAAAGGAGCAGAAGTCACCTAGGACCTAGCAAGGGTTTGGCAGACTTTTTGGATTGGGCCACCGGCAACTATGAGGTTGATGGTGAATCCCATGAAGTCATTCCACGCATGCTGCCTTTGGAAGTAGCTTCGTCGCACGGTCATGTCATGAGAAGTGTGCAGGGTCTGGGAGGCAAAAACCCCCAAATCCCCCACTTGCCATGGGGCAAATGCACCCGCTTCACAGGTCTGGGAAGCAACGCCTACATTCAGATCAAGACATGTTTGGACTGTGGGCACTCAACTAGGACAAAGCGTGTGGATGTTTTTCCTGAGAACCCTGAAGCATGCAAACATCAGAATATGGAACACCGTGGAAGTAAGTAGCAAGTTCACTGCACGTTTCTTTTGTAAACAGTGTGGTACGTTTGTGGATGAAATGCCACAAGCAGAAGCTAGGAGAAGGCGTCAATTGGGGAGAGACATTGCAGCACTTCCTTCATCTGCAATTGACACCACTGAAAGGGTGATCGGAGCTGAGAAGGAAGATGTTTGTTTGGGTCTAGATGGAGCATACCAAATGATGACCATTTTCCAACAAGGTCTTGACCTGGAGATGCAGTCAGGGGAGCCTGTGCGTTCTGCCGCTGTCTACGAGATCCTCGCCAATGCCATTGAGGCTGTCCGAGAGGCAGACCCCGAGCACTGCTTCATGGCAGTAGCACTGTCACCCATGCATGGATGATCAGATTGTTGGATGCGTGCGATTGACATTTGGAATGATGGTGTTTGGGCAGTGTTGGATGAAGGTTGCAATTCAACTGTTCGTGGTTCTGGCTGCCGTGGGGTACGATGTTGTGTAGGTTTCAGATGAGGCCAAACCTTTCAAAGGTCTTTCAGGGGTCACCAAAACCATGGTAGCTACCGCATCCGTTTTGCTCTCACGTTTGCCTACAACAACCAAAAGTTGCCTGGCATCATGGAAACACATGTCACTGATGGCAAGGTAACATTGTTGTTGTCACAGCATGCGCAAGCAGCAATGAGTTTGGTCAAGATGATGGGTGAAAGCAAGTGCACGGTAGGCTTAGGTGGACCAGAGGTCGAACTTTGCCGAGCAAAAGAACCTGGATTACTTTGCATCAACTTGTCAAGTGCATTGGCAAAACTGACAGACAGAAAACTTCCTTCCAGCTTCAAATAGCTGAGACTTTCTTCAAGCGCCCTCCCCAACTGCTTTCCCAGCTGTGATCGAAGCTGGCAACACCAATGCGGTGTTGATCTCATGCGTTAAGGAGTTTGAGCGTGGAATTCCCGATTTTGTAGATGCCAACCCATGCAACAAAGTGCGAGCTGGCAGAACGGTCGAAGCTTCTTTTGGCCTGTCTACGCGGACATCATGGATAGTGAATGTATTGAGGTTTGGGGATCCCAATCATGACCCCTCACTTCGAGGCCATGTGGGTTGCCATCCTGAAACTACGGAGAGCCAAGCTGGTTTGGTGGAGATGCGTCGCATTCTGGTGGAGACGAAAGAGAATGTTGGCATGGTGGTTTAACGCAACAAGAACCGTCACCATTCAGTTACAGTGACAGTTGGATGCTTGCATCAGCCTACAATGTGATCACAGGGGATGAGATCAGTGTTACTCATGCCACTCATGCCAATGCTGCTATATATCGTGGTCCCAGATGACAGGAAATTGCAAAGGTGAATGCATGGAATGCCGGCATGAATCTGCTGAGGTTAGAGAAGCAGCAAATGTTTGCGTGCAAGCACTGGTTGACTCGTACCTGAATGACGAGAAACCAGATGAAGCTACACTGGCCAGAGTGCGCCGAGAGATGTTTGAAGTCAGGCCGGTCAGTACAATACCGACGAACAAGGTCGCGCAAAAGTAAAGCCTCGTTCGTATGGAGCGCCTATGCTCAAGCGCGCCAAGGCAGAGGACAAGCAGACCTCCAAGGCTGCATCGCCGCATGCCAAGTTGACACCTGCGAAGGCACCACCCGCCAGAGTGGTGACCACGAGGCAAGACAGCCAATTCTGGTGAGATCTCGAACCCTTGTGCGACGGGAGGCGCCTGGTTCAGCAAGAAATCGTCGATGTTTTTCCGGGCCCTGGCTATGCATCGTCAAGGGCATCGAGCATGAGTGCCGGACGTCGAGATGACCCGCCGCCGACGTCTGAGCTGCTTGAGACCAGGAAGGCAATGCAAAAGCATGCAGTTGGATGACCTGAAGAAGGAGAAGGAGGAGTCGTCGCATCGACGTCGGCGTCGGTCACGTCCACACTCTCGTGGACGGCGTCGACGATCCCGAACGAGGAGCGATTCCCGTGATTCCAGGAGAAGATCATCGAAGAGACCAAGAACACCATCACCGCCACCATGTCCTGAACTTCGAGGACGCCCACCGCTCCCAAGACCGCCTTCACCCTGAGCATCGCATGTTGATTGGAATCAAAGGATTTGCAGCCGATAGGGGTCTTTGGAAATGGATTCTAGGGTCCTTGGTGATTTAGTTCTTCCTCTGATTGTGTGATATATGTTTTCCATTATTTATTTCTTTATCTATCTTATCTAACAAGGTAGGTGGCCTTGGTATATACTAGTGAAAATGATCCCAAAGGAAAGATCGTCTTGGGTTAGTGTCCCTTGGATGTTTCAATATATTGTTAATTCTTATCCGCCATTAGGTAATCATGCCAAGATGGGGATTGATAATTATTGTCTCCATCCATTTACCCTTCTATTCGTGGAAGTGCCAGTCAGAACAAACGATCACCATTCGATCGTAGTTCAAAAAGGTTTTTTTGGGGTTGTGTACTTTGATAAAATATTAAATATATTCTCTATATATATATGTATATATCAGTATATGCAGCCGATAGGGGGTCTATGGAATTTGATTCTAGGGTCCTTGGTGATTTAGTTCTACCTCTGATTGTGTGATATATGTTTTCCATTATTTATTTCTTTATCTATCTTATCTTATCTATTAAGGTAGGTGGTCTTGGTATATACATACTGGTGAAAATGATCCCAAAGGAAAGATCGTCTTGGGTTAGTGTCCCTTGGATGTTTCAAAATATTGCTAATTCTTATCCGCCATTCGGTAATCATGCCAAGACGGGGATTGATAATTATTGCCTCCATCCATTTACCCTTCTATTCGTGGAAGTGCCAGTCAGAACAAACGATCACCATTCGATCGTAGTTCAAATAGTTTTTTTTTTGGGTTGGGTACTTTGATTAAAAAAATAATAACATATTATATATATATGTTTTGCAATTGATCTGGGTTCTCTGCAAATGGATTCTTGGGTCTTTCCAAATATTTAATATATATGATAATGGAATTCAATTGTATTATATAGGTACCTTATTATTCTCCCTATGAGGTAACCAATTGGTTGATTAAATTGGTATCATCTTACCATTGGTTATTTAATGCCATGCTCATAGAAAATTCTATGTGCATTATTATGTTCACTCTTAGGCAACCACTTGGTTGGCTAAATTGATATCATCCCAGTATCGGTTACGGTTATTTTATTCCCCACATCTTTGTGTGGGGTTCTTGTTTTTGATTCTGTATCCCGGGCTCCTTCTCCTCCTCCTCCTCCTCCCGCCTCCTTACTTCACACACACAAACTTAACATACAATAACTTCACACACACAAACTTCACACACACACAAACTTAACATACAATAACTTCACACGCACAAACTTAACATACAATAACTTCACATACACAAACTTCACACACACAAACTTAACACACACAAACTTAACATACAATAACTTCACATACGCAAACGTAACATACAATAACTTCACACACACAAACTTAACATACAATAACTTCACATACACAAACGTAACATACAATAACTTCACATACACAAACTTAACACACACAAACTTAACATACACACACAAACAACACACTCACACACACAAAACACAAACTTAACATACACACACACAAACAACACACTCACACACACACAAACAACACACACACACACACTCACACACACACACAAACAACACACTAACTCACATCCACCGTCGTTTTGCGTGGCAGTTCAACAACACACAGACACACATATACACACACACACAACAACACAACAACACATACACACACACACAACAACACACAGACACATACACACACACATACAACGAACACACATACACACATACATCCACCTTGATTTCACGTGGCAGGCGTGGCACAACCTCACATCTACCGTCGTTTTGCGTGGCAGGCGTGGGACAGATGGCACTGGGTGGCGCGCTTGGACTGGTTTAGGCGCCGCCGTGACGCCCGTGACGCCGCGCCACTTCTGCGTGGCAGGCGTGGCACTTGGTGACATCCACCTTTTGATTTCACGTGGCAGGCGTGGCACAACCTCACATCTACCGTCGTTTTGCGTGGCAGGCGTGGGAAAGATGGGTGGCGCGCTTGGACTGGTTTAGGCGCCGCCGTGACGCCCGTGACGCCGCGCCACTTCTGCGTGGCAGTCGTGGCACTTGGTGACATCCACCTTGATTTCACGTGGCAGGCAACCTCACATCTACCGTCGTTTTGCGTGGCAAGCGTGGGACAGATGGCACTCACAACCTCACATCTACCGTCGTTTTGCGTGGCAGGCGTGGGACAGATGGCACTGGGTGGCGTGCTTGGACTGGTTTAGGCGCCGCCGTGACGCCTGTGACGCCGCGTCACTTCTGCGTGGCAGGCGTGGCACTTGGTGACATCCACCTTGATTTCATGTGGCAGGCGTGGCACAACCTCACATCTACCGTCGTTTTGCGTGGCAGGCGTGGGACAGATGGCACTGGGTGGCGCGCTTGGACTGGTTTAGGCGCCGCCGTGACGCCCGTGACGCCGCGCCACTTCTGCGTGGCAGCCGTGGCACTTGGTGACATCCACCTTGATTTCACGTGGCAGGCGTGGCACAACCTCACATCTACCGTCGTTTTGCGTGGCAGGCGTGGGAAAGATGGCACTGGGTGGCGCGCTTGGACTGGTTTAGGCGCCGCCGTGACGCCCGTGACGCCGCGCCACTTCTGCGTGGCAGGCGTGGCACTTGGTGACATTCACTTTCGTTCTGCGTGGCAGGCGTGGCACAAAGTCACATGCGTGGCCAGGCGCGGCACTTGGTGACATACGCCTGGACTCACGTGGCAGGTGTGGCACAATTGCACATCCACGGTCGTTTTGCGTGGGAGGCGTGGGACAGATGGCACTGGGTGGCGCGCTTGGACTGGTTTAGGCGCCCGTGACGCCCGTGACGCCGCGCCACTTCTGCGTGGCTTTAAGTTTGGTCATTTGCATGCAAAGCTGCGGTCCTTCCGGCATGTTTCTTCTTTCCGCGTGCGTCGGCATGTTTGATTTTGGCATGTTTAAGTACTGTCAAAGGTCAAAGGCATCAGCGGTTGCCACAAGAGCTGGGTCATTGCCTATGTCCACTGCTGCAGCGGAATCTCCGTCTGAACAGAGTCGCAAGAAGACGTCGTGACAGCAGTCGACGGGAGAAGAAATGGTTTGACGCAATGTGCGAAGAACCGTTTGATGCTGTGGCAAAAGTGGTTGTGCATTCGTGCGGCAACCTGAATGTTATCCTTTCTGTATTTGTTGCTTTGACAACCAACTCCATATACATCGCTGTCCTTTTGCGGCCAGGTACTTTTCCGTTCTGGTATCGTCATCGGGCCTATGACCTTAGGGCAGGCGCGGTTTTCTTCGTAGGTCACCGGTTGAAGTCATCGTAGTACTCTCTTCGTTTTCTCCTAGACCCATTGTTAACCCCATGTGGGAAGAGTGGGGTTGCGACGGCCAAATCAAAACCGTTCGTGACATGTGCTACAGACTGAATTGTATCGTTTCTACGCATGTTGCTTTGATAGCTAGCTGCATATACGCGTTCTGTCCTTTTGCGGCCAGGTACTTTTTCGCCCTTGCATCGTAATCGGGCCTGTGACCTTAGGGCAGGCTGCGGCTGTCTTCATAGTTCACCAGTTGGAATCGTCCACAAACTCTCCTAGATTTGTTCCGTGACAGCTGGAGCTGACATGCTTTGACATTGGTTTGGCGCAATGGTTTGGCGGATGAACATTGCAAGAATTGACATTGCAAGAATGTGACCAGGTGTCTATGCTCGAACGGGATTAACATTGGCCTGCTCGCAACGAGAAAAAGTCGGCGCGTATGCCGCATGCCAGTGTCCACATTGACATCCTTTCATGTCTTGTACCTTGCTCTATGTACCTCCTACATGACCATTTCGTTGGGGTCTTGTACCATACATACACACATACATACATACATACATACATACATACACACACACAGACATACATACATACAGACAGACAGACATACATACATACATATCTCAGGGCGCCGCGCCACTTTGCGTGGCAGGCGTGGCACTTGGTGACGTCCACCTTGATTACATGCAAGGTCGTTTTGCGTGGCAGGCGCCTCACTGATGGCACTTGGTGACATACACCTTGATTTCACGTGGCACGCGGTGTGGCACAATCTCACGTCCATGACGCCAGCAGTTGATCATGACTATATACCAGGTATGATTACCAGCCACAGGGCATGCAGAAAGAGTTCGCAAAATTTGCGGCTTCGCCCGAAAGAGTGCAGAACATTACTTTGGTCAGCGGAAGTATGGAGAGCACACCATCGCTTTGATAGAGGGCTCTGCCATAAAAGATCTTTCGGGAAGCAACGTCGGGAAAAAAACCATCAGAGCCTAGTGGAACTCGAAGAAGGCGAGTGAGACACGTCGTGAGACCTAGTGTTCAGCACACACCCTTGGATCCCACAGAGAATTTCCGTGGTAAGCATATCTTGTTTCTTTTCTGGCCTTCAGTGACAAGTCACTATCTTGTGGAAGAAACACCACCAGACGCGCAACTTTGTCACACACATACACATACATACATTCATACATACATACATACATACATACGTACGTACGTACGTACGTATGTACATACAGACATACATACGTACGTACGTACATACATACATATATATATACATACATACGTACATGCATACTATCTTTTCACATACTTTCACACACAGTCTTTCACCACCTCCTTTGTCTTTCCTTCCTTCTCCGACCCCGCTACAACCTTTGAAACTCATTATTGGAAGAAGTTGACTTGTGGGGTTATCCGGTCCTTTAATTATATTATATTCCTTGGATTAATTGGGGTCCATTACCATTTCTGAAGGGTACCCCCAAAAAAAATGCTGGATCAAAATGGAAAAGGTATCAACCACGCTCTTGTCTTTTCTAGGGTGGTGCCCCCATATACCTTTGGTATAAAGCCACCAATGTTATCCCTGATTGTCATTATTTTTTTAAAGTACTAATTTTCCCATTATTTCCACGTCTACATCATATATCCTTTAAATGCATTGTCCAGCAGCTAATTTGCCGAAGTCAGGGCGCAGAAATCAGCACCCTGAGTTAGGAAAAAAAAATTGCCGATATCCTAGGTGCTTGGTGGGGTATTGCCTAAGTAAGGTCGCAAAAATCTGCACCTAAACTTAGGCAATACAGAGGTTGTACCCTGGGATTTAGGAAAAAAAAAATTGACGATCTCAGGGTGCAGAAATTGGCATGTGGACTTAGGAAACAGCCCTACTATTTTATTCTACCATGATTTTTGCCGCAAAGGATTTGGGGTCCTTGATTTTGAGATTTAGGATTTTTTTTTTTGCCGATCTTTTGGCTTGGAGGACCCCGTATCCATCGCATCCGAACATCCGTCGCATAATAATATTTTTTTTTATATTTTATCGAAGTACCCAACCCACAAAAAACGTATCTGAACTACGATCGAATGGTGATCGTTTGTCCTGACTGGCACTTCCACGAATAGAAGGATAAATGGATGGAGACACAAATTATCAATCCCCATCTTGGCATGATTGCCGAATGGCGGATAAGAATTAACAATATTGAAACATCCAAGGGACACTAACCCAAGACGATCTTTCCTTTGGGATCATTTTCGCTAGTATATACCAAGGCCACCTACCTTGATAGATAAGATAGATAAAGAAATATATAATGGAAAACATATATCACACACAATCAGAGGTAGAACTAAATCACCAAGGACCATAGAATCAAATTCCAAAGACCCCGAAATGGCTGCATATATGGATATATATATATAGATAGATAGATAGATAGATAGATAGATAGATAGATAGATAGATAATATATGTTCATATTTTATCAAAGTACCCAACCCAAAAAAAAAACTATTTGAACTACGATCGAATGGTGATCGTTTGTTCTGACTGGCACTTCCACGAATAGAAGGGTAAATGGATGGAGACAATAATTATCAATCCCCGTCTTGGCATGATTACCGAATGGCGGATAAGAATTAACAATATATTGAAACATCCAAGGGACACTAACCCAAGACGACCGATCTTTCCTTTGGGATCATTTTCATTAGTATATACCAAGGCCACCTACCTTGATAGATAAGATAGATAAAGACATAAACAATGGAAAACATATATCACACAATCAGGGGTAGAACTAAATCACCAAGGACCCTAGAATCCATTTCCAAAGACCCCCTATCGGCTGCATATATTGATATACATATATATATATAAATAATATATGTTCATATTTTATCAAAGTACCCAACCCCAAAAAAAAACCTATTTGAACTACGATCGAATGGTGATCGTTTGTTCTGACTGGCACTTCCACGAATAGAAGGATAAATGGATGGAGACACAAATTATCAATCCCCATCTTGGCATGATTGCCGAATGGCGGATAAGAATTAACAGTTTACTGAAACATCCAAGGGACACTAACCCAAGACGATCTTTCCTTTGGGATCATTTTCACTAGTATATACCAAGGCCACCTACCTTGTTAGATAAGATAGATAAAGAAATAAATAATGGAAAACATATATCACACAATCAGAGGAAGAACTAAATCACCAAGGACCCTAGAATCCATTTCCAAAGACCCCCTATCGGCTGCAAAACTATATCAATATTTTGATGCTCTGAGATTTTTATTTTTTTGACACTCCAAAATCACGTCGTGTATTTCTATGTTTTTTTTCTTGGTTCTATCTTGACATGTTTCTTGTTTTTCATCTTGATTTTCTCTTGATTTCATCTGTCTCTTTCTTGATTTATATCTTTAAAATTATTGATTTCTCTTCTTATCTTTTCTGACCTATCTGGATCTCTCCGTGGCTGCTTCATGCCTGCATATGGTTGACATGTCCACCACCCATACATCCAGTTTTGGCTCTAAGTTTGCTTTTGTCGCTTGGTTTTGGAACCTTGCAAAAGCCAAGGTCAAGACCTCATAAGGCCCAGGTCTTGGTAAAGGTCCAAGTCTTGGAAAAGGTCCAAGTCTTGGAAAAGGCTAGGCTTTGGAAAAAGCCAGGCCAATGTCCAGGGGAGGGGCCAGACATGAACCCAAACCTATGGTGGATGTTGGCTTGGTTTAAGTACTTGGAAAAGCACAAGGATATCCTGGCTGACCTGGGAGAGCCTATGAGCATATATAAGTGCTCCAGCTCTGGCCCCAATGCTAAGGCTTTGCGTGCAATCAGAAGCTATGGGTTGTTGGATCTGGAGCCAAGTGTCTTGATCCACAGCCAGCCACTGAGACAAGCCCTTCTGTCTTTGTTGGAAGAGAACCCAGATATAAACCTGGGGAAACATACTGCGCTGTTGTGGGCCAATTTGAAGGTGGAGAGGCTGAACTGCCTCCTGGCACATATCAGGAAACTTGGCAGGGACAGCAATGCCTGTGGCTGCCAACCTCACCAGGGACCAGTACCATGAATTAAAGAGGATCTTGGAAAAGAACCTTCTGCTAAGAGCAAAGCAGCCACAAGTGAGCTTGGAAAAGCATCACCTCAAAAACAAAGGCACATGTGCTTGGAAAAGCACCAGTATCTGCCAAGGCCAAGCTTGGAAAAGCGAAGCCTAGCAAAGGCAGGGAAGCTTGGAAAAGTGGGCAAGGAGGAGGTCCTTGGAACTGCATCTTCCTCCCAGGAGATGTGCCTGAGGGGAGCAGGTAGCAGGTTGCATGCAGCCATGGTTTGGAAAAGCCAAGCCCAAGACA
>CAMXCT020006820.1:17500-297500 GCA_947184155.2 Cladocopium goreaui | reverse complement strand
AACCAAGTACTTCATGATCTTGCATAGTACCCGGACTCCGTTCACTCCCTTCAAATATGTTTCCAGTTCTCGTCCACCAAGCTTTCCGTTCTTGGCATTGGCGTTGAATGAAGCGACCAGTTGTTCTTCCGTCGGTTCCTTCAACTCGCCCTCCGCAGCCTCACCCACGTATGGAATGTATCCGTCGAATTCAGGTACGAGCCTGACCCTCTTCACGTGGTCGTGATAATGCTGGGCTGGTGCCACTGAAGTCCAAAGATGGTAGAGTCGGTATCGATCTTTTAGGTAGGTCAGAATCATGCAATCCATCGCACGCGCTGTGCTGTCGATGGCGTCTTCGTTCTGAGCAATGTCGATACACTGGCTGATTGAGGCTTGGATGATTCTCATTGTCCATAAGGGCAGCTGCATCCTTGCCTCGCGACGTTCTTCATCTTGGTCTTGTTCTTTTGCATACTTTTCATCTTCTTCTTCTTGTTGTTCCTTGGTGTTGTTGCCGAACACGACCTTTTGATCAGGAGCATTACGTTGACGTTCTCTTTCAGATTTTGTCTGCTCTCGACTTGGTCTTGCGTCGGTCATGTCGACGTCATCATCCGGAGCCTCTTCGGTATTCTTCTTTGACTCTCTGACCAGCCGATCAATCTCTGCCTGGTCCTCATTCTCCATCTCAACGTCTTCGTCTTCAGCATCTTGGCCATCTCCGCTTTCACGTCGTTCCCTTTCAGGCATTCCAGGGGCAGTGCTCTCGTCTTTCTCTGCTTCTTTCTCCCCCCAGCTGACAAGCGATCCATGGCACCTGATGCAGATGGACAGGATGTTTGGAGTCTCAGTGAGGCATGCCGGGCATATCATATGTCCGGCTTCTCCCGGAGTGTAGTTCTCGGAGATGAACGTCACGATGTCGTTTCTCAGCTCACTGTTGGGGCTGAGGGCTCCATTGAGTGATTCAAGTTTCGCAACATCCTCGACGAACTTGTCGTAGAACGGGATGTTGTCCTCGCTGCTGATATCTTCCAGCAAGGCTTTGGAGACACGAAGCACCGTGTTCGCCGTTGCAACCTCCTTTGGTTCTTGACATGATCTCACCAGTTGGAACTTTCCGGAATCGACCACGAGTCGTTCCCAATCATAGTTGTTGGCCTGATACCATGCTGCGGTCACCTCGGAGAAAGGAATGTTCCCATTGACCACCATTTGACCAGACGCGTTGATCATGACTCCAAGACTCATGAGTCGATGAACACTGAATGCAAGGACCATGCGTGGTTGTCCTAGGTGAGTTAATTGTCCTCCTAGGATCTCCCTGTATCGCCTGTCCCATGGCACAAATGGGTTGAGGAACACTTGTGTTCGTCCTCCTCGGTGGCCTCCAGGTCGTAAGCCTTCCTTGATGATGCCGATCACATTCTTGAACTCAGTAACATGGTAACAAAACCAAATGTCATCTGCGATCTTTGTTGTGATCGGGTGACAAATCTTGTTGTAGTCAAGGCGAAAGTCTGATCCACGGGCTGAAAATCCTCCGGGTGAACGCACAGCGATAGGTGCAAGGAAGACTTCGCCACGTTGTGCGATGAGATCATGGATGTCATCGCCGACCTTCATGACGTTCTTGAGATAGTCATCGGGCTTGCCGAAGGTAGAGTCAAGAACGATGCACAAGAATTGGATGCGGATCTTGTTCTTCTCTTGGAATTCTGACCAAACAGTCTTGATTAGTTTTGACGCGCTCCGCTCGGTAGTCAACGTCAATGAGTCCGTCGTCCTCTGTCTTGACCTTCTCGTGTTCGAAGATCCATGGGTGGTGTAGAAAGTCCATGATGTCCACCCATCCTGCTTCGTCACACTTAAGTAACTGTGAATTTGTCGCCGACAAACTACTTTGGAAGCCCTGCCAGGTTGACAACTACATGCCGCTGTACGCCGCCATTGGTTCAACTTGGCCAAAGGGCCCTTGAGCTGCTCTCTTGAGCTGCTCTCTTGAGCTTGCCCCGTCATGAAAACATTTGTGGGACTTTGGGTGCCTGCTTTACATAACCCCCGAAGGACATCCAACTTAGAGTGTGGTTTGTCGTGGTTTGGTTGTTTCAACTGAACTCTTCATATTGGTAGGCGGAGCTTAAGTGCTCCGGGGATCTTAAGTGATCCAAACCGTTGCTGAAAGCCATGGCCACTGGAACTAGTGACACTGCCGAGACCCTCACAAAGGACACCTTCATACCACGGTTTGACAATACAACTGCTGGTTACAAGGAATGGCGAAAGCGGATACAGCTATATGCAAGACGCATGGCCATTCAAAAACGAGAGTCTGAAGTAGGGATCTCAGTTTTGTCCACCTTAACTGGTGCCTCCTGGCGTCAATGCGAAGACCTCGAAGTCAAGGATTTGGAAATGGCCGATGGACTGGGAAGAATTCTGGACAGGTTAGACGCGCAGTGGCAGTACGATGCCAAGATCGAAATGCCAGAAGCCTTCGAAAAGTATTTCTACAAGACCTACCGCACCATGAATCAAACAATGTTGGACTACTGCACACAATCTGGACAAGCCTTGCGAGAGTTGTCAAAATACAAGGTGACACTCCCAGATGAAGTTGCTGGATGGTTGCTGATGCGCAGAGCTGGTCTGACAAAGGAGCAAACACAGCTGATTCAAACAACAGTAGGAACAGAAACAACAGTTGAGAAGGTTGAGAAAGCGCTCTACCTCACCCTTGGCCAGAATCACAAAGTGCCCTCCCCTGCAAAGTTCAACAACATGCGTGGTCGATGGAAAACTGACCGTGCCCACTTTGCCGAGGACGAGGTGTACTATGAAGATGATGGAGAATACCCTGATGACACTGCCTATGATGATGATGGCAACCCAATTGACTATGATGGAGATGAACTCTACTGGCAAGAAGAGGAATGGGATGATGTGCAATCCACCTACTATGGCTCAACAGTTGAAGACATGCCTGCAAATGACGAGGTTTTTGATACCGAAGAGTTTGACCGAGTCTATGCTGCATATGCTGACAGCAAACGTCAGCTGAATCAACTCCGAGTTTCTCGTGGATTTTTCCCTGTGGTTGCAGTCGCTGGTGGTCAACAACTTCCACTTGCTGCTTCCTCCTCAGCCTCCGGAAGTCAATCGCCTTCCAGGACTGGTTCAAAAGGGAAGTCAAAGGGTAAGTCAAAAGGCAAAAAGGGATCAAAAGGTTCAAAGGGATTAGGTTCCCCCAAAAAGGGTATGTCAAGTATCAAGGAAAGGGGTGAACATATGTCCTCAATGATGTGCTTGCGATGTGGAATGTTCGGTCACATGGCCGCCAACTGCCCCACCAAGAGCTCCAGCACTTCACCGAGCAAGAAACGTCCCGCTGACTCCAGTGCAAATTTCGTTGGAATGGCTCAGCATGTGATTTCTGACAGCAATATATAGTTGGGTTACCGTAGAACCTGATGCTTGCATACAGGATGGTGGTGCTTCAACACTTCTAGCTGGTTCTGAATACGTGCTGAGGTATCTGAAATGGCTGGAATTGATTGGCATGGATGTGAAACACTTGCACTTCAAACGTTGCGACAAAAGCTTCAAGTTTGGAGGTGATGGTGAAAGTGTCAGCCGTTGGATGGTGCAATTGCCTGCAAAGCTAGGTGACAAGGTTGGTCGCATTCAATGTTTTGTGATCTTCGGTGCCACTCCTATGCTGCTAGGTCGCCCAATTCTGGAAACGCTGAATGCTGTGGTTGACTTTGGTGGTAAAAGGATGAGCCTACTGGGTGGTGACTGGCAAGAAATTCGCCGCGGAAAAGGTGGTGCAATGCTGTTGAAACTGGCTGATGGAGTCAAACATGGCTCAGAACTCATGGATGTTCAGTTCGACCTCATCAGTGAAGATGATGATCACGATCAGGTTGAAACTATGGCTAGCTTTCTGAAAGACATGCATGCTGAAAGTCGCTATGCCCAAATGACCGAAGTGGTGCAGAACTTCATGCAAACCAATGCCAAAGAACCCAACATGAGCGATTAAATCCTCCAAGCCGATGATGATGATTTCCCAGAAGCAATTTCCTTGCCTGAATGCACGGTGAAGAAACTTGAGAACATGTGCAATCAACAAGCCGCTGAAGTGCACAACCAAGTCTCAGGTATGATTCACATGGCCAGAGATGGATCTCGAGCCAAAACACCCGTTGTTTGGGAAGTCTACGTTGGAGCAGGTCGCCTTTCGACCGAAGTCTCAAAGCTTGGTGCCCATGTTGAACGTTTTGGTTTGAATGAAGGTTGGGATTTTTCACTCAGCACACACCGCAGAGCATTTCTCCACAAGATCGACACCGATGAACCTGATGAAATTTTCATGTCCCCAAAATGCACGTTGTGGTCACCAATGCAAGACATCAACATCAAATGTGCTGCTGATGCCGCCGACTTGGAAGAGCGACGTGAGATTGACCATGGAACACACTTGTCCATGTGTCACAAGGCCTACTGGAAACAGGTACGATCAGGTCGACACGCTCACATTGAGCATCCTGAGAGAAGCCGTGCCTGGAAGACCAAAGCCTTTTCCACTCTTCCTGGCTATGCTGCCTTGTTTGATCAGTGTGAATATGGTGCCACAACAATCAATGATGATGGATTTCAGGAGCCAATCAAGAAATCCACACGTATCCAAACGACCAAGATGTCCATGTACAAGCTCATGAATCGCTTGTAGTCAAGGTGATCACACCCACTGCCCCTTAGAAGGTTCCATGCCTGGTGGTGGTCAACGATGCCGAGAAGCTGAAAACTATGGCGTTGTTTTGGCAAAACATCTGGCGAAAGCCATCATGGATGACGAGGATCTCACTCAACAGATCTATGCAGTTGATGATGCTGAAACTGGCACTTTGCGACAATTGGCTACGGCGCATGGATCTCATGCAGCTCGAGTTGCCCACCGTCTTCACAGAAACTTGGGCCATCCTCGAAAAGAAGTGCTGCTGAAGTTGCTTGAAGGCAAGCAAGTGAGTGAGAAGGTCAGAGAAGCAATCCAATCTCTGCACTGCCCCCATTGCCAAAACTACGGCATCAAGAAGGGTGTGTCCCCTGCCTCAGTTGAACGTGCTGAGAACTTCAACCAAGTGGTTCAAGCTGATGTAATGTGGATTGAACTTGACAAGAAGAAACGTGCGGCAATTCTTTCAATGGTTGATGAATGCACTCGATACATGGCTGCCCGCATTGTGTCCGATGAAAGGTCCCCCTCACTGATCAAAGCGTTGGAACGTTCCTGGATTAGGTTCCATGGTCCGATGCAACAACTCAAAGTTGATGAATATGCTGGATGGGGATCCGATGCATTTGCAACCTGGGCAGAGAACCACGACATTGAGCTCAAGATTTCTCCTGGACAAGTTCATACAAGAACGAGCGTTGTTGAAAGACGACATCAACTGCTACGGCGTGCTGTTCAAATCTACATGGATGACAATGAGATCGCAGGAGTGGATGCCTTGCATGAAGCTCTGAACTGGGTTGTGCCCTCTCTTAACGAGCACACCTTTGTGAACGGCTTTACACCCACACAACTTGCAATGGGTCGACAACCTGCTGTTCCTGGACTGATGTCTGAAGAGCGCACGAAGCCTCCACAGCTGTCTGAAGGTCAACACCTTCAGGAGATCCTTAAGTGCCGATCTCAAGCCCAACAAGCATGTGCCAAAGCTGATGTTGATGTCCGATTGCGAAGAGCCTTGCTGCGTCAGTATCGTGGCCAAGATGAAGAACTGGTCGCTGGCGAAAGATGCCTCTACTGGCGTGAGTCAACTGATCGCTTCCACACCATCAAGTGGAAAGGTCCTGCCGTTGTGGTCGCAGTTCAACTTGACCCCGACACTGGCAATGTTGACACTTACTGGCTTGCTCATGGAACAGTGCTGATTCGAGCTGGAAAACACCATGTGAAACGTTTGGTTGATGCTGAAGGTCGAATGTCTTCTCCTGTGGATGCCATGCGCCAAGTACGACAGCGACGAGTTGTCCGCCTGATTGACCTTCACAAAACCAACAAGAGGTCAATTGATGAGTTAGACGAAGACGATGCTGACTTTGACTTGGACGACAACCGCAAACAGCGCAAACATGGCACTCCTCCTCCACATCAACTTCAACTGCATGACCCAGCTCCACCAGAATCTCCTGGACCGATTGCTGACGATGCTGCAACGGAACATGATGTTGAGATCTTGGATAGCCGCTTAGCCCCGCTGATGCTGATGAGTTCCATGACGCAATCGAGCAAATGGATCGCCAAATCGATCAACTTGAACAACCTCCTGTCTCTCCATTTTCCTATGCTCCAACAACCTGCTGAGACAGTGATTGCCGACAATGATGAGCCCAATACCAACAACAATGATGCAAACACCACTGCAATTCCGCAGAATGAGATGCCGGCAGATGAAGATCTACCTCCTGTTCCAAGCGATGATTCTGAAGTTGAAGATGGTCCGAACGTGGAAGTTAACACTTTGCCTGCCAACGATGACCAGCCAGCTGCAGCAGTTAACACTTTGCCTGCTGACAGTGGCAACACCAATTTCCAACAAAGACGCCGCAACATGGATCAAGGAGAAATGGCCTGGCTCAGAAACTTCCAGCGTCAGAGAAGACCCCTGGATGAACCAAAGAATGATTCTGAGCAGAAACGCCAAAGGATCTACAACAGTGTTGAAGTTTTTTTCTACAGTTCCAATGGTGAGCACAACAAGTTTGCAGGTGACATGCTGCCTGATGGTTGGACCTATGATGAAGTCTCCAACTCCTTTGTCCTTGGCAAAACCCAAGACTTTTGGTCAGTTGAAGAAGGTTTTCTGGTCCGAAATCATGTCATTGCACGTGACTCATCATGGAGACCAACTGCCGATGCCATCAAAGATGTCCCCATTAAGTTGGGAGACTTGCAAGCCCTGAAAATCACAATGCGTGAAGGTGCCTCAACTATGATGGTTGACTCTGTTGCCGCTGCCGAGCGAAAGATCAGCAAAGATGGTTTCTTTGGAAAAACGTTGTTTCCTCTCACCAAAGAAGCTGCCCAAAAGCTCAAGATGCCATACATAAACCTCAAGAAGAAGATCAGTAAGTCCACTTCCGGCTCCATGGAAAACTCACCCTCTGAAGTCTGGATGGCGGCAACTCGCCCTTTGAAAAAAGAAGAAGGACAACGAGGCTGATTTGAAAGAATCCCGCATGACAGTTGAAGACCGCCTCACCTTCATGACAGCAAAGAAGGCCGAGCTGCAATCAATTTTTGAGAATGGAGTTTGGCAACTTGAACTTGAGCCTGAGAAAGCATCAGAAAGCCGCATTTTGAAAGCACGTTTTGTTCTCAAATGGGCAGATGATGGTAAAGGTGGCACAAAAGCCAAAGCTAGACTTGTGCTGCAGGGATACTCCGATCCCGACTTGCTGTCTGGTAGCCTAGAGACAAGCTCTCCAACCTTGAACAGAACGTCAAGACAGGTACTGCTGTCCATTGGTGTTTTGAACCAATGGGAGTTTCTATGTGCCGATGTGGCTACAGCCTTTCTGCAGGGAGACCAACAAGCCCGTGAACTTTGGTGCAAACTCCCCAGAGATGCTTGCACGCTGCTGAACATCAAACCCAACTCCTTGATGCGACTCCTCAAGCCCATCTATGGCCAGGCAGATGCTCCAAGAGCCTGGTACCAAGTCGCCAGACGACGACTGGAAGAAGTTGGATTCACCCAGCACAAGCTGGATTGTTGTTTGTTCAGACTGCATGATGCTGAAGGAAACCTATGTTGTTTGGTTGGATTACACGTAGATGACATGCTGATTAGTGGCGACCCTCACAATGCCTGCTACAATTCAGCCAAGAAGTTGTTGCGTGAAAAGTTCAATTTCAAACACTGGACTCACATTGATGAACGTGAGAAGCTTGATTTTTGTGGATGTTCGTTTGTGAAAACCTCCTTTGGTTATCAACTTGGACAGCCTGACTACTTTAGCAAGATCAAGCCGATCACCATCGACCCGAAGCGTCGAGACTCAGCAATGGCCACACAGAATGAGGTTAGTGCTCTCCGAGCGGTGCTTGGTGCGCTTCAATGGCCCAGCACGCAAACAGCCCCGCAACTTGGTGCAACAGTTTCTCTCCTCAGTGGTCAGATCACAGCTGCTACAACAGAAGACTTGCGTGATGCAAACAAAGCTTTGAAATTCTCCAAGGTCAACAACGATGTTGGACTCCAATGTCGTCCTTTAGGTGAGATTTCAAATATGGTTTTGGTTACAATGAGCGATGCCTCATGGGGAATTCGACGGGAAGGCCACAGCCAAGGTGGTTACCTTCTCATGCTTGCTCCGAAAGAAATCCTGGATGGTGAAACCACAAACTACATCATTTTGGATTGGAGAAGTTTTCGTTTGCCCAGGGTGTCCCGAAGCTCTTTGAACGCTGAATCTCAAGCATGCGCAGCTGCAATGGATAGTTTGGAATACACCCGAACACTGATCCAAGGATGTCTCAATGCTGACTACACTCTGCAATCTCCAGGTGAATGGGTGATCAGCAAAACAGCTTTGGTGGTTGATGCAAAAGCTCTGTATGATTCAATTCGTGCAGAAGTTCCCCAGCTTTCAGGTGACAAACGAACCAAGATTGAGGTGATGATTGTGAAAGAAAAGACGCAAGAGTGCCAAACACTTTTGCGATGGGTTTCAAGTGAAGCACAGTATGCTGATGGCATGACCAAACCCTCAGCACGTCAGTTGCTCACTGACCGCCTTAGAACTCACATGTTCAAATTGCAAGCGGATGAAGATTTTGTTGCTGCAAAGAAGAAAACTCAACAACAAAGAGAAGCAAATGCCCGCAAGTTTGCCCTCTCAAAAGCTGCTAGCAAGATAGGTGGTTTAGCTCATTTGATTTTCATTTCTCATATCATGCCCGTCACTGGTTTTTCCTCTGATGAAGCCTCATGGTCCGATGATGCAATGCGCCTATTTGTGACTATGGTGATGTCTTTCCTCACTGGATGTTTTTGTATTTGGATGCTGCTTGGATTTCCGAAAATTCTCCAACAGGAACCAAAGCGCGTGGCCTTCAACCTTGCCAAGCGCAACAAGAGCGTTCAATGCGAGATCGAGTACGAGGAGATGTCTGACATGTCCTACCAGCTACACCTTGAACAAGAAGACAAGGCGAGACTGGAAGACAGCTTCAAAAGGGAGATCGAAACACTGGAAAGCTATGCACAGGTGATGAAAGATACAAGCGACACAAACAAGGAGGATGCCGACAAGTTCTTAAGTGAACTCAAAACTCTCAAAGTACGACTTCAAGACGTTGAACAAACCTTGACAGCAAAGATTCAAGAAGTGATTGAACTGGAAAGGCAGATTTACCAAGTTCAAGATTCTCTGGATCGAGCAAACCAAGCCAATGCAAACATGCGTGAGCTCCATGATCACGAGATCGAGTTCCGCAGAGAGGTCTACGCTCTCAACAAGGCACATCGCTTCCACCTCTTCGATGACTGCGACACACTGATGCATGCACGACCCATCACTATGTATGTCTGCAAGGAATGCGAAGAAAGACGTGAGAAGGAAACTGCCGAGATGGATCAATACCAGCACGGTTGGCGCTGAGTGGACTGGAATAATTCCCACTCAGAATGGATGGACTGGAACATTTCCCATCCGAAAGCCTTTTTGGATGGACTGGAACATTTCCCATCCTTACAACACAACAGTTTGCAGAATACAGTTTTTACATATACCCGGCAGACTGGAATTTTCCTGCCGATGAACGCAATGCAATTTTCCATATGTACTGGCGGACTGGAACTTTTCCCGCCGACAACAACTGGCGGACTGGAACTTTTCCCGCTGAAATGAAGCAATTGGTTGCAGACACTGAAGGTATCTGTTTTTGACCAACTCTTTTCCTCCAATGTGAATTTGTCGCCGACAAACTACTTTGGAAGCCCTGCCAGGTTGACAACTACATGCCGCTGTACGCCGCCATTGGTTCAACTTGGCCAAAGGGCCCTTGAGCTGCTCTCTTGAGCTGCTCTCTTGAGCTGCTCTCTTGAGCTTGCCCCGTCATGAAAACATTTGTGGGACTTTGGGTGCCTGCTTTACATAACCCCCGAAGGACATCCAACTTAGAGTGTGGTTTGTCGTGGTTTGGTTGTTTCAACTGAACTCTTCATAGTAACTGTATGTCTTCTCCCATCCCTCCATGAAGACACGATTGGCTTTGGATTCGGTCGGCAACGGGTATTCCACCCCGGATCCAACAAAGTTTTCCGAGTAGAACTTGCCGCCGTTGACTGGGAGAATTTTGAGTTTCCCAATGTTGGTGCCAATGTTGAGCTTCTTGTACATTTGGTTGTCGGAGTATGGCACGGCCGATTTCATCTCTTTGCACGTCATAGTGATGCCCCTTTGACTCGCCGTGTCAACAATGTTGTTCAGCTCGTCTTTCGATCTAGGGCCCTTTTCTTCGGCTCTCACTCCGTTGATGCTCTTCTCTCCATGGGCTCGGTCTCCAATGACTGATAGTGGGATCGCTTGAAGATACATGTACTCTCCAGCCCTTGTCGCCTTGTAGTTCTCTTGGCGGAATCGTTGCTCCTCCTCATCATCCTTTTTGGGAGCTTCCTTCTCTTCGACATCATCGCCTTGTAGCTTCTTCCTCAAGTTCATCAAGGCCAATTTCACTGGATCATTGCCTTGTTCGGGACATTCATAGTTGGGATGACCACTTTGACCACATTTCAGGCAGACATTGCTGTCGTCCGCCAGGGCAAAGAGCGCGTTGATGGCCTCGACGATGGCACCTTTGTCCTGAGATATCTGAAATTCCTCCTCAGGATTCGATGGAGATTTGGGCGCATCGTGCATGTCCGGGGTGGTCGACGAACCTGCCCCTTCAGCACTAGCTCCCGCTCCTCCGGTCGTCGGTCCTGGGGTGGTCGACGTACCCTCCCCGGTCCTCGGACCTTCGGTCTCCATATTATCATCATTGGTGTCATCGGCCTTGGACCTCTTGTAGTTCTCATTGATGACGCTAATCTCCTTGTCCCCGATCAGGCATGCATATTGCAATCCGTGGTACATCGGGATGTCACGTAGGATTTGGTTCACCAACGCCTCCTCATAGTTTGTGGGTTCGGTGACTCTCGATCCACCTCTCTTCGTGTTTGGAGTCGTGGTAGATCTTGTCGTCCCGTGGAAGATGTTGATGGATGCTTCCAGGCCTGCAAGAAGCTCACCTGGATCGGCCTTTGTCTCCATGAACGTGATCTGAGACTTCGTCATGTTGGCCAAATCTAACATGCCAAGCCACATTTCGACCACGTCGCCACATTTCTCGGCCGTTGCATCAGCATAACCCATGACCTCCGTGAAGTCATCTCCGAGCACCATCTTGAGATAGTCCTTGTAGAAGACATCATTCCCATAGTCCTTAGTGACACGATATGCAAATCGATCATGGGATTCGATGCCATCATCCAGAGTGAACTCTTCTCGGATGACACCGTATTGTCTTCCACGTTTCCCAATGAAGATCTGTTTGACGCGATCCCTGGGAACTCTGACCATCCCGAAGTGCGATAACGCCTTCATGAGGATCTCACCGTGCTCGCACCCTTTGTTGCTCACCATCGATTTTGTGACGTCCTTGAGGAACTGCACGAAGTCCTTCTGAGGGTCTGTTACCGGATTGACTGATTCCGACATGATGTTGAAGAATGCTCGGGACCGTGCCGCCGTTTTCACGATCGTCTTTCTCTGGTACTCTGGCGGCCAAAGTTGGTAGTCCCTCATCGTCTCGCTTGCTCGGCAAGCGACGCATTCTTTTCCACAGTTGAAGTCTTGTCTCATGTGATCGGTTGGCATGACTTCATCGTCATTCCCATTGTAATGCCCTTGACATAGAATCATCTCATCTCGCCCATGGTTGACGTAGAACCACATGTCGTACATGTTGGCTGATGGCTCAGGAAGAACCGATCTGACTGTGGCTTCAATCCATGGTGCTTTTTCATACTCAACATGCGATCTTCTTCCACCTCCAACGGTTCCTGGGCAATTGGATCCAGTGCTCGCAGTATCTGGTACACCGCCTCCCGTTCCAATTAGAATCGAGACAGGTTCCTTGAGCACATCCTCCATCAGCTCCAGGTTGATGCCGACCTTCATGGAAGATTCCTTCACCATGTCATTCAATCCCTTTGCGGCTTCAACAATGAGGGAACACATCAATAGTACCCTTTGCCGAAACAAGAATTTCTCCATGGTGGCGAAGACTCCCAACCGGTCTGGCTTGTTCTGGTTGTTCATGTAGTGGTTGCCGGCATGACCATACATCAGTCGCCACATCCCATCATCGGTTGTGACCATGATTCCAAAGCTCCTCAGGATGTCGGCTGAGTCCATGGCGACGTCCTGAATGCCTGATCGGATACCATGAAACCTTGGGTCCTTGCAGAGCGATACAAAGATCGGTCTTGTCGCCATCTTGTCGACGCTTCGGATCGCCTCGGCGAACCTCTCTGCATAGTTCCTTTCAACCCATACGTGGTATGGATGGGTGTCAGTGATGAGGAATGCAAATGATACCCAAAAATGGATTGTCACATTCTCCTCGGTCGCGATGTCCGGCATCACGCCCTTGATCAGGTGCTCAACTGCGTCGAGGAACTTCTGGGCTCTGGTCACGCTCTTGAAGCTGTTGATGTCGATGACTGTGACGACAAATCCCAGATCATCAAGCCCATATTGGATATTCGTCGTTCCCCTTGAGTTCGAGTAGCATTTGTAGTTGAGATCTGTGACCAAAATGGTCTTGCCGAACCTGAACTTTCCGGCCAATTCATCCTTTTCCTTTCTCATCGATGGATTGTCCACAATGGTTCCACCGATGCCCGACATCAGACCCCGTTTCCATTTGTCATAATTGCGGTCAGTGGCCTGTGCATCATCGTTCTTCTCCACCATGACCGTCATGGATCCGACTGAGAGATAGTAGTTCTGATAAACCAACCCTCCACGCTTCGATGCAGCGTTGTAGATCCTCAGCCATTCCATGTCGCTGAACGGGTAGGATGATTCACCAATCACTCTGGCGTTGGCAAGTCCGAAGCATAAGCAAGTGTACGTGGCAACCCTCCTGAGGTATTGACGCCACGTCGATTGCGCCACATTCGCCATTGGTCCTTGGACATGCGACAGGGCAAACTCAGTGTCGGTGGTATTCACGTGGGTGTTCAGGATTGATCTCACCTGAGTGCCCGTGTAGTCTGTCAACACTCTGCAATACGTGATCACATTTGAAGGAGTCAATGGTGGAACATACTCCGTTGCAGGAGTCTCACGTCTCGGCATAGGCTTCGCCGCAGGCTTGGGTGCTGCCTGTGGCGGTGGTGGTGGTCCAGCCGAACTCGACGCTTGAGATGCCGATGCACTCGGTCCCGACGGTGCCGATGGTGATGTCGGTCTGGCTTTCGGCGGTGGTGGTTTCGCCGATGGGTATGGTTGTGGTGGTGCTTTGTATCCAGGTGGTGGTCCAGGAGGTGGCCTTGGTGTGAACCTGGTGACCCTTGGTGCGGGCACTGTTGGATCTGGGATCGTGACCCATTCTGGAATCCACGATCTCGGTGGTTCTGGTGGCCAAACTCCATCACCAAACCTCAAGACTTTCTTCCATCCACTTGATGCAACCTGTACTCCAGGCTGTCCTCCACCTGCCTGAGTCTCTGAGAGGGTTGTCGTGAATTCCCTCAAGGCAGAAAAGCATTTGTTTCTTTTCTTGATCTCTCCGTGGTTTCCCTCTTCGACATTGATGACGTTGTAGCCATGGTTCTGCAGGATCTCTGAAGTAAGCATCAGTGACTGTTGAACCTTTCCAACGTAATCGTCGATCTTTTTCATGTTCGCCCTTGCCAGATCGGAATAGTTCAAAAATCTTTGCAGCTTCGCCTTCGACCTGAAGATTGGTGGGGCGAGGGCCAGGATGCACGTGAAGTGATTCACGGCAGCGGCTCGCTCGCGGCCCAGCTTGGTGTTCTGCTCGATGAGGTCATTGATCGTTGTTTCCAATGTCATTGGCTCCACAAGCTCTCCCTCATCGTCAACCTTCTGGTTGTAGCATCTCCATGCGGGCCCAAGGTGGATGACTTGACGTTGCCATTCGTCGAGCATCGCATTGAATGTGTTCTGGGTCGATGTCGACTGCCAGGACGTACCCAAGTCGAAGTAGTGGAGCTCACGATGAATCGCCGGTTTAGGAGATGGTGATGGGCGCGTCAGGATCAGACGGATTGAGAACCCCGTCCTTCTTCCTTGTCGCACTCAGCCATGTATCCTCTGCCGGGACGGACTGGTTCACACCTCGTAGGTCACCTCCATAAGGTCGAAGTTTGAACTCTCGAAGGTGATCACGTAGCATTGACACCGTGAACGTTCCATCAACTCGGATTGGATGAGGTACATGGAAACTCTTGATGCACTCCCACATGTTCGCCAATCCATTGATGCACTCTGATGTGCAAAACACAAGAACTTTGTGATTGTTCCGAGATGCTAGTTGAACAAATGTCTTCATGTAGGTGGTGCATTTGTCCAAGAACCTTTTGGCCCCAGAGTTCAGCTCCTCCTGATTCTTGATCAGTTCCAAGACCTGAAGATACAGGGTGATAGCATCTACCTCGGACCGGTTCGAGGGCACCTTGCCTAGGAAGCATGCCGAAGCTGCCACGATTGGACTAATCCCAATCGCATGCCACCTGTCGAGTGTGCTGTCTGGCTGGCTGCTGATAGTCGGGTCGTACTCCTTGTACACAGCAGGGATCACGCCTTGCTTCCCGTTCTCTCTCAACGTGATGAGGATGGAGTTGATGTCGTTGAGATCATGCTGCGCAGAACCAATGATCTGCGAGTAGTTCGACATGGCGACCTTACCGAAAGGTTCACGTACTAGCCGTGGCTGACTGACCTCCGGCGTTCCGATTCCCTCGAGGTCACGTACTCCCGGGCGGCGACGTCCGTTCCGGTTTCCGATCACTCGTTCGGTGGTGCACGACGAATGAGAAGCCGCAAAAGTCTTGATGCGTTGACTTCCCGTAGATTGATATCCTGAGAAATCAGGGTCAGCATTGATCCGACATCTACTCCTATGATATGTCATCAACCACATGAGATCTGCTGCAACTTCATCGTTGTCATGTATAATTGAGACCGCTGTCACTCTTCTTGATGGATCGTCTGTCATGCATGCAACTGCTGCACATGTCATCTTCACTCGACAACAACTTCTTGAACCGAATAGACACATTCCGACATATTGTTTTCAATATAATGTCGACGATCTGCTGGGTGTAGGTCTGAGTGATCCTTGTTTCGCGACCTTCACACTTCCCATGATCATGTCTTCGGTCACACCTTTTGTGTAAATCAAACTTGACCCCCCACAATACAATCCTCCATGGCTTCTTAATAGGGATGTGACGACCATCAAGCTGAGTCTTCAGACCGTACATGCATCCGTCAAAGTCATGAACATGTGAGTCTGTACCTTCAATCATGCACTTCATCCGCTCATCATGCCAATAATCGCAACCTCTTGGTAATTCCAAAAGTGCCATAGCATCCAACTTGATTACTCTCAGAAGACAATTTGAAAACTCTTCCCATAAATTCCAGTATAGACGTGCTTTGGCGTTGATCATGTGGGCTGTAACAGAACTAACTCTTTTGTTCAGTCTGTTCCATGGAGATCCGCCTGTGCAAGGTCCAGCGAAGAAGACGCAATCCTTGTTGCTGCGGAGGCATCTCCTCCACTTCGCACTCCCATATCTGGAGAGAAGGTCATCATCCTCTGTGATCAATTCCAGATGAATAGATATGTCCATAATTGTACTGTATCTCTTTGTCATCAAACTTGAAGGCTCAGCACACATCAGTATCATAATGGGTGTACTTTCGGGCAACTCTTGCATTGTAATAGTGCCGTTCTTCCCCAAATATTTTGTACTCTCGAGATCGGGAATAGATCTGACGAACGTATACTTCATGCATTGCCCATTGTCACGAACCAATAATAAATTCATCAGACTGTCCGCAAATATGTTCAACTCATTGTCATTCTTGTTCTCTTCGATCATCATCCAATATGTGTGGGGAATAAATATCTTGTTCGGTGAAATGATGTCCAGACCCATGGTGTTGACACAAGCCATCAGATTATCATCCATAATGCAACTCGCAACCGGAAGAACCTCCTGATGTCTCAAAACACGAAAGATAGACTTTCCAGTCCAGAACTCATTTCGATTGTTTGACCTTTCTCCATTATCACCTGGGAGACGCCAATTACTTTTGTCCACCCTCACATTCGACTGGAACTTCAATTGAGTTTCTCTCCAATCTTGAATCAAACGATGATCGCAAGGACAATCTTCACAATCACTTGGAACGAACATTTCTCTTCTTGGTATATTGTGGATCCTTTCCAGAACATGATCACCTATCCATCTCCATTCATCACGAACAGGAACTTCATCATGACCACATTCAGTTGCTGATGCTATTTTCTTAGCATTTCTTCTCCGTACGGGCGATTTTTGTAACTTCATCTTTGAAACTTGTTGTTTGGAATCCTCCATGCCTCTCCCCCCATGAACAAGGCGTACCAGGGCATTGATCACCTTAATAGTCATGGAATTCCCTTCACGTAACGAAAACGGAATCTTTTGAGGACGTTGAGCTTGTTCAAAGAGTATTTCAGTACTGAATGTGAGGCTCGGATGATTGTCCGGTTCCAACGTCGACGCCCGTAGGAACTGTTTGCTGGCCGCCGTGGACGCACTTGCGGGCAGTGAGACAATCGGAGCGGAAGTGGGGTAATGGTATTGGAAACATGCCCTTTCTATCCATTTGTCAAAACGTGATTGTTGTAACAAAGGTGGAACACGATCCTCAACTTGTTCCCACTTCCCGTGGACTAAGATCCAGGTGCTCCGAAGGCAATCTGCAGGAAGCTTGACACCGGCTGGTCTTGTTCTGAATAATGTAGGGGTTTTGACCACAAAGATAGGATCCATACCAGGTAGCTCTTGAAGCTTGTCTCGACTTGAAAGACCCTTATGATACACCTCAGGTGGCAGTATGGGTGTTTCAGTATATGGAAAATTTGGAACCTCATCTGTCACTCATCTGTCCTTGACTGAAAAACTTGACGAACTGTAGTGTCAACATCCGTAGTGGGCTGCACTAGGTCTGCCAATTGCTTCGAACCAAGGTCTTCGGGTTCCAAAAGATTGATCAACATACATGCCTTTTTCCAGGCAAGTGGGTTTGTAAAACCTTTTGTGTGGATGTCCGCGGCCATCTTCGCCGTGATCTCATACATGAGAACGAAGTGATCTTTGCTGAAATGCTCATGTAATGGCGTAATAGAAATCCCATGAGTCCTTTCCAGATGCCGCATTGTTGGATTCCTTCCAGAACGAACCACACCAATCATCCCTTGATTGTCATCATGAAACAACAGCTTTGGAGATGATTCTGTAAGCGTTTCCCAAATACTGAGTGCAGGAAGACCCATTGTTCGAAGGGTTACATCAGCGGCTACGATCTCAGCTTCAGGTGTAGAATGGCTCACACACCCCTGGCGTTTGCTTCCACCAGCTAACGGAAACCGAGTACGTTTCCCCTGAATATGCATATGAGAACCTGATGTGGACCTCAAAGATTGTGCACATCCCGCAAAGTCAGCATCTGCATACAACGCAATGGATAGATCTTTCATGTCATTGCCGACCCATCCAATCATTCTCTTCCCTAAGGTAGAGTTGACATAGCACATAAGATGGTATAGTTTGGCATCATCTTGAATGGACCATTTTGTCACATTGCGTGCTAATGTATTGATCGATCTCAACAAATCAAATCGGGCGATCCTTGCTGCATATAGAAGCTTCATCAAGATGCTAGCAGCATGAGGGGCAAGTGCACCTCGTTGGACTTCAACAGATTCCGGCCGAGAATCGGAGGCATCGGGCTGTAAGGCAACCGACGATCCAGGATCAAATTTTGTAGAACACCAGGGGCATTGAACTGCATGCTTAGGGTCCCCAGGTGCTGGTGCTCGAGACTTATGTTGTTTGGTCTCTTCAGGGAGACTAGGCGTTGAGACCTGTTTTAATTTGGTATCCTTCCCAACAAGTTCGAGATACCTTTCAACAGAGAGTTTCAACAAACCCTCCATGTTGTAGGTCATGGTGGTGACCTCTGGGCCATCATGCAGGCGATTGGTTCCTTTGCTTAGCAAACAACCAAGATAAAGACCCAGATCAGTCTCTGGTTCTATGCGCAGCTTAGACCTTAACATTTCCCAACCTTTGGTGAGGTTCTGCGCTGGTCCAGCTAACTTAAGATCATCCACATAGATGACTAATAAAAGTTTAAGTTCCTTATGGAAGTACATCGATGGCCATTCCTCCCCTACTGGCATGAAACCGACTTCACGGACATGTTTGTCACAATGTTGTTCCCACATCGTGCCCGCATCAGGGTGACCATAAAGTGCTTTGACAAGTCGCACTACCGGTCTTCTGAACTTCCGGATGTCAACGTCGTCCGGCCATGCATCTTCAGGGAGTTCGACCCAACAAGGGGGTCCCGTAAGCCTCGCTTGAATATATGCTTGGATAGCATCTGCCAACTTCACATTGTGGCCGGGGATACAACCATAGAAATCTGCCCATCGGGAGGCTTCAAATGTCGCTGGAGAATTGCCGAGGTCCTGGAAGAACGCGGCTTCCCAGTGCTGGTTCTTAACTTGATTGCCAAGCAGAACGCCTCTTCCTTTGAACTTACGTCCAGGGCTCCCCTTTGGCAGCTGGTAGTTCTTCTCGACACAAATGCCGTGAACTCGTGCCATGTGGACTTCTTTTCCTTCTCGTTTAGCTTCTGCCACAACATCATCGTATTCACGAATAACGGAGAAGTCATATACTCCCTGCTTATGCTGTCCCAACCACTCATTCCTCATAGAAGCCTTGGCGTCCGGGTCTTCCATCATCTCTTTACGACCAACAGGACGTGAGACCATCGCATTGAACATCTTCCCAAACCTCACATCAGTTTGACCGAACTTCTCACGTTGCTCAAGGTCTTGATGAACACAAGGCATACAAGGAATTGAACTCACGAAGTGGTTGACCTTGGACTTGCCGTCGGAGTCTTTTGAGGTAGGAGTTGATGGTGCAGCTTTAGCAGGTGCTGTGACTTTCCCAGTGTTGAAGTCATAGTGAACATCTTCCCAGTGAGCTCTTGGTCCATTTCCAACTTCATGTTCAGACCATTCGTCCCATTCATTCAAGAACTCTTGGCCTTCATCATCACTTGGGACGTTTGTGCTCGTTTCACTGGGTGCTGAGGGAGATGTGGCATTGTGCTTCTTGATGTCGATGAGGTCACTCGCTCCATGGGGCGTCGACGAACGTTCCCATGGGTTGCGACCTCGATTGTGGTTCAGTCTCGTCATTGGATCATGGGGCGTAGGCATACGTTCCCACTCTCCTCGGAGCATTCCCACACCGACAGCAGCGTCTTTGCCACCATCTTTGCCTGAGTCCTCCTTTGACTTCTTATTATCCTTTTTCTTCTTCTTCTTTCGGCTTTCATCTTTGGCTGGATCTTTGGGTGAACTTGAGTCACGTTTCTTCTTCTCGGAGATTTCGGCCTTGGCCTTCTTCTCTTTCTCCTTCTTCAACTTGATCTCCTTGAGCTTCTCAGCTTCTTCTTCAAGTTTTCCACGACGAATGATGACATCTCTCTCCTTTGCAGATAGTGCCCTCCATTCTTCAGGACTGTAACTGCTCTTTGGCCTTGGTGACCCTCGTACTTCTTTGCGACCATCTGGACCAACTCGATAAGGCCGTCCACGTTTGTCGAGCTTGACATGCTCACCAATGTCGCTGAGGTAGATGATGCCGTCACCAGGTTTGCCCATAGAGTGATGTTCAGGCCCATCATAAGGAGGATCACCATCAGGAGGAGGTAGAGGAGGACCATCAACAACTTCTGCCTCATCAGCTTTCTCTTTGTCGAGTTTGATGTCCATTTCCTCCATCAGGCGATTGAACTCTTCTTCTTGATGTTCAACTCGGTTGGTGATCTTACCTTTCTTGGGTTTGTCATCACCATCGCCTTCATCATCGTCGTCTCCATCATCATCATCATCGTCTTGCTGATCTTCAAGGAAGTCTGGTGACCCTTCAAGACGATCTTTCACTGCTAACCCTTCCAATGTGGTGTTCACCTTCTCGTAGATGTCTTGGCATGGGAACGTCAATGGCAAGTGCACCTCAATCTTCTCAGTGAGATGTGGATGACGTAGCTTGTCAATGATTGTCCTAGCATTGAACGAATAGTTCTGCTTCGTCATGTCAGACAATGCCCATGCCATATATTGCCTTCGCCAATTGACGCCTGGAGCTATTTCATAGCCCGCAAAGACACCAGGGATACCCTTGGGATCGAACTTGTGAGCTTGTTCGTTGGCTCTAGCTCCACTCGGTTTGAAGTAAACCAGTGCACCAAACGGAATCTTGTCGCCCTTGAACTCGGCGCCATGGAGCTTACACCATGCACTCACATCGTCTTCACCAGGTTCCACATTGAGTAGATGACATACACATCGTATGGCAAACTTCCAGAAACATGCTGGTAGCCCAGCCTCGAGTAAGCATGTGGTAGTAGTCGCAATGACGAACTGGTTGTTGCGCTCGGCAAGAGAATTCGTCGAAGGTCTTACCGGCAGAGCATGATCAAAGGGAATCTTGAGAGCCTCCATGCCCTTGACAAACTGTCTGGCTTTATCGGAGTAGGCTTCTCTGATGGTTCGTCTCCCCATGAAGTACTTCACCGCCCTCACAACATCTTCAGTGTTCTTGGTAGGAGAGGGGTAGCTCTGAATGATGCCGGTGTACCTGTCTCGAATGACAAGAATCTCCTTGACCGTGTCATAGCCCAACTTGGTCGTCTTGCGAGTGTCCATGAAGTCGAAGGTGATGAGGTCGCCGAACTTTTTGAGCTTTCGGCGAAATGCACCTCTGTAGGTCTTATGATGCTTCATCTTGGCCCTTACGCAAGAATTGCAGTATGGGTTCTTGTATCGATGTGTCAGGAGATGTTCAAGAGTACGAGCTTCATGTTTCAGCGTGCCTCTCTTCGACAAACGTACTCCTCCATCAGGATCGTCAACATCGATATCATCCTCATCATCTTCTTCTTCAGGTGGTCCATGTTCAACACCAATTTCATCTTCATCGGATTGATCGACTTCTGGAACATCATCAGCTGCTGGTACTCGATCATCATCATCTTCTTTATCTTCATCCGCACCAGGAACTTCATCAACATGAACATCATCTTCTGGATCCTCTTCGCGGATGGATTGTTCGTAGTCATCATCATCATCGAGCTCTTCACCAGCTGCTACAGGAGTCGTCTTTCGTTTGGGACGCTTCTTTCTCTTCGTCTTCCTCAGAGACTCCGTTGGCCCGTCGACGTACGTACCAACTTCATCATCTGATTCATCACCGCTCTCACCATCAAGATATATCGTCCTCGATGCATGGTTGTTGCCACCGAGACCCAACACTTTCATCACTAGCTCGGCCTCGTGGTCTGGTGCAGGCCTGTAGTCCTTGGCTCCAAGGTAGACATATGGGATGAGATCATGAACTTCCATCTTGATCTTGTCACCCTCGGAGTTGATCATGTAGGGTTCTCTTCCATTAGGCCACACAAACGTATAACCTTGTTCCATGCATCGTTTTCCCAATGACAAAACAGATGGGGTGTCCTCCAACACATGAGCCCTTGCAGGTTCATTGAATGTGTCGAAGTCTAAGTCCACCATCGTAGATGTGGATGTGATGCCATTTGCTGTGTGGAAGTTGACTCTGTCGCTCTGGTATGTGTCAATGTCCATCCTATCCACTCTAGTAGATGAGATAAGATCATGACCTCTACCAGAGTCCATGATGAAACGTCGGTCCTTGAGCTCAATCGGCATAGTGATGCACATGACATTGTCACGACGACCATATTGCCCTGGAACATGAGGGATCACTTCCTCATAGCATATTTCAGCTCGAGGGTTATTCTCCAAGAAATCAATGTCGTTGATCTTGAGCTTGATATCATTCTTGGGTCCCAGGATGACATGTACTTCGTCAACATCAGAAAATTCACCATGGTCATCCATCAGTATGCCAATTGCACGTGCTCTTGTCATCCCCAACTTGGATTGCAGTACCCATTGTTGGTCATCCATGATTTCTTTGGTAGTTCTGCACGTGATTTCTTCTGAGCTCTAGACATGTTTCTCTTTGGCTTCCTGTTGGAACATTCCACAAAGTCAGGCTTCACATAGGCTTCACATAGGCTTCACATACACGATGGTTTCCACCTTGCCATTGAACTTGACATTCATCTTGTTCTTCCTCTCGATGGGCACTGCGTTCACGATGAAGTCATCATCGTACTCACGGACCAACGCGGGAGTAGCTTTGGCGTCGGACGACTTCGTCGAAGGTGCCGCCCTCTTGCCCTTCATACTCGGATCATGCTTGAAGGTACACTTGTCTCCTTTCTGACAATCGCCTTTTAGCCACCCACAGCAATGTCGATCCTTCTTTCCACCAGGAGTTTGCGATCTTCTTGGAGTAGCCGATCTACTGTTCTTGCCTTTACCACCTTTGTCCTTCCTCTTGTCCCAATGATATTGGGAATGACTGTATTGGCACTTGTCACCATGTTTGCAGTTGCCCTTGTTGAAGTGGAAGTGACAGAAGGTCTTCGATGTATCTCGTGTAGAAGGCGATCTTGATCTCTTGCCACCTTTGCCTCTTCCCTTGCCATGGCTCTTAGGAGTGCCGGAAGGTAGTACAGGAGCTCCAGGCTTACCTTTAGGTGCTGGTGCGCTCGGCTTTCCGGTCTTACCATCTTTCGGCGTAGGTGTAGGAGCCGTTGGTTTTGGAGCTGGGGTAGAAGGCTTACCAAGATTGGTGTAGTCCGTGGCAAACTTGTCCCTGGCCGCAATGTTCCGATCCTCACGTGCACGAGCTATGTGCCCCCTCATAATCTCCAAAAGCTCATTGTAGGACTTCTTCTTATCATCATTGTCCCTACCCTTGAAGATAGTGAGGTCGACATGCAATGCCTGGGAACCATCGATCTTCCTCAGCAAATGATCACGTAGTGTGTTGTCAGATGGGATGTCCTCAGCTTTCATGTTGGCGATGATCTCAATCCAAGCATGAAGGAACTTATCCATCTCTTTGTCACCACGATACTGCAACTTGTAGATGTGGCTGGCATTGAACAATACTTCATCTTTCGATGTTGTTCTGAAATGATCTAACACCATTGCTAATATTTCTCTGCCCATCAGGAAATTCCCTTCTTTTCCCAGAACTTGACTCCTCTGTCTAATCCGGACCTTGACCTCTGATGCTGTTTCACCAGCGGAGTCCACCATGTTCTGCAAGGCAATGGACAGCTTTGAGTCGATGGACTGGAAGCGGAATTCACCTGAGTCGGCGAGTTCAGCATAGTCGGGACTGGGTAGTAAAGCAGGAGATAACCATCTTCTCCATGCAGCCGTGTCAGGATCACCTGATGCAACACATACAGCTTGCACGACGTTTGAGCGCCATACATCAAGATCTTGACATTTAGGCCACGGCTTGACGATGACCTTCTCGTGCTCTTTTCTTGATATTCTAGTTACCCAATCTTTGCCATCTTGACCAGCATCACTGTTTGCAACACTAGCATCCTTGCCATCTTTCCGTTCCCAAAGTCCAGGAGGATTATCAGGAACGGGATCGTACTCGGGGGCTTTGCTGTCTTTCAAAGATTCTTGCCCTTCTTCAACTTGCTCCAGCCAACTCTGGTACTCTTTCATCTCGTCATAGTTCTGTTGAGCTCGTTCTTCAGATCGACGAAGTTTCTCACGAAGGTCATCGACCTCACTGTTGGTCTGGTTGTTGATGGCATTATTCACACTAGGTGAAGGTGGTAGTGGTAGAGCAGGATCATGATTCTTCGTTGTAGAGGATGCCTTGGGCGTACCCATAGGTGTTGAAATCGATATTGCAAATGATGGAGTCTTGCCAGTAGGCGTAGTCGTTCTCGGAGCTAGGCTTGTTGGAGGCACGGCTGATGGTGAAGCTGGTACCGCGGCCCTGGTTGCTACTCTGCTCCATGACGCTGGCATCGAACCCATAGTCCGCTTTGCATCGTGGAGTGATTGCTTCAGTGAGTCATTCTTTCTGATCACATGGTCACGTTTAGAGCAGGCCGACTGGTATAGCTTCTTGTATCTGTCTGCCTCCGCCTCTTCAGCGTCGATGAGTGCCTCAGTGAGCTTTGGATTGCTTTCAACTGCTTCTTGAAGTCGACTGATCTCCATGTTGGCTTTGCGAAGCTCCTCAGGTAGTTCTTCGTTCACCTTGGCATTGTCTTCATCGCTACCAGCATGAAATCGAGATCCAAGAAGTTCAGCAACCCGTGTTCTCAACTGGTTGTTGGACTCAATCAAAGCCATGTTCTCATCCATGAGCTCGTCCTTGACACGCTCAATGGTGACTTCCCTGTCCTTGAATGCACTTAGTTCATCATGCTTGAACTGGCGAAACTCGTTCTTCTCATCAATGAATCGATTTGTATACCATTCTCTGGTAGCACTCTCGTTCTCATTCATTCTCATGAGGCTTCTGACCTCTACCTCGAGCTCATTGTGCTTCCGGTTATACTCTTCCTCCCTTTCCTGAATCATGTTCTTCATGTCACGGATCTTCATGAAGTGATCGTGATTTGCACTATCCCTGATGGCAATGAGGAATCGATTTGTATACCATTCTCTGGTAGCACTCTCGTTCTCATTCATTCTCATGAGGCTTCTGACCTCTACCTCGAGCTCATTGTGCTTCCGGTTATACTCTTCCTCCCTTTCCTGAATCATGTTCTTCATGTCACGGATCTTCATGAAGTGATCGTGATTTGCACTATCCCTGATGGCAATGAGGTTGTCCTTGTGCGACAAACTAGCAGTTAGTTCGTCAATAGTCGACTGCATCTCTGCCATCTGTTCATCACGTATCGCAACAGCTTGTTGGCCATATTCCATGATCATCTCATTGCTGTCAACCATCATCTGTGATCTCTCTGATAGTTTCAGTTTCAATTGCTCCATTTCTTCCTTGCTCGCATTCTCCCTATCTTGAACATACTGTGTACATGCTTCACGCAGTTGTAGCCCATCTTGACGAAAATGAACTGTCATAGCTTCAGATGTTTCATGTTGTTGACGGATGAATTGTGATGCGTTCTCTAATTCACTGAGATACTTTCCCCTCATCTCCATACTCTCCCGAACAATGTGTGCCGCACCTGCTTCTGCGAGTTGGCCACGCTTGTCCAGTTCGATGATCCTCATAGTTGAACCTTCGTCCAGGAGGTGCGCCTCAGCTAGTGCGATCGTCTGTTCTTCAAGTACGTTGTGTACGTCGATGAGGGAGACTCTCATGAACTCCATTTCAGAATTGACATGTTCCTGATATTCTTCATGATGTTGATGTGAATAGATCTCCATGTTGTTAATCATCTGATCACGCTGTGCAAGGACATCTTGATATAGACTTAGTCTGTTTTCCAGTTCAGTCCTTGCCCGTTCACTCCTCTCCAGCTTCTCGGTATTGTGTTGTAGTTGGCGTCGAAGACGCGCCTCGCTCTCATTCCTCGTAGCGCTGGTCGATGGCTTGCGTTTGGATGAGGTGGCAGCCTTGCCCGCCTCATCCTCCCGCGTGGCCGTGCCCGACGGGCTCCGGCCACCGTTGCCATCTTCCGCAATGCGAGATCTTGGTGCGCGAGGAGATCTTGCCGATGTTGATCTTCTGGCACTTCCTCCTCGAACTACATCAGCTGGATTGACCACTGTGAAGCTGCTTGTTGATGCTATGCTTCCAGCTGCACGGTACGACACCGTGCCACCGCCGCCGCTCTCTTGGGATCCAGGCGTGTCATTGATCGCCTGAGCAGGAGCAGCATTCACCCCGAAGGAGAAGTTCGTGTCATTGCTGCTCGACTGGTTCTTCTGCGACATCTTCGTGTTGTCGGTCCACCTCCGTTTACTCCAAGGTCAATGACTTGTAGTAGGTCAGGAGGGCCGGGATGCCGAAGAGGTTGAAGAGTACTGTGGGACCACCGTACGCTCAGCGTGAGCGTACGGCTGATAACCTGTGAAAGGTCTGTGCCTTACTCGATTCCGTGTAATTAGTCTCCTCAACCTCCGCATAGATGATAAAGGGAATCTCTATCGCAGCAGCAGTGCTCCTTTTTAGGCTGAGCGAGCTGGCGGTCGTCTGGAGCCGTGAGTGGCCCCTTGAGCCGAGCAACGGCGGCAATGCGGAGCATATGACGGCTGAATTGAAAGGTTGCTGTCATGCACGTTCCAATCATATTATATATATATATGTTTGCAACTGCATTTGATGTGCAAGGTGTAGCAGCAGCTCTGGTGCAACTTTTTCCATCGCTCCCATGAAGGTTAGGAGGTAGCTGCAACTGCAAAAGGATGTCGCCATAGCGCTCGACAAAGAGGAGGTCGAAGATGGTGACAAACAAGCAGCTGGGCCAAGATTTTCTGGCACCATTACGTTGAAAACATTCAGGGCATGTTTGCAACTGCATTTGATGTGCAAGGTGTAGCAGCAGCTCTGGTGCAACTTTTTCCATCGCTCCCATAAAGGTTAGGAGGTAGCTGCAACTGCAAAAGGATGTCGCCATAGCGCTCGACAAAGAGGAGGTCGAAGATGGTGACAAACAAGCAGCTGCCCAGCTTCCAAGGTAAAATGCCAGCTATGGCCGTTGTCCGCTTCAAGGGAGCACCGTCCAGGTCACGTCATGACGAGTGCAGACTAAGGCTCTGCGTTTGTCTCATCCCCGGGTTGAGGTGTACACCAGGCAAGGAAAAACTGAAGCCGTATCTTTCAAGAAAACTCTGGCACCTTCAGGAAGGTCAGCAAGGGCATTCATGGCAGCAACTTCTTGTAGATATGACTCCAGCGTAACCTGCGACCGAAGTCTCATCAACCATAGTAAATCTGCTATAGGGCGCCCTTGCTTATAGTGCATGACAGCTGCTCCTCCACGAAGACCGCCAGGAGTTAAACCACAGGAAGTAGGAAAACCTAGGTCTTGAAGGAGAACGTTCCAAAGCTTCCGGTAGTAGTAAGCAGTCTGTGGAAAGAGAAGAACATCATATGGGAGCAGCTTGAAAACACATTGAATGAGCTTGACGGCGATCGGCTCACTCACTTTCATATGCTGAACACTTGCCGCAACTCTCTGAAGGCTTTTGAACCTCCGCAGCTGAAGGAAAACGACAGGAGTGGCTTCGCAAAGGTCATCAGGCAGCAGCAAGTCACTTCTTCTGCAGTTTATCACTTCTCCCAAGCGACCAGCACCATAGAAAGCTAGCAACGTTATGCCAACCCAACTATACCAGCCTCTGAACCAAGCTAAGCTGCACATTGCCTTGACAAGAACTTCAGGAACAGGAGTCCTGTGAACAACAGGGCTTTGCATCTCCCAACGATCCACAAGCTCCCAGGCGACCTGCATGAAAGGCTTGGCACCCTGGCACCAGCGCTGCGCTGGAGCGCCATGGGTTTTGACCTTTGAGTGGAAGAGATCAGCATCTGAGAATCTGCTGCAACCTGAACTCAGGGAGAAGATAGAGAAGATGTTGCGTGGAGGTGCCTTCCGTGCAATGGGAGCTGCCCCTATTTGCTCAAGTTTCTCTATAGCAGTGACACCACCAGTTCGGAGCTCCAAGTTCCCTAGAGAGATACCTGGCATGCGAAAAGGGATGCGGAAGAAAGTCTCCGAAGGAAACTCTCACAATGACTGGCTTGCTGGTATGGTTGCGCTGTGTGAGGAACTACAGCTGCTTTGGTGGGTTGAAAACCCTGACACTTCTTGGTGGTGGAGACAGCAAAGGTGGCGACGGTTTCGTGACTCAAGAGGACGCAAACTTTTCCGCCTGTGTTTTTGCAGGTTTGGCTGCAAGTGGAAAAAGCCCACTCGCATTGCAACCAATACCTCGCTAGCTGGGGTTAGGATGTGGTGCACATGTACTCAAAAGCATTTGCAGCTGAGAGGGACTTGTCGCGCCAAGGGCGTTCCCTGGACACAAGTTGCTGAACCATACCCTGGAGGTCTTGGCAGAATGCTTGCGGCAGCCGTCTCGACGGGAGTTGGATGGGCGTTGAAGAGGGGCTTGAACGTAGCTGAATGTGCCAAGACCGGCACGCTCCGAGTTGGAGAAGCAAAAAACCCCGGACCTAGGCCTGCAAAGTCTCGCCATGCTTTTTCGCTGGAAGAAGTGAACACTGTTAGTGCTGCAACTCTGGCGATAGAAAGTAGGGTTCTTCAGCAGTTTTTTGCATGGTGCACTGCCTCAACTGGAGATGCAAACTTCAAGGATGTTTTCACAAAAGTCCCGGCAGCATTGCCACATTGTCTGCGGTGCTATGGGGACCTGCTTTTTCAACGTGGTGGGTCACTGTTTAACTTCAGGCACTTGCTGCTTGATGAGCTGCTTTGCCACACCGGCTCGGCCGCTGAAAAGATCAAGAGCACCAGGTCGTGAAAGGTCAGGCTTCTCACCAGCGAAGACAAACTGCGAAAGGTCGAAGGACTGCAGGATAGCATAGGCCTCCGGCTCATAGTCGCACGGTCTCTCCGTTTTCATTGAAGCATCTGCTCTCTGGGCTATCTCAGGGTGGACAAGCATTGCGTCAGGGCGGTTGGTCTTGTCCAGCTCTCTCTCCGGCAAGCTTTTTCTCAGTTGCTGCTGTGGTCTGAGGTCAATGGCTTCACCTCCACAAAGTTCACCAAAGTCAACTCCGGCATAATCTTTGGGAGCGCCATGCATCATCAGCCACTGGTCAAAGTCAAAACTGCGGCCATCGCAAACTTCTGACCACCATCCTGGAAGGGGAACTGAAGGCTCACGCAAGAGTTGATCGCGGGTGGGATCATCAGCTGGATTGAGCTTGGTGTCAAAGTACATGTGGTAGTCAGAGACATCCGAGCCAAAATGGTGACCGAGCGACCTCTGCAGCTCACTGTTCAGGGCACGACTTGACGACCTACCTTTCACCAGAGACCCAAGCGCTGCTTGACTCTCAAGCTCGGAGAGCACCCGTAGTGACGTGCCGCGGTTTGCAATACGCTTCTCGTGCTTCAGGTAGGCACGCAGTTCCAGCACATTGATGTGCAGAGGCTTGGACACCCTCTCACGCCAAACTTCACAAAAAGGCAGTGCTTTTGCTAAAAGGTTCCACAGTGGGTGGCCCTTGAGCTTGTCACCCGGAACTTCATCTGAGGGGTCTAAAAGCCCATGCAGCCTATCTCGGGCTTTTGACGGCGGCAGCAACTTAGTCCATGTCCCTTTTCGCAAGCAATGCCTTGACACTTCTCGCAGGACCTTTTCTGGACATTCAGCAGCAACCCCAGCCATGCAGTCACCAGAGGCGTCTGTGGCAACGATCTGGCAGTAGAAGTCAGCTCTCAAGTTGACCACGGCCAGGGAACCAACCACCACCAAGGCTTCTAGCTCGCTCACCAGCCCAGGCGACAGTCGTAAAACTATCTTCTGGTCAGCAATGCACAAGGGCTCGAAGATGATGTCCATCACAGAGTAGAGCCGCCGCCTGATGCCCAGTATGGACACCCAAGAACCAGCAATGGCCTCCAAAAGGCCGACGCTGGCCAAACCCAAAGATGCGACCCTCATCGTAATGAAGGCTTGTGGCCACATCCTCAAGGTCGAACTGCGCAACAGTCCCTTTTCACCATCAAGCTCCAGCCCCAAAAGCGGGCACCAACTTCCTTGACAAAGCCTTTGGCGGGGTTGTTGATCAAGTTCGTGGCATCATAGGCTTCTCTCGCTGCACCAATCCGAGACTCGGATTCAGTCAGGGCACCCTCGTCAAAGGATGCTCTGGTGATGCGCTCCAGCACAATGAGGTCATCCACAATGACTCCCACCTGGAGAAGCCCTCTAGGGATAGAACCTTGCAAGGTCAGCATTTCATCAGGATGAGCGACCCTGTATCGCAAACAGAGGCCAATATGACTGGCTTGCGCGAACTCAACTGCAAGGGTGTCACCCATAGCTAAGGGTTTCTAGTCCAAGCCAAACAGGGTCCTCACTCCACTGAAAGTTCGGGCCGAAGATCTCTCTGGCTTCGGACTGCTGAACGGGCACGGCCAAGGCATTCTTGCTGCATCTCTCCTCCCCAACAACAAACTGGTAGAAGTAGTCCTTCAAATCCTCGCCAGAAGCAACCAAAACTTCGTCAGGTTGAAGGTGAAGATACGCCAGTGTCATTCCTGATGCCATAGTCTGAGACCACTTTTGTTGCCCTTTGCTAAGCATGTTAGCTGGCCTTGCATCCGAATCCAAGATCATGCGATCTCGGTTCTGATCTTTGACAACGGCAAAAAGCCCTGAAGTGAAGCCCGCATGGAAGGTGTCTTTGCTGACAGGTTTAAGCCTGCCAGAATCTGCCAATTTCTTGTAGAGCTTCAACCTCTCTGAGTGCGTTGCCCGCTCGGTGACTCGAGGAGGGTCCTCGTCCAGTTCCTCAGGCTTTCGACCATGGGTGATCGGCTTCTCATAGCGGTCCAAAGTCTCATGGTCGAAGAAAGGCCTTGGGTCAAAGGCAGGAGGCGGAGGGAAGGTCAATCTATTGGCAACCAACGGCTTTGCAGTGACCACCGGATCTTTGTCGAGCCTTCCCTCAAACTGCCCAGCTCTGAGTGGCAAAATGCCCTCAGAGGCACCAGTCTTGCTGGGCTTCAGAAAAAAATATCCACCACGTTCACAGTGAAGAGCAACAGCCGCTCGAGCCAGCACATCTATGCAGTCTTGGAAGTCCTCGACCTTGCTGGCACTTCGACCCATGTCAGTGGCAGAAACGAATTCAGCAAAGTTACGATCCACAGCCAAGTGTTCCAACATCTTTACAGCGGTCCACTGCCTAGCTGTCAACCTCGTACCTAATCTCAAGGAAGTAGGGGCCACCTCAGCGCGACCCAGCATCAACCAATTGAGCACTGCTACCTGAAGGCAAACCAAACGTTTCAAATGAGCATCAGGAACATGGGAACAAGCTCCACGTTTGAAGACCTCAGGGTATGGCAGAGGGCAGGGCCAGGTAGTGATTCCACCTGGCGTGGACGTGCATGACATCTCGTCAGCGGGGTTCTGCACGATGGACCGCAAAAAAAAGTCGTAGGCTCCCTTTGGTCTTCAGAAGCAAACGAGGCAGCGAGTTCAAAAAACCTGGGACACTGTAGTGGCAGCGCCGGCACCAGGCAACTTCAAATCTACGTTCAAAGGAGGCACCGTGCCGCTGCCGCCCTCATCACGAGAGCTCAAGCATCCCCGGCCTTCTCGGCCGCTGTACTTGCCTTGGCCTTCGGCTTGGCCTTTGGTCTCCGCCTGCTTTCCCAAGAAGAAGACTCTTCGTTCTCCTCCGTGTTCTTGTTGCTCTGCTTGCCTATGTTCCTCCGCTTCGTGACAAACTCTTCTTGGTCTCGCAGGTGTCCAAGGATCACTTCTGCCCACCTCGCATCCAGGAGCCGTGAAAAGGGCGACTCTCCGTCTTGGACATTGGGCCCTTGATGGCTTGCAAGAGCCGTCATCGGCGGGCTTTGCTCCAGGCTCAACTCCGCTGCAAGCGTCCAATTGCCGCGGTCTATTGCGGCTTGGTCCAGTTGAAGAAGCCCCAGACATGCTCGAGCACGAGCGAGGTCGTAACGACCGGCCACCATGGCGTCCAAGATGCCCGCAAAGCACCAGGCGCAATGGGCTCCAGTCTTGTAGCTCGTGATCCTCGACCGGAACTCGACCCAAGCTCGTGCATTGAGCCCAAGCGGCTGCTGGCCCGGTCCAAGAGTCTGTGAAGCCAAGTCCTCGTACATAAACTTCTCGATGTTGTTGTAGATCTCCTCCGGGTGCTCCAAAAAGGTTGAACGCAGCGCCCTTCTTGCTGCAGCTGTCTTCTTCCCGGCTCCCAGTGAGAGGCCATCTGACGATGACGACCCCTGAGCAGAGTCCAAGGCAATGTCCAGCTTCGGTGTGCCCTTGGCCTTCTTCTTGTCCTCGGCAAGCAATGACACGATGTCCGTGAGCTTTGACAACGTAGCGGCCAAAGGGTTGCCTGGCGGTGGAGATCCAGATTCTCCTGGCCCTACTACTTCCACCAAGCCCTCTTCTTCGTGTTCTGAAAGGGGATCAAAAACCACATCCTTGTTCGGCTCGATAGCCTTCTTCGCCTTTGTGTTCTGCGAGATCAGCTTCTCCATCTGCGCAAGACTGTGTGCGGGTACTCCAGCTTGAAGTGCTGCTTGAACAACTCCTTGGTCTAGTGTCGGGAACTGCACCCTCGGCATTGATGTAGTGACAGGGGCCTGCCCTGGCTTCCGTAGAGCCAGCGGCCTGGTGACAGCTCTCGGGGCTGGCCCCGTCTGATTCTGCGCTTGCCGCTCTTGACTCCTTTCTCCCAAAAGCTGACTCATGCCTTCTGCAAGCTTCTGCATCGTGGCTTCCATAGTGCCGACTCGTTGTTGCAGGTCTGCCAACCCAAATTCTCCTTGTCCTTCAGCGCCGTCTTGAAGATCCTCCTCTGCAGAAAAGAACGCAAAGTGCTCGTTGGCTGCTGCTACCAAACTCTCCGGCGCTGGAATCAAAATGACGTCCCCAACCTTGCCAAAGGTGAAGTCGCAGTCGTCCTAGTGCTCCAGCGGCTGGAGATGGTTAATCAACTCCGGCTTGAGGAACCCCACCCAACACTTGATGAAAAACTCGGGCTCCATGACATCCTTGGAGTCTGCAGCAGCTGCTAAGACTTCCACCGCTGTAGCCTTGCTCAAAGCCCCCATCCGCATGCTCCTCTTCGAAGTAGTGCGGTGCCATGCTTGATGAGGCACTGCAACCAAAATCTTCTCGTCAAGCTTCGCAACCAAAAGTAAAGGGAAAGCGACGTCACCACTGTCAAGGTCGTCAAAGTAAATGTGCACAACAAATTCAGGATTGGCCCCCTTGTCGTCGATGACGTAAGGGGAAATAGAGGGGCCCTCCTCCGGCGCCACAACAGCCTCCTCTTCAGCCATCACTGTTCCAGATGGGCAGGCCACTGAAGGTCTGCCACTGAAACAGCTCGTCTGCTTGCGGGCCTCTCTGGTTCTGCTGAACTATACCCTGACCTCCTTGAGTCTCGTGTCTCTGACCTGCTGTCTCTGACGTCTCGTGCTCCTTGTCGAGGTGCGCGGCTATCTGCTGCACTAACCAAGGAGTAGGGATCCTCAGAGTAGCGATCTTCTCGCTCACTGTCAGACTGACTTCTAGACCTCCTCACCTCTCGCCGCAGCCGCGACACCTCAAGCCTTAGCTCGTCCAACTGCTCTCGTAATTCGCTGATCTCCTCTTCGATGTCAGCGATGCGGCCACCACTCATCAAAGGAGCTTGTAGGGCTCCTTCCGCTTCGGCGGGGTCGGTGGGCCAGTCCCTCGGCTAACCCACTGGATGAAAGCCCAGCGCAATGTGACAACCCACTCAATCGCAGAGTAGGCCCAGGCTGAAGGACCAGAAGTCAAACCTGGCAGCGTCGGTTGACCTGTAGAGATCAACCAATGAGCGCTGGTCGAAGGCCAGCAGCTTAAGAGCCAGTGCAAGGCTAGACCCGGCCAAAACCCCAGCAGTGAGTGGCCGGTAGCTCATACAGCTTACTTAAGCCAAGATTTTCTGGCACCATTACGTTGAAAACATTCAGGGCGTATATATGTTTTCAGAAAAGAACACGTGATTGACAAAACACATTTATTTTTTGAAGGTGCAAAAAAAAAATATTTTGGGAATTTATATACTTCTATTGGGAACTTGTATTAATGGGAACATGTTTTTTTTTTTCGGGGTGTGCAGTAGTTTGTTTAAGAGCAATCCTTCTTTGGGGAACTTGCTGTTATTGGGAACTTGTGTTGGGATTGTCTTTTTTGTGTGTGTAGTAATTTGTTTAAGAGCCTTTTCTTGGGAACTTGCTTCTGTTGTTGATTTTTTTGGGGTAATTTATTTGCGTAGCAGTCTGTTTAGAAGCCTTCTGTTGGAAATTTCTTCTGGAAAAAATAAGTTTAGTGTTTTTTTGGGGTCTTCTCTTGGGAAATTTGGATTCATAGAATATCTGGATGGTGTGGTTTGCTTTTTCCTATATATATTTTTCTGTTCATATGTTTTTTATTTTTCAGATATACACTATTTTGTTTTCTGGAATGCCTATTAATCCATTTGGTTCAAGAAAATAGCTAGAAAAAATAAAGTACAAAATGCATTGCTTTTTAAATAATCAGTTTTGTCGGTTACATGTCCTTTGGCAAAGGGGTTTTGATCGGTAGGAAATTTAAAAAAAAACCTTAGATTCTTTTCTGTGAAACATGTTGGCATGTCAAATTGGCAATTGTTTTCATTTTTTGATTTGATATTTGATTCTCATAAAACCAGAAGCCAATGAAATCATATTTAACCTCTCTATCACAGCAAGTTTAAAAAACAAACTGTATATACAATAAAAAATATTTCTTTAACATAATTGGAAATAGTTATATTGAAATATATTTTCATTTTGAAAAACAATGAAAAAATAAGCAGAATTAGAACTTGATCAAATTTGATCAAATTTGATCAAAATCAAAGTTTTGATCAAATTTGATCAAACTTGATATTATAGGATGCTTAAGGGGGGGATGGAAGGGAGGGGATGAATATGTATCCCTAGTGCTGCTAGATCCATCCCCATTCCTTCTATAGAGCTCCCTAGCAGTGCTAACAGTAAGGGCCCTTAAGGAATACCAAAGGGTCTGGAGAGGTCCCTAGCACTCCTGGTTTATACATGTTTTTGGCAGTAACCAAGAATGAACAATTAAGGGAATATGATTTGGAACCGGCAAAAAACTTCATTGGGGTCCCGTGATTTTTTATGTGTCACCGAGCTTAATCCGCTGGGGGCCATGATTCTTCATTCAGCCCACCCCATTCCAAGCACGGATAGGGTATAGTAGTGCAGACTTACCCGAAAAAACCGCAATAAATTTGCACAAATTACGAAAAACTCTGGTTTTTGTACGTTTTCTGGGTGGCTAGGGAGCTCCCTAGCACTCTTGGGGAGGCTTAGGGAGGCTTAGGGAGCTCCCTAGCACTCCCAAGCAATCCCTTTACTGGGGGCCTCTAGAGAAGGATTCGGTCTCTGGGAACCCGTCATCTCTTGTCAAGTACAAGATGCGCTTGGCATTGTCGAAGTTGAGCTAGGATGTTCAGAGTCCGTTTCACACCCTGTCTTTCCAATATGGAAACCAGCACACATTTTGGGAAATTACCAAAAGAAAAGTGTTTGCTCACCTTGAGATGTCAGCTTAAGATGTGGGATTCGTTGAGCATCTAAGAGTTGGTAACTGTTGGTAAGTTAAAGGAGAAGGTTCTCATTCCAGCCTAAGCTCCCCAAAGCCCCCTAAGCCACCCCCCCTTGGACCCCCCCATTTTTTCCAAAAATTAAAAAAATAAAAGTATCAAAGTTAAATATTATTTGTTTCAAATATTTAAATTTGAAAAAATGCATTATAAATATAAATAAATATGTATAAATGTAGTTCATGTTTTGCAAAACAAATGTGGTTCAATGAGTTGTTTTTAAATTATCAAAAATGTTTGCAATATTTTATTATTGTTCATTTTAGTGCAATTAAAAACTGTGGAATAACACATAGAATATGTATAATTATGTTTTTAGCTTTGATTTTACTAAAACATTTAAATTTATAAATGTATTTAGTTCAAAATGTCTAAATGATAAACATACTGTACTGTATATGATATATGGTTCAATCATAATAAAGATATAGAATTCCATGTTTTTATTAGCAAAATATGTTTTCAAACACACATATATATATATATATAAATGAATTACAATATATGAAACATGTCAGAAATTTGATTTGCAAATATTGTGTGGATTTTTTAAACATAAGTTTGCCTTGTTGCCATTGAAACATTAAAAACGGCTAATGATTTAGTGCGTGTGTTTTCATGTATTTTGCCAAATTTCAATAATGTAGATATTTTGTGAAAACTATTTGTTTTTCACATGTGGCTCCAATGTCCAAAACAAAAACAACAAAAACAACAAAAACATTAACAGTTGGTTAGTTTTCAAAGCATGACGTGTTTTTCAAACATAGCCAAAAACATGTTTTGCACCTGCAGCTCTTTTTGGAACAAAGCAACTTGAAAACAAAAGTGCTTTTGGGCTTGGAAAAGTCACATTTTTTCGGTGTCAAGTGGTACTATGGCACCAAAAAAAGTTATGAAAACAATGAAGAAGAAAGGACTGGGAAAAGTCTCCCAAGAGGAGAGGCTTGGAAAAGTCGTCCATCCAGACAGGCTTGGAAAAGTCACCTGGAAGAAAGGGCTTGGAAAAGTCCATGAAGAAGCCTAGCTGCAATGATGGAGGTGGTTTGAAAAAGCCAGGAACCATCAAAGACAAGGTGAAAGCTGCAGCTGCGGAGGCTGAAGGTGATGCAGACCAGGGTGCTGCAATCTTGCAAGATCTCGGTCCAGCTTGATAAGAGCAAACTCTGGGCCAAGCACCAGGCATCCCTCAAAGGGAACAAGGCCTTGGAAAAGGCCCATGCCCAACTTGGCAAGAAGGAGAAGGGAATTGCTGCTTGGAAATCGCTCTTGGAAAAGGAAGCCAAGCAGTTTCTCCAAGCCTCCAGCAAAATTTTCTGTGGGAGAAGTTGTCACAAAGACCGATGACTGGAAAACCGAACACCAGATACTCAACAGGTACACCCCAGATGAGCTGGAGATGCATCTCCGGTCTGGAAAAGTGATCTGGAGAGAGTGCCCCTACACCTGGTACCTTTGAGTACACCTGGTACCTTTGAGTGCAAAGATACCCAGAATTGGCACAGAGCAGTCAACACAAGCAGGCAGAAGGAATGGCAGAGTGGTGTTGAATTTGTGCCTGAGGATGAGGACTTGGACAAGTTCATGGAGCTCTTCAACTCTGACTGCCATTCCTTGTCTGTGGGTGAAGGCCTTGGAAAAGGTAGTGCCAAGGGCCTTGGAAAAGGCCAGAGGACCCTTGGAAAAGGCAGAGGCAGAGGCACAGGCAAATCCACCAAGGAGGGGGATGAGGACAAGGATGAGCCCCATGAGAAGCTTGCCAAGGCTTGCAGAAATGCCAGGTACATGGTGTCTGCAACTCAACCATGTCAGACTTGGAAGAAGCTTTGGAAAAAGCAGGTTCCAAGCTGAGCAAAGCAGGCAAGACCACAGCCAATGATCTGAGCAAGAAACTTGGAAAAGCTTTGCAGCAGATCAAGACCTTGCTGACTGGAAAGTCAAAGCTGCAAGATGACGCAGTGAAGGGGCAGCTGATGGAGGTGGCTCAAGTTGTCAAGACTGCCAAGCATAAAACTAAGAAGCTGCTGGTTTTGGGGGGTGCCTCCTCCTCCTCCTGCTCCTCCTCCTCCTCCAAAGCCAAGTGATCTTGGAAAAGGTCCCTCAGTTGGACGATGGTTGGAAAATGCCTTTGGTGACAGAAAGCACACAGCTGGTCTTGGAAAAGGCACCACTGAGAGGGCAAACTACATGGGCCACACAGTGACTTTACTTGGAAAAGTTTCATGCACACCAGTCTTCACGCAAAGAACCATTTGTTGTTTCCCAGCTGTGGCCCATGGCAGCCTGACCTCTAATACAGAGGTTGGTGGCATATTATAGACTTATAGAGGCACTTGCTGGAAAAATGAATGCCCACTGGGGCTATAGGGAAGGTGTGGTACTGCAGCTGCCACGCATGAAAAAATGCATGCCTCGGCAATTTAGCTTCAGCTACTACTAGCTTGGATCTCTTTTGTATATAGCTGTTTGTTTGTTGTTGATTTTAAGCTTGGAAAAGCTCAAGGTTTTAGGCTTGGGAAAGCTGTGGCTAAAAGGCTCAGGGGCTGGCAGCTGGAACAAGAATCTGGCAGAAAAGCCATAAAAGGCAACAAAGCCTTGGAGAAGGCCAAAGGCTTGGAAAATGCAGATGGCTTGGAAAAGACTGAATCACCATTGGCCAGCAAGCTGCTCCATCTCTGGGCTTCTGGCAGCCTCTCTGCTGTCATGATCAGGGGGCTGGCAAACTTGGCTTTGCAAGATGGAGCAGATCACCCAGAATAGGTGAAACGGGCCCAATGTGAAAATTGGATAAAATTGGGGTGCCCAGCCAGGAAACTGCCACAGGCAGATCTTGAACAAGTTCTGCTCTGATGTGATGCTGCCTGAACCTTTTAACATCAAAGTGAAATGCATTGATCCCAAGACTTCCTTGGAAAAGGTTGAGCTTGCATCAGTGTACCTCCCCCACCTTCAGTTTGCACATCTTGGGGAACATTGTCCTGAGTTCTCCAAAGAAATTTTCCACCTTGGAAAAGGTGACTTGGAAAAGTTCTGGAAAGGAGTGCGAACAACCAAGGATGACAGACTAGAAGGTCATCCCATGCGCTTGGAAAAGCATTGGCAACTCCACTCCATTCCCATATTTGTATATGGGGATGGAGTGGAGTACCAAACAAGAGGTGCCATGTTGGTATGGTCATGGGGCCGTTTTTTTGGGTGATATGGCAAGCTGGCTGCCTTCCCCAAAAGCTGCACAGCCAAGGACACCGGGCCTACCATTTGGAAGTATCTGAAATGGTCCTTTGAAGCTCTTGGAAAAGCGCTTCATCCAACTCATGACCCAGATGGCAAGCCATTGGGAAAGGGAAGCAAGCTGCTTGGAAAAGCAGGGCAGCCTTTGCACCCCAAAGGGTGCAAGGCTCACATCTGGGCAGTGCAAGGAGACCACGAATTTTTCAGCAACCACCTGAAGCTTCCCACTGGGCATCCAAGTACCCTTGCTGGGAATGTAATGCTGAAAACTTTGAAGGGTGCAAGGCCACCTTGAATGTGAAAGAATTGGACTTGGAAAAGTCCAAATTCAAATCATTTTCCCAAAAGGAGCAGCTTGGAAAAGCTTGCCACTTGGAACACCCTTTGTTCCAAGTCCCTGGGGTTACTGCAAAAACTTGCAGAGGTGACCCCATGCATATTTTGTTCTGTAAAGGACTCTATGGCCATGCCATTGGAGGTATATTACATTACCTGTGCTGGTATGAAGGGCCTGGAAAGGTCTGTAAGGAAAGGCCATCCAAAAGGATTGGGGTCATCTTCGATGAAATCCAGCAGGAATACAAGTCCCAAGGTTTCACAAATCTTAGGCCCAGCATGTTTACAAATGCTGAAAAGCATCGGCTTGGAAAAGCTACCACCGACTGCAAAGCAGGTCAAAGCAAGCATCTGCTTCCAGCCTTATTCCTGTCTTGGAAAATATGTTTGCTGGGACCAAAAAAGAAGAAGAGAAAAACATGTTATCTGCAGCCAAGAGCTTGGAAAAGCTTGTGGCATTGTGGATGAAGCAGGTACATTCCTCATTCCTGCTGAATTTTCTAAAAGGCATGGTTGTTGGAAAAGAATTCTTGCTGCCCTGCAAATGGCCGAATGCATGGTCCTGGTATAGGCATTCTTTTGCCATTGTTGTGAAGCACCATACCTTTATCCACCTCCTTTGGAATTCCAAATTTCTGAACCCCAAAAGACATTGGAATTTCAAAGGGGGAGACTTTGTGGGTCGAATCACCAGAATGGCCCATAGCATCAGCTTTGGAGTCTCCTCCACAAGAGTGAGCTCCAAACTGCGCATAAAGTACAGATTGTTTATCATTTCCTGTTGGCCAGGAGCATGGAGGAACCTGTGTGAGTGAGGAGGATTAGGTGTATCTTGGAAAAGGCTCTTCTCCTGCTGATCTTGGAAAAGATGCATTCTGGAGATATCTTGGAAAAGGCATTCACACAGCATGTCTTGGAAAAGATCGATTATGCTGCATGTCTTGGAAAAGGCTTCACAGGGCTGCATCATGGTAGAAAAAAGGAGCAATTCAGCTGCAGCTTTTCTCAGAAAATTTTGATCTTCCTGTTTTAAAATCTTGATTTTCATTTTTGGAAATATTGATTCTCCACTTGATTTGATACTCCAAAAATGATACTTTTTCCCGAGAGCGTCTGCGAAGGGTTCTTCGCAAAAAAGCAGCCGTTATACTACATCTTCACTCCTTCACATCTGCTGATCTACATCTCTACACCCTCACATCTGCTGATCTACATCTCTACACCCTCACATCTGCTGATCTACATCTTCACACCTTCACATCTGCTGATCTACATCTTCACACCCTCACATCTGCTGATCTACATCTTCACACCCTCACATCTGCAGATCTACATCTTCACACCCTCACACCTGCAGATCTACATCTTCACACCCTCACATCTGCAGATCTACATCTTTGCACCCTCACATCTGCAGATCTACATCTTCACACCCTCACATCTGCAGATCTACATCTTCACACCTTCACATCTGCAGATCTCCTCTCGCTCTTCTTTCTATCTCTCTCTTAAGGCGGGGGCGGTGCCGCCGGAGCGCCACGAAACGCAACCCTTTCGCACGAAATGGACGTTGGACGTCAAAAACTCAGGAAAAATTGCGATTTAACTTAGTCCATCGCAAGACGTCAAAAACTGAGGAAAAATTGCGAGTTTGAGGTGTCGCGCGCAACCCTTTCGCACGAAATGGACGTTGCACGTCAAAAACTGAAGAAAAATTGCGAGTTTCACAAAATGGACGTTGGACGTCAAAAACTGCGGAAAAATTGCGATTTAAGGTGTCCCCTCGCAACCTTTTCGCACGAAATGGACTTTGGACGTCAAAAACTGAGGAAAAATTGCGAGTTTGAGGTGTCGCGCGCAACCCTTTCGCACGAAATGGACGTTGGACGTCAAAAACTGGGGAAAAATTGCGAGTTTGAGGTGTCACGGGGAAAAATTGCGAGTTTGAGGTGTCACGGGCAACCCTTTTTACTTTGTTCATCGTGACCCTGTCGCACGAAACGGACGTTGGTGTAAAAGCTTCTGTGTGTAAAAGCTTCTGTGTGTAAAAGCGTCTGTGTGTAAAAGCTTCTGTGTATAAAAGCGTGTGTGTGTGTGTGCAAAAGGGTCTGTATGTAAAAGCTTCTGTGCAAAAAGTGACTGTATGTGACATGGGCTGTGTGTAAAAGTGTCTGTGTGTAAAAGCAGTGTAAAATTGTCTGTGTGTAAAGGTGTCTGTATGTAAAAGCTTCTGTGTGTAAAAGCTCTGTGTGTAAAAGCTTCTGTGTGTAAAAGCTTCTGTGCATCAAGGCGTCTGCGTGTAAACGCTTTTGTGTGTGAAAGTGACTGTGTGTAAAAAGCGTCTGTGTGTAAAAGCGTCTGTGTGTAAAAGCGTCTGTGTGTAAAAGGGTCTGTGTGTAAAAAGCTTCTGTGTTTAGTAAAAACGTTTGTGTGTAAAATGGTCTGTGTGTAAAGGTGTCTGTGTGTAAAAGCTCCTGTGTGTAAAAGCTTCTTGTTTGGAACAGTGGAAAAGTGTTTGTGGCCAACTCTGGACACAGTCCATGCTGGCAGTGACCAGGGGCGAATCCATGCACGTGCTCTTCCATTGCTTTGGAGGCATCTCTCGAACCGATGGAGCTTTATGTGCTTGGCTCGTCGTGGGTTACAATTACTCTGCAGAGGATGCCGTCCAGTTGCTGTCTTGGAGGCTTTGTGGAAGCTGGAAGGTTTGCGTGCCGAGTGGCACATGGAACTGAGTGTGGCGGGCACAAATTAATTTGCACCACTGTTCGTCTGGAGAAGCTGTCCGTGGCGAACGTGCAAAATCAGTAGCCAACTGTTGTTTGTCTGTAAAGACTGTTCGTGACAAACATGTGAACTCATTAGTGCGACCAGCAGTTCAAAAAATGGAAAGTGTTCATCTACATGTGTTTGTGTGATCGAACTCGATGACAGACGATCTCATCTTGGTACGAGTGAACAACTATGCATGATCGTGCAATCTGCAATTTCTGAGGTGGCTCTTGCGCCAGTTTGGTACCGGCCTGGGTTTTTGATGGATGTTTTTGGTCTTGAAGTAAATCAAATTAGTGAAATGTGTTCAGCGCTGTGCTGTGCACTAAGGTTGGCACTTCTGAGCCACGACGTTTCACTGCCATTTCAAAGCATCATTTCGTGTTGGTATGTGTTCTAAAAGCGTCGGCCTGTAAAAGCGCCTGTGTGTAACGGGTTTTGTCCATAAGAGCGTCTGCGTGTACAAGAGTCTGTGAGTAAAAGCTTCTGTGTGGAAAAGCGTCTTGGTGTAAAAGCTTCTGCGTGTAAATGTGCCTGTGTGAAAAAGTGTTTGTGTGTAAAAATCTCGGTCTGTAAAAGTGTCTGTGTGTAAAAGCTTCTGTGTGTAAAGGCCTTTATGTGTAAAAGCGTCTGTGTGTAAAACAATATGTGTGTAAAAGGGTCTGTGTGTAAAAGTGTCGGTGTGTAAAAGCGTCTGCGTGTAAAAGTTTTTGTGCGTGTAAAAGCGTCTCTGTGTGAAAGCGTCTGTGTGTAAAAGTGTCTGCGTGTAAAAGCGTCTGTGTGTAAAAGCGTCTCTGTATAAAAGCGTCTCTGTATAAAAGCGTCGTCTCTTCACATCCACGGAATGATGGTGCCGAGCTTTTTCGGCAATGTGTGTAGGAATTACCATAGTAAAATGAGATAACACATGTCGTTCGCAGCATCATGGTACCGAGCCTCCTGTGCATTTTTGTTTCTCACATTAAATTTCTCCATGTTTTCTTTCTACCGCCCTTTCATTCTCTCTCTCTCTCTCTCCTCCCTCTTTCTCTCTGTGGTTGCAAGACACGTGTCATCTGATGCCCTTTACCAAGTATCATCTTCTTGATCAATCTTACTTTTTCACACCATATCCTTCCATAGCTCATATAAAATTCACCAACTCTTCACCGACTATCTTTTACGACTACCATCCCCAGAGCTGCTTGAAAAACTTCTTTTTCGCTCTCGGGCCAACCGTCGTCTAGTTTACTTTAAAATTTGCCTTTGAAAAATCAATATCTCAGATTGATTTTTGAACCCCATCAAATCAAGATCTTGATTCTAATCAACATGCGATGCTCAGGGCAGTTCCACCGCCTGACAGGAGCCGCTCTGAGAGCGAGCGGTACTGGCCAAGTCAGGGTACACCAACTATGTGGCAAATCGCTGGCCCGCTCCCTGGAAATTCCCGGTACTGCGTGCTGGCCCGGAGGCATGGAATCGAAGAGTTCAGGTTGGTAAGACACCTGTGGAGTTGCTGGACGAGGTGTACTTCGCCGAGAACAAGGGATGGAATTTCACAAGGCACGTTGCCTGAGGTGGATTGGCCCATATTTTCCGGGGTCTGACCCAGCTTCTAGGGAGCGCACTGCACTGGAGCAAGCCAATCATGAGTCCAACATCAAGGTCGTCGTTCTGGGTGATGATCCAACGCCTCGGCAGTTCGCCACTGAGCTGTTGAAGGGTGAAGTGCCATGGACTGTCACTACGTATGACTACGTGGCAGGGCAGTGGACTCTGACCGGTGCCAGAGAGCTTTGCACAGACCCACCGGGTTGGAATCAGGAGTCCCAGTCAAGGATTATGATCTTTGCACCCCGTGATGCGCTCACTGAGGAGGTCGATGATGATCTTGGAGAAGCAGGAAATGGCGATGGAGGTGATGATTTTGGACATCCAATGGGTGATCAGAAGGAAGACGATCATGAAGAGCCTGGTGATGGAGGAGAACTTGCAGATGATGATAACCAAAACATCAATGACCCTCCAGAAGCAGGGAACGCAACCGAGTACCCTGCAAATGAAGGTTCAGCAATGCTTGGTGTTGAGTTGCCTGTCGAGGGGAACAACCCCCAGGTTCAAGAGAAACCCAAAGACAAATTTCCGATTAAAGTGTTGTTGGCCCTTTCCAATTGTCCAATGATGTAGGTGATCACCCAGCATGTGCTTTAGATGCATCTCAGGACTTCGGCAAGCAGTTGACTGTGTAGCCACCTGGCTTGGGATCAGTCTGGTGGAGCCCACAAATGTTTTGAAGATTCCACAAAGGACTTGCCATGCTTGAGTTGCTTTGCAAAACGTCGGAAGAAAGGTCTCTTAGCAGTTTTGCACGTACCTGTCTTGTTGGTGAGACCATTGAAGATGGCGAGGAGGGTTTGGACCCCTCATCTGATGACATGCAGATGCAACCCATGGAAGACTCTGTAGACTTGCAGAAGTTGACAGCAGCTGAGCAAGAGTCCCTTACACTCCCACAGCGCGCGCATTGCCATTAGGCGCCTTCACCGCCAGTTTGGACATCCGACGCCTCAGACCTTGAGAGCAATCTTGAAGGCAGGCAGCACCAGCTGAATTGGTTGAGAGTGCACGCATGGTCAGATGCACAGTTTGTGAAAATGCCAAGCCACGCCCCAGAGAGCACCCGGTAGGACACAAGTTCCAGTTTGAGTTCAATGCATGTGTAGGGATGGATGGTGCAGAAGCCAGAGACAACGCTGGCAACAAGTATTCCATGCTTAGCTTTGTGGATATCTCCACTGTTGGCCCAAGCAGGTGACAACAGATCGAGGAATGCACAACCGCACAACAGGGTGAAATGCAAAAACTCCTGGCATCACATGGCTGTGAAGTCATTTTTGCACCTCTTGAGACGCCCACTGCAATTGGCAAAGTGCAGCGAGCTGAAGGGGTCGTGAAGGCTATGCTTCGAAAGATTGTGAATGACACAGAAGCCGTAGGTGAAAAGGACTTTGCTGTGTGTTTGCATGAAGCCTTGGTCATCAAGAACCAGATGACAAGGACCCATGGGTATAGCCCCGCACAGTGAGTACTTGGCAAGAACCCAAGGACACCAGGCAGTGTGTCTGACCTGGATGAAGCTGGTAACCTTGGTGTACTTGAAGATTCACTGGATCCATCAGCCCGTTTTCATTTGAATCATGCAGCCAGAATGTCAGCCCAAAGAGCATTTGTGCACCTAGACAGTCTTCGCGCATCCAAAGAGCTTTACTACAAAATGCAGCTGTACAGGACAAAACCTTGAAGGTCGGAGATCTTGTGGTGTACCGCCGTGACAACCAAGTCGGAGGGACGATTTGGTCTACTGCTTCGCGCATCATAGGCTCAGATCCACACCTTGGTCTTTGGGTTTTACATGAAGGTGTTCCCATTTTGGTTGCCGAAACAAGGTGAGATCAGCAGATGAAGCCGAGACCCTGGCATACTCAATGCTGAACAACATCCCAGTTTTGCCTGAAGTGATCGTGTCTGGCCCCCAACAACAAAAGTACCTGAGAGTAGCCGACGAAGCACCGTCGAGCTCAGTTGCAGGAAGTGGCCGTGGACAAAAGCGCGAGAATTCTCGATCGGAGTTCGCATCCAAAGATAAGACGGGCAGGTCTGCCCGATCTGCGCCCAAGACACCTGGAGCACTGGAGGGAGATGTCATGATGGCAGATGTGGAAACGAAAGGCCAGGGAGACTCTTTGACTCTTGTGCAATCCGAGTTCATGTTAAGCCAAGGCTCAGTGACTACAATCCCGTCTACGAGACCGGTTCCGCGTGCAAAGTGCATCAAAGCGCCAGGTGCAGAAGATCTTCACGGATGTTTCCGTGAAGGACTGCGAGGTTGTCCTAGGTAACAGTAGTCAGGTTGAGTCTTATAGGCATGCATGGACCGGCTTCACCTTTTTCAAAAGGGCATAAGACCAAGACCCTTGCCGCGCCATGGCTTTGCTCGAAGCTGCTGCTGGAGAGGGTTTCGCTAAGTTTTCCGCGTTTGCTGACCAACGTGTGGGTCCCGATGCCGCTGCTGCAACACACGAAGGAAAGGTCGCTAAGACTTTGAACATCAACGACGTCGATGAGGAGACCCCTAAGGGAATGCTGGAAGCAAGGCAGAAGGAATGGGACAAATACTGATCTTTCAATGCCGCTGTGATTGTATCCGGCGCTGAGAAAGCGCGACTGTTGTCAGAAGGACATCAAGTGATACCTAAGTGGGTAGACACTATCAAGAACATCCACGAGATGAACAGCCCTGACTTCAAGCCGGTCTACAAGAGCCGACTTGTCAGCTATGGGAACTCTGAAAACGTCAACAAGGAAGAGATCCGTTGCGATAGCCCAAGGTCGGAGCCAGAGTCCCATCTGGTGTTGTGCAACTATGCCGCTACTCGCAAACTTCGGCTTCGAACAGCGGTCATCACGAACGCCTATACTTTCAGGCGGCTCCGATGACGAGGTTGTTGCTAATGGCCCCACCTCGCGGAGGATTGACGATGTTTGATGCTGAGATCCCGGAGGACGCGGTGTTGATGCGCCGAGTGTCCCAGTGTATGGAACGAAAGATGCTGGACGAGGTTTTATCTGCGGATGAATGCCGAAATCTTAGCACGAGGCTTCGTGGCATCCCAGGTAAGTCCTGCGACACACTACCTCTTCGGCAAGGCCCAACATCTTGCCGCTATGATGTGCACACATGTGGATGACGACCTGCTCTTCGCCTACACGGACAAAGGCAAGGAGGCCGTAGATGCTATCCTCAACCGCTTTTCGGTTGGGAAGATTGAGGAAGGTTCGTTTCGCTACTGTGGTCACCGTTTTTCCCAGGATGATGATCACACAAGTCATGTCGACGTCCGAGACAACACTCGGAACTTGAAACCAGCCGCAATTGGAAGAGACCGAAAGATGAATGACCCCCTGACCCAGGAGGAATTGACTTCTGTCCGGGGTGTCGTTGGAGGACTGGCATGGGTGAGCCGATATGGACGGCCAGGTCTTGCTTACCGCGTAAATGAACTCCAACGATGTTGCCATTCCAACAGTTCAAAGCCTGAACGACGCCAATCGAGTTGTGACTCGCTTTGCAGGGAAGCGACTGCAAAATCACTTTCTCAAGACTGACTGGATTGCTTGGAAGAATCTTGCGGTCGTTACCTTTTCTGATGCCAGCTTTGCAAACAAAGCTGAGTTCAAGAGCAAACAGGGATGTATCCACTACATCACGTCTCGGAATGTGAAATTGGGTGAGCACAAATTTCACCTGATTGGATTTGGATCGTCGACGCTGAAAAGAGTTTGCCGAGCTACGCTGCAGGCTGAGGTTTACGCTTCTGCAGGGATCAATTGAGTCTGGAGACAAGCTACGTGCTTTGCTTTGTGAATTGGCTGGCCATTTGAAATCAGTCAAAGAATGGTATGAATAGAGCCAACGCGCGATATTGCATCTGTACTTCACAGATTGCCGCTCCCTGACTGGCCACTTGCCTTGCGAGGTTGCGCGCAAGGTGCAAGACAAGCGCTTGGGAATTGAACTTTCCTCTGAAGAACTTGTGAGAAGTATCACCCAATATCACCCAGCAGGAGATGAGATCGAATTCGAATTGATTAATACCGGCAGACAGTTGGCAGACTGTTTGACCAAGAGCATGAAGCCTGACTTTTTGGTCAGAGTGCTCGCTGAGGGATACATCAACGTGAAGAAGCTGAACTGAGAGATTTGGAAGTGTACAGGTATTGGAATAGGAATAGTACAGTAGTACCAGAATGAAATAGTCTGGTGAGTCATTTTGGCCATTCCAAAAGGAATAGAGTTGCATGCCTTGCTTTGTATATAGTACTGCCGCATTCACACCAGTAGATAAAACGGGTGTGATTCCACGCTGTCATATGCGTGGTCTTAGAGAAGCCTGGTTGTGAATGACTGCTGTGTCACGATGTGTCACGGACCTATTGGCTTAAAACTTTAGGGCCCTTGAGCTTTTCGTGGCGACGAACAAAAGGATCCAGCCGAGATTCAAACATGTGTAAATACAAATAGAACGCATATTATATATCCAAGCCAAAAAGAAGCCTCCAAAATTCAGTGGTGCCATGCCTCCGAGTCTGTACTACTGCTGGTGCTTGTGGATCGGCCCTGCGATTCCATTCTCGCACCCGCAGTCTGCGCCAGGAGCAAACAGTCCGTTGCAAAGGATGCAACTCTATAGTTGCTAAACATTACTTGACAACACTAGAACACCATCCACCAAACAGAACCAAAGAGCACAGGGGTCCCTGTAAGCCTCACCCATGTCTTTAAGGGATATTTGGGAAAGTTTGTGATTGCTGGGTCACATTTTTGCTGAGAGACATGAGGGCCGGAGATAGATTCAGATGCGAATGTGAGCATACATTCCCTAGCAAAAATGCCAACTTCAAAGTTGAGCGTGTTCTCCCTCGTCCGATTTGAAAAGGTATGTTGCAGCTGTCAAGGGCAGCAGTGTCAAACAGACCCCCAGCATTCCGTTACTTCAATACTAGCCTTACAGCAAATTACAAAGACATCTCACCACTATATCCGATATCATCCGACTATATACTTCTATGAGATACACTGGCGGCTCCACCTGCAGCTCATCGGCCAGCTGCTGCTCCTAGATCAAAACAGTAAGTTGTTGAAAAGGAAAGAAAAGTTGAACACGTGAAACTAGTGAAAGGATGTGAAAGAGCTAACTGTGATATCTGGGCGCTGGTCAGTCAACCACATCATCTGATCAACTTGAGGAAAGTTACTTGGTGAGCGTCTCAAATTAGGGTGGTGGCTTCAGGAAACCGTGCGGATCCGTGCAGTGTGGCCCTTTTCGTGTCAGCATCATATGATTTTGGGCCACGTTGACCGGCACCTCCAAATATAGATTTCGTATAAGCTTCAAAATGCTTCCAGCGAAGGTACAAAATGTCCAAATGGAAAGAATTTACATCTGGTGTCCCAACCCCTCCGTACCAAACGTCCTCAGGAGAGATGGAGGATCGCGACCTGAAGGTGGACTACAGCGTGTTGACTTCAATCTCTTTCAGCGCTTTCAACAATATCTATCATTCTGATAAGGTCAAAACTTAAACATCTTAAACATAGTTTATATGATAAATATAATTATATATATATATTATTAAATTAAATCTAATCATCAACATCAGCCGTCTTCAAAATGGTATTGGTATGTCCGCATATGCTGTTCCCAAATTATCCTCAACCTGAAAAAGCAATTTGGCTCGTTGTAGGATATATAGATAGACTTACGCTACACAATTTGGGGTTTCAGGCTTTTGAACCCCCAGGCTCGGAGTCTGCAGTTTTGACTTTGGAGTCCTGGATGAAGATTGGAGTCTGGAGTTTGGAGATGGGACTTGGATGGATTTCGAATTCGGAGTCTGGTGATGTGTGGTGATTGAATTTGATATCTACAGTTTGGAGTCTGGATCTTGTATTCGCGCGTCTGGTCTTGATCGGGAGATTTTGGTGCCCACCCTGCTCAGTGACATCTGGGGGGGGATGTTGAAAAAACGAGACTTGACGCAAAATGTAAAGGCCCCAAATTGACAGTTGGGGACGGTGGGGACATTCAATGAACAAACCTGTAGGCAAACAAAGGCAAGCGCGCGCACACAAGACAAAACAGGACTTGGAGAACAATGGCAAGCTGCTCGATCCCAACCCGCAACAGTGACTTGGACACATTTAGCAACCCAAAGTTAAAAACTATAGATCTATACCTAGTAAACCCAAACCCTAGCTTTTCTTCGGGTATCAAACCATACCTCGGGTATTCCATGAATTTGAAAAATACCGCAGGTATGGCCGAAAAATACTGCAGGTATATGGCCGGAAAACCTCGGGTTTATCCAGAATTTCTTCCGCCAAGGCATTCTTTTGTTCCACAGGTTATCACAGGTTCTATATAGTTCAATATAGAACAGAGCAATTCATCTGCATCTCTTTGCCACCTCTGTTCGAAATTTACTTGTGCCCAAATCCTTTGCACAGTCTTGTAACATGATTTTCATGGTTTTTGTCTGGAAAAGTTCGGGTTTCTCGGAAACCCGTATCAAACCCGTACCAAACCCGTACTAACCCATAGTATTCTGCAAATACATCGTTTTGTCAGCAAACATCGGTTATTCCAAATCTGTACCAAACCCGTACCAAACTCGTACTTTTCATGGGTTTGTATGACCGGGATTGTAAACTGTTTTTTCAGTTTTCGTAAGTAAGAACAAGGGAAAGCACAGCATTTTGTGCAAATACACAGGGGAAAACATTTGTTCCACTGCAGTCTTTAACGTTTTCAGTTTTAGGAAAGCCTCACGTTTTTGGAAACCTCGGGTTTGCTTTTCAAACCTCGGGTATTTTTTTCTATACCCCAGGTTTTCTCGGGTTTGGGTTCGCTAGGTAGATACAAGTAGATATAGATGTTTGGTGTTTTATTGTTTTATTCTTGTTTTATTATTGTTGTCTACCAGTAGTACCCGCACGAGGCGGGGCGGAAGTTGCCTTAAAGATATATATATATATAAGACCTTTCTCATCTATAGAACTTGCATGCGCCGTGCGCCAGCCAAGCCCGTGCGTGCGTGCGCTCTGCGAAACTGGTGTCTTGTTTTACATGTCACATTTGAAGCTCCTCTTCACACTTCACACTTGACAGTCTTCACACTCCACACTACACTCTTCACACTGCACTCTTCACACTGCACTCTTCGCACTTCACACTCCACACTCTTCACACTTCACACTGCACTCTTCGCACTCCACACTTCACACTTCACACTGCGCACTTTCACACTTCACACTTCACACTCCACACTTCACACTTCACACTCCACACTTCACACTTCACACTTCACAGTCCACACTTCACACTTCACACTTCACACTCCACACTTCATCTCATCTGAGCTCTTCTCACCTTATCCCAGCTCATCTCTTCTCATCTCATCTCTTCTCATATGTCACCTAAGCTTTCATGAATCACTTCCCAGTACTACTTCTCGTATGTCACCAAAGCTTGCACAAAACACGTTCCAGTACTACTTTGTACTACAAAGCTTGCACAAAACACTTCCCAGTACTACTTTGTACTACAAAGCTTGCACAAAGCACTCCCCAGTACTACTTTGTACTGCAAAGTTGCGCAAACAACTCCCAGTACTACTTTGTACTACAAAGCTTGCACAAAGCACTCCCCAGTACTACTTTGTACTACAAAGCTTGCACAAACTACTCCCCAGTACTACTTTGTACTACAAAGCTTGCACAAACTACTTCCCAGTACTACTTTGTACTACAAAGCTTGCACAAACTACTCCCCAGTACTACTTTGTACTACAAAGCTTCTACACACATCAAGCTCTTTCGCAGAGAAGCTTTTACACACAGCAAGCTTTTCAAGCAGAGAAGCTTTTACACACAGAAGCTTTTACACACAACAAGCTTCTTCACAGAGAAGCTTTCACACACAGCAAGCGTTTACACACAGAACACTTACACACAGTGCTTTTACACATGGCAAGCGTTTACACACAAAAACTTTTGCACAGAGACGCTTTTACACACAGAGAGGCTTTTACACACAGCAAGCTTTTACACGCAAAATCTTTTTCACACAGCAAGCTTTCAAACACAGCAAGCGTTTACACACAGAACACTTACACACAGTGTTTTTACACATGGCAAGCGTTTACACACACAGCAAGCTTTTTAAACAGAGAAGCTTTTACACACAACAAGCTTTTACACAGAGAAGCTTTACACAGCAAGCTTTCACACACAGCAAGCTTTTACACACAGCAAGCTTTCACACACAGCAAGCGTTTACACACAGAACACTTACACACAGTGCTTTTACACATGGCAAGCGTTTACACACACAGCAAGCCTTTTAAACAGAGAAGCTTTTACACACAACAAGCTTTTACACAGAGAAGCTTTTTTTCACACACAGCAAGCGTTTTTCAACACACAGCAAGCGTTTACACACAGAGAAGACAGCAAGCTTTTACAGAAAAAGTTTTTGCACAGAGAAGCTTTCTTGTACATAATCACAACAGGAATTGCAGCTCCAAAACATCTCGACGCCAAAGCGACAAAAAGACGATTTTGAAGCACTTTTTAAAAGGAATTTTAAAAGGAAAATTATTAGCGCCAAAATTGAGAAAATCTGCTGACAAATCACTTTCGCAGCCTTGATGCAGCCATTCCAATACGATTTACGATCTTCAGCTGCAAAAGACAATAGTATTACGCATGCAGCCGCTGCACCAAGCAACCTTGACGCAGCCACTACAATGCGATCTGCAGAGACTGAGTTGCAAAACACAATAGAACTACGTGCAATGGCGTCGGAAATTGCAGCTCCAAAACCGGATCTCGACGCCAAAGCGACAAAAAGACGATTTTGAAGCACTTTTTAAAAGGAATTTTAAAAGGAAAATTATTAGCGCCAAAATTGAGAAAATCTGCTGACAAATCACTTTCGCAGCCTTGATGCAGCCATTCCAATACGATTTACGATCTTCAGCTGCAAAAGACAATAGTATTACGCATGCAGCCGCTGCACCAAGCAACCTTGACGCAGCCACTACAATGCGATCTGCAGAGACTGAGTTGCGAAACACAATAGAACTACATGCAATGGCGTCGGAAATTGCAGCTCCAAAACCGGATGGATCTCGACGCCAAAGCGACAAAAAGACGATTTGAAATCTTTGTTCATGAGATTTGTCCGAAAGTTCATGGGATTCTTCCTTTTTTTTCCTCTGCTGAAATTTGAAGGGATCCATGGGAAAATCAGTGGACCCACTATAATGATTAATATTGAAAACGCCCACACATGGCTAGCCATTGTGGGAAGATGAAACATGACTCGGAGGTGGCTAGCCCCTCTGATAATATATATTAACAAAATTTAACAAACATTCACACGACATGGGCTAACCATTTTGGGAAGACAAAATAATATGACTCGGAGGTGGCTAGCCCTCTAACATTTTTTTGAAGATACACCCACATGGCTAGCCATTGTGGGAAACATATAAGTGATCCATGCTTGGCAATGGGTTGGTTGTAAATATACTGCAGGTGGCTAGCCCCTGCACTTTAGAACATGAACCAAGTACAGGCTAGCCGGTTGCTTGTTGGATTTTTTTCATCTGAGTTGAACCCCAAAAGTGGGCTGTCATGTTGGAAGTGGCGCTCGTGTATTACTGTCCCATGGCATCCTTTGACAATGTAAAACCACACAACTGACCGAAACCTATGAGACACTGGTCCTATTCGCAGGTCATCGTCATCGTCATCATCATCATCACCATCATCACCATCATCATCGTCAGCATCAGCATCATCATCGTCACCATCACTATCACCATCGCCATCACCACCACCATCGCCATCACCACCACCATCGTCATCATCACCACCGTCGTCGTCGTCGTCATCATCATCATCATCATCCAGGCAGGCTGTGTAATAAACGGATACTCTTGTATACCTGGAATAGTCAGTACAAGCATGACATTCTTGCTTGGGTAGGTTGACAAGAAGGCATTGGGCCTGGCATGGGAACTGGCGTTTGGCCGCGGCGCTGCTGCAGCCTAGTTGCACATTTTTCAGGTTGCAGTAAGGAGTCGCTGTGCCCTTTGCAGCACGAAACGTTTGATCTCATCATCTTCACTGTTGTCGTCACATCGAGGACACCCATGGCAAAGCTCACGCCAGCCTCCACTTCGCTCTTCCAAGAAACGGTTAGTCCATCGAGCACCCAGTTGCTGAAACACATATTGCAGGAGCAATGCAGCACTTACCGATCGGTGCTGCCCATGGACACTGCTGATACCAACAAGGTGTTCCCGCCTGGGCAGCCTTTGTACCGAAGTCAAAAAGTTTGACATCAGATTGGCAAACTCCTGGCTGTAGGCCACTTGACGCAGGAAGTCTGTGTGATGGCCAGTGTGGACAATCTGTTGAATTTGTACCTCCCTCAAGACCGAGCAATCCAGATGATGAACATAGTCTGCATAGCTGATGAAGCGCCCGCATCTGCTATTCACATTAGTACCAAAGACTTCGGCAGTCATCAGGTAGCCAGAAAGCAGACCCCTCAAGCGTGTGGCAGGAGGAGCTGAGCTGTCATCGATACTGGAGGCAGCCTGGGCGCGGTGAATCACAGCAATTTATACAATTTCTTCGAAGCCACTAAACAAACAGCATGAAACATGGCCGCTTACTAACACCCTTTAGAGTTCAGCAAGCACTATACAAACTTCACCATCAGTTAAGCAGCATCTGATCTCATTGGTAAAGCGCTCATTCGTGAAGTACAAGCTTGCGCAGTGCAGCCGCTCAAGGCCATGCGTCTGGCAACATCTACCCATCGTGCTTCACCTTTGACTGTCAACACCCTGGGTCCTCTTCCACGACTACGCAAGCCCACTGTGCACCCAGTGGCAGCTCGGATACGAGTCAAGTCTGCTGCAGTCAAAGTGTTGGTTTCCTGCAAAGGTCCCACCAGTTCTTGTGACACAGTCACCACATGCGAAGCTGCTTGTTCCATTTGATTGGCCATTGCCACATGAAGCATCCAAAAACTTCAGGACTTCAAGTTTGAAAAAATTCATCACTTGTGAAATTGCATGGGATTAGGTGTGTCACAAGTGCCCTGTGTTTTCGCATGTGTAGTGGTGTCTTGCAATTCTGACGATCAAGCTGCCCTGTGTGCTTGCGGTTTGGTGGTGATACTGAATATTGCAATGCTGGTTAGACATAGTTTCGTTTGCAATTGCTGGCATAGAACAACAAACGCTACTGCTCACACATCGCAAACATGAAGACCTCTCAGGATGCAACCTTCTGGTCATGCTTCACAAAAACGGCCCAAAGAGCCGCTACAACAGTAGCTAAGCATGCCTCACAAAAACGGCCCAAAGAGCCGCCGCAACGGTAGCTAAGCACGGCCCATTGAGCCGCCGCAACAGTAACAAGCACAACACCACTTTCACTTCAAAACTAAGGAGAAGAGTGGACACATCTAACATCTGACAACACTGAGGCTGACAAGCAAAAAGTCTGGAACATGCTGCCTTTTTCACGACCCCTTGCCACCCTTGCGGCTGCGTGCTTCGCGTGCCTTTTGGCACTTCGCGGACCGCTTCTTGATCTTGTTACGTTCTATCCTCAGGCGCAAGCGGTTCGATGCATAGACAGGTGGATGTTTAGGAGGTCTCGGTGGTGCAGGTAGGCCCATCTCCTCGATCTTCTTGTAGTGCGGTCTGAGTTTCTCAGCTTCCAGGTCTGTGCTTTCTTCTGTCTCAGACTCCGAGAAGATGGTGATATTGTCATCATCATCGTGCTCATCCATGGGCAGGTTTCTGGAAGAAGACGAAGTGCATTTGGCCTCGACACCACTCGACGAAGTGCAGTTGGCTTCGACACCACTCGAGGCGCTGGCTGCGGAACCTGAGAACTCCATGAGGCGGTCCAGTAGCACATCCGACTCCCTGCCAGGGCATGTGACATCGAGCTTGAGATTTCCAGGGCAATGAAATGTGAAAGGGTTGCGACAAAAAAAACACAGCCAAGAAAAGCAAACAAAAAAGGGTCAACCAAAAAAAACACAAGTAGACACAAAAGCAAGACCAAACATGAAGTGTTAGAAACAAGGACAGCAAGACCCAAAAAACGACCAAACAATTTGTTGCCCAGCCAAGCCTTTTCAGCTTCGCATCGTCTGGTATGTTTATATGCACACAGGGCGTTGCGCTAGATCCTTCAGTCTGCAACGATTCCTTGAGAGGCAGCTCCATGGCGTCACCAGAAGTATTGTGTCACCGCAAGTATTGTCACCACAAGTATTGTGTGTTGGTTTCAAGTTCTGTAAAGATCTAGCAGTCTTTTTACGGCTGTATGCAGCAGCCAATAAGTATGACTGAGGCATGCTTCTTGTAAGTTTCATGGCGGTCACCGTTTATGGAGGACTGGGGAAAGTGTTAGACCTCAGAGTTGCAAGTGTTTTGTTTTGTTTGTTTTCCAGTGTGGCTAAGCTGTTGCACACCCCTGAACAAAGGGCTGCATGACATGCTTGTTCGTCTATGCAGCCCAAAGAGCCGCCAGGCTTTCAAGAGCAAGCACGGCCCAAGAAGCCGCTGCAACTCACGCACGGCCCAGTGAGCCGCAGCAACCCAGTAGAAGCAACCAACCATCACAACAGATGACGGCCCAAAGAGCCGCCAAACCTGGAAGACCAACCAACCACGGCCCAGTGAGCCGCAGCAACCGCCACCACAAGACCAACTGACCAACCATCACAACACATGACCCAAAACAAGGACAGGCAGAGGCACCAGTAGTCATTAGGAGAGACTGTCAAAGTCTGACTGGCTTGCACACACGGCAGACGCTTGAGGAGGTGCTTTTTTTGACCACGCTCCAAAATCACCAGTCGTGAGGTTTCGAAACACAGCGGCCCCTCCCACCGTGTCTTTTGGACAGCATCCTGGGATCAGCCCAGGGATTCCCACGAAATGGACTCCTCAGAGTCAGGCTTCGGAAGCGACCGCTAGTAGACTCAGGCCATCATTGCTTCAAAGCTTCACCGCCGTTTGGCCATCCAAGACCAAGTCACCACGCAAGCAGATCTGAGGCTTGATTGGCATCAAGCCTTTTGGGGACCACCGCATGGACCAAATCACAGCCGCGTGTTTGAAGGCCTGGAAGGAAGAGAAGGGCACCAGAGCTGCAAAAGAGCCAGTGCCCTTGTTCAATTTGATCTCGCCTCCATCTTCCACTTGACCTTGGACTTTGGGATTCGGTTTGAAATAGACCTCCACCTGGCGCACAATGTCGAAGGCTTTCATGTCACCGGCCTTCTGTGTGACTGCATGGTAACAAATCTCCGCCTTTCCTTTCTGCAGCTCCTTGGCATGAAGAACCTCGGACAGGTTCTCCAGCTTGCCGTTCATCAAGATGGATTCTGCCACCGACATGTCGCACAGCAACAGCTTCTCATTGTCCACCTCCGCTACCTCTTGGCCCTTGCGTGGCTGGTGGTGGAAGTTGCCAGTGCCGAAGCCTGCTACAACCGTGCCTGCCGCAATGGTACAAGAAGTCTGTGACACATTCACCAGCCACCAGCCCTGACTGCCATCAATCCGAAGCGTGATCTTACCAGCCAGGTCTTTCTTCAAGCCGTTGACAGCAGCTTCAACCAGTTTAGTGTCTGGCATTTTCTCCACAGGCACAGTCTCTAAAGGTTCTGTCAAGCGTCGCTTCTTGGGAGAAGGTTCCTGCTGACCATCCCCTGTGGCTTTGGTTTGGTTTGCTGGCTTGGGCTCACCAAACTCCTCCACCATCTCTTTCAGCAGGTTCTGAAACTCAATGCCATGGTTTGGGTTTGTCGACCATTCTGCGATCACTTTCTCAGGAATGGCTATGGTAGGGCCAGGGCGCACAGTGCACAGATTCAGCTGTGGCACGGGCGGCGCTGACAGAAGCACATCTGCTGGGGGCTCGGTGCTCTTCGGAGTGAACCCTGGCAGCTTGAGGTCTTCAGACAGAAGTTTCTCTGACAATTCCTCCAGGCAATGGTGCTGAAACCATTCCAAGGTCATGGGGTCAGACGTGGCTCCCAGAAAAAGCAGTGGAAACCTCAAAGCCTTGCACCTTTCCAGCCATGCCCAGAACATGTCTCCGACGCCCAAAGCGAGGTCCACCAACACCACCGCATGCGTGCCATTGGGGAGGTCTTTGTCCACCAAAGACTCCAACAGCTTCAAGGCTGCAGAAGCACCAATCTGCTCGAAACGCTTCCCTCCACGAACACTGGCATAGTCATCGGTCGTCAATGGAAGCGCGGTGTCCGACAGATCCTTCAAACACAGGGCGATGGAAGAAAAAACAGATATTATTGTGGGATCAAGGGTTCCGGGAAATACTATGTCATGGGATGTTGTCAAACTAAAGGGCCCAAAGGATCACATTGAATGTTGGCAAGTGGGCAGACAAAACCTTGGGAAAAGTATGCACTGCGCAGTCCTCCACAAACTTCAGCTGGGTGTTTGGAACCTGCTCTGCTTCCTCGGTGCGGCCAGTGCTCAGCAAACGCGCGCCTTGCCAGAAGTGCACCACTGGATGCACACGTGCCTTGCGCTTGCCAGGACCTGTCTCTGTCTCATCCTGTGTGAACTCAGTGGGCCCCATGTCCACATAAGGTCTCACAATTCGCAAAGGATACAGCAAAGGCCTCGTGTCCCGAGCGTCTTTGCGCTCTTTGTACATGAGCACTGCTTGACTGTCCACATCCACTCCTCTGCCAGACAATGTCTTCAACAAGAAGTGTTCCAGCGCGTGGCGTTGGTGAACCTTGTAGTGGAAGACGGGGGAAAGCAGCAGCCCAAGGTTTTGCGGCTGCTCTGCCACCAGCTGGCAAAAACAAGTGGCTTCAGCATCCTGTGAACTCTGTGACCTTGACGCTGGAGCAGACCAGTTCAAGTAGCTCAGTGTGGCCTGAGCTGGTGCATTCGAGCTTAGTGTTTGTGATATCAATCAACAGCCTGAAAAGCAACATGATCAAACACAACACGAAATTGGAATGAAGAACAGACAAGCTAGGACAAACATCCGAAATTTAACCAGGCAAGTCACAACGGCTGTCTTCTCCAGACTGTTGTTTTTCAGCAAAGCCAGGCAATGCTCAGCAAGCAGACGATTCAATTGCCCAGTGCTCTGTGGATCATAGGCAAAGATGTGGCACTTCTGGGACATCCACTGCGTAGACCATTGCGCAGCTTCTTCACGACGCCTCTTGTTCCACTCGAGCTTCGCATGGTGCACTGCCACCTCAAAAGACTGCATCTTGGAGAGGTAGACGCGAAACGCTTGGAAGTCATACTCCAGCTGCTTCAGAATCAACGTCCACTTGTCTTCATCCAAGCGGATGAGAAGTATTTCCGAACTTCTTGTAGAAGCCACAGGACGCTGGCACTTGAGCATGTCAATGACATCGCGAAACATCTCGACATCAGTCACTGCAAGTTTCTCCCGCTTTTCTGTCTGCACTTCATGCAGCTCCAAGTCCCACCCATGACTTCCATCCAGCCATGCTTCAAAGATGTGGGTCTCCACATCCTGCATTTTGACGGGGAACTGCTCCATCATTTGGGTCGACAAGTTGACCAGCAAAGCCGCCGTTTCAGCCAAGGATTCTACTTTTTGTTTGTCCACCTTCTTGCGACAAGCGCCAGGCTTCTCATGATCGCGGATGATGCGCTTGAAGGTGAGGGCAGTGGCCGTCTCACTCATACTGCACAACTGCTTCCATGACTTGTGTGGCGCTTTGTGCATGTGTGTTGGCAAGACTTTTTTGGTGGACAGGCAGTCGTCTGACAAAGCACTTCCTTCCCAACCCCACTTGCTCACATGAGTTTCCAGATCTTGGATCAGCGAACTGGGAAACAGCGCCATGACATTCCCCAGGGCATTGGCCTTTGCACCCACCAGCCATGCGCTCTTGGGAACAAGGGCGTTGAATCGAGAAATCACGGCTGCGCTGTCCTCATACCCTTTTTGCTTGAGCTGCCGCAGGGTATGAAGCCATGTAATGAAGTTGGGAGGTTTGCTGATGCTATCACGGATGCTCAGCAAGAAGTTCTGAAAGACCTCGCTTTCCACACTGGGCAGCTGAATATGGAACACATACACAGTGGAACATGACTCTTTCAAAGCCCGGAAGGTTTGCAGCAAGGCATCTGCCTGACCATGGTGCCAGAACATATGCAGCAATGCCAAGGCGGTGGAAGCACGAAGCATGCCCTTCACATACCCCAGACTGAAGGGTGCAACTGGCATACCCATGGCCTCACTTGCCCATGGGCTTGTCATCACTAGGCTGCCTTGGTCCACATGTTTGACAAGCAACGGCTTTCCACTTGTTTGGAAGCCTTCATTGAGGACATGGTGCACCAGTTGCAAAGATGCGTGCGCAGAAGGAGGCGGTTTTTAACTGCACTCCTCATTGAAGCCCAACATAGCAATGTGAGCCTTGCACGGCAATGTTTCTCCCCGCTTCTCCATGGTCACTGCCGGGAAAGGATGCTCCAGCTGGTAGTGCTTGTCCCCTTCCAAAGGAAAGGTTGCCCACAACCAAGCCAGGAAAGACTCACGCGGCTGAGCATCAGAACTCTGCAGATGAGCAATGAGATACTGCATGGGGCCACCATGTTTCTCCAAGACGTGTTCCTGGTAGGCTTGAACAGCAAGTTCGACCTGATCTTTGAATTTGGCATCACTTGGATCAGCCAAAGCCACCTCCCAAGGCACAGGTGTTCCGGCAGAACTGACCTCTGAAGATGCCATGCTACCAAAGGCTACTTTCTGGTGCCTCCGCTGGGGAACAAAAAGGTGCTGCAAGGAAAAGCCAAAAGAAATAGTTAATATGGATATATAAATCAATATTCCATGCAAATTTCATCCGATCATAGCCTTTTTATTCTCAATGGAGAGATCCGACGAAAAAATATTTCGGTCCGATCTCTTGTGTGTGACGGTAGGATGGTCCGATCTCATGTTCTTGATTTTGAATGACCCGATCCGACGAAACATGCGTCTGTCCAACAAGATCCGACGAAAAAAAAAATGGTCCGATCTCTCTCGTGGAAATGTGTGCTGCGAGATCCGACGATTTTTCCCCTCAGACTCGCAGCTCCCTGCTGCGAAACTCAACACCATCCAGATACTCAAGGCTGTGCAGAGTCCTGGATATTTGTAACTCTACTGTGAAAAGATCAAATGCTCTCTTCATCCTCAGAGACCTCCTCCACATCTTGTGGCAAAGCTGGCGCCTGCACTTGCTGGCGCAGGTGTTCTTGGAAAACACTTTGCGCGAAGTTTTGGCAAAACCTCAAAGGATATGTCTGCGCGGCACGGGTTCTTGACATACCGCCCTCTGCTCCTTGCAACTGGGCATGGAATGAGGGAAAGTGATTGCAGGTTGCGGGAGTGCAGCGTGTCGAAAAAGAAGAGCAAAGGCCTGTCCAATTGGTCATGAAAACTGTACGTTTTCTCACTGCTTGATCAGTTTGCAAGGTGCGCAGGCCGAGCAAGCATTGATCAAATACGGTTTGGAACACATCGTGCAAAGCAAGGATGTTTTGGGTGCAAGCCAGCGTCCAAGAACTTGCCCGCCAGGGGTGTTCGAGCACCACTTTGCGTCCTGCTTGAACTTGAAGACGAAAGATCAGCAAAGCAAATTTGAACAAACACAAGCCTTCCGCATACTGTTTCTCCCACTTCTTGTAATCAGCCCTGCGGTCTCGCATGGTGTTCTGAACACACGAAAAGACCGTGCATGGTGGACAAAGCATAAGCACCAAGGGCTGCAGCACATACAAGAGCTGGAGCAACCGTTGCTGCACTGCCTTCTTGGTAAGGTCCCAGCCGGTGCCCAAGTCAATGCTGGGGCCACAAGTCTGGCCCAAGCGGCGCACCTCAGGAGCAATTCTGGGATTGCTAAAGATTTCCATGAACTGCACCGGCTCAGTGGGGCGGAGGTGAGCATCCCTGCCAGGGTCTTCAACGTTCAAGGGTTTTTCCTCCTCACTTTCAGACACATCTGCATCATTGACCGCAGGAGGCAATTCCACGCCAGCCATGGAGAGAGACACAAGGCGGACGTTAAGGTGAGGTCTAACCAACTCGAAAAACACGCTCTGAAAAGCCAAAGTTGAATTTTCTTGTCCTTGAAGTCACCAGCCATGGACACGTGACGGCCCTCAGAGCCGCCAGAAACGACACGGCCCAAAGAGCCGCCTTTCAGACATGCATTCCACGGCCCAATGAGCCGCAGCAAGCCAATGTGTTCATGATCCTTTCAAAAGATACCTCAAAAAAGGACGGAATCAGCAAAATGTATACGGGTGGTTTCAACACCAGCATGTTGCCAATGCGAGTTGAAGATATTCTGTTTAGCTTTGCTACATTTGCCCCTAGAGCCCCCGAACCACGCGGAGGAGATGCCAACTGTTTTTTGGTCTCTGTTGGTTGAACTCGTCACGAAATCTGCAAACAGGCCTGCAATCGGCCACGGCAACGAGCACAGCCTCCCCGACTGAATCTGCACTTGGAACAGCCCAAGGCAGCACCAGGCGCAACTGCAGCAGCAGGACGACGACGAACATGCGGAGCGGCAGCCGGACGGCGACGGACTGCTGTTGGGCTTCTGCTCCTTTCCAGTTGCTGCTGCTGTGTGACAGGAGTATTTGCCACGTGCTCAACATTGGGCTCGGCAACAGGACCAAGGCTGCTGACAGGCAAATCGTGTCGTTCCAAGGATCCACTCCTTCCAGAATCAGAGCCACTGGTGCCAGTAGGATGGGCTACTCCTTGTCCAAGCACATCTTGCTGCAGTGTGTCAGGCACATTCTGAAGGATATTTTCATTGACTTGGCCCAAAAACAAAACATGAGAAGTTTGCTGCGCGCCAGGTGTGCTATGAAGAGCGGTTTGCCCAGGCACCGAGGCTTCATAATGACTTTGCCCTGCCGCAGGTGTAGCTAGCAGATCATGTGGTTCACGAAAGGTGGCCTCATCTCCATCAGGCTGTGCTCCAGGTGCGGCTTGTATCTCAGTAATGTCAGTCAGAACGACGCCTTCATCACCACCTTGCTGTGCCGCAGAGGCGGTTTGAGGAGCAGTTTGTTCAGAAACTCTTGCTTCATCAACACTGTGCAGTGCCCCATCTGTCATGTGGGTCAAAGCTGGCACTGAAGGTTTTTCCAAGGGCACGGGTTCCTTTGCCTTTGGCACATCTGTGTCTCCAGGGATTCTACCAAGCAGGTCCAGTGCCTTGGGATGAGGGTCCTCAGCTCCTAGCAGGGACTCGGCTTCCATTTCTGCTTGCTCTTGTTCTAGGGCAGCGCCGACAGTCAACTCCGGCTTGGGGCTACCCTGTTCGGGAACCTCAAGCACCTGGTCGAGAAGCCTCTTTTTTTCCATACCAAGCGACACGGTGCGACAAACAGAGTGTTTGGATACAAAGGTCTTCGTGACTATTGTGTAACAGAGCCAAAACCCTCAACAAAAACTGAACTTGAATAACAACCAGCTATGAAAAGAAGTGTGCAAAACAAAAAACGCCAGCAGCAGACAGCAAGGAGGAATTGTTTTCTCGCAGCAGTTCATTCAAAACATCACCTGGTCTCATGTTTCGCTGCCGGACGCTTCATGGGCCGGCCTTTCGAAGCAGCGGCAGGCCGCTTCATACGTGCTTCTGGCATCTCAACCTGACCAGGATCATCAGCGTCCTCTTGTGGTACTGCTTGGAGGTTCTTCACAGCCTGAGCTCTTCGAGACACATGGCTGCACTGCGGAATCTGCTCTTTAGCTCGTGCCTGGTTTTTGGTGTTCTTTTTCTGCTTTGGCATGGGCTGCACTGGAATCGCTCCTTCAGGAGCAAAGTCTTTCCATGTAGCTCCAGCACAGACCGCTGCTGGCAGAAAATCACGGCCTTGCACAAGGAAAGAGATATCAGGCAATTGTCCACTGGGCTCTGCATTTTCGTTCCGCTGCAGCCAAGCTAAGATGTAAGCAGCTGCAGACTCGAGGAGCCATGGAGATGCCAGAAGCTCATGAGCAGTTTTCCTAAATTGTTTCAGCGATTCTTGGGTCAAAGCTGTGCGAGGTGCCCGCAAAGGCAGAAGATTGCGAAAATCCAATGGAAATGCACCTTGTAATAAGACAGTTGGAGGCTGACTCAAGCCCTTGGAACAAATCCAGCGCTTTGCCAAAAGAACTGGGTCACTCTCAAGACCATCATCTTCAAGAAAGGTGGCTTCGGGAGCACACAATCTGACCATGTCACGCCTGACAACTCGGAACACATGCGCAGCATCAGCTGTGCTCCGAGTACCTGTCACGCCTGCAAAGTGTCGATCCAAAGGTGCAAAAAAATTGCGCCAGAGGTAGCTGTCGCCAACTTGCTCGATCAGCACTGGGACACCACGAGCTGAGCGATAGTGCTCTTGCAAATGGCTGACATACTCTTCGGGTGTTTGCAAGCATTGCACCCGCGCAAGCAAAGACCCAATCACACTGAATCTCTGATCCAGCCTGTTGTGTGTGTGTGTCCGACACGGAACATGGCCAAAGACACTTCTGCAAAGCGCTGTGAGGACACCAGCGCAGTGGCAAAAAGAAGAAGCTGAGAATTGCGCCCCTCTTTGCTTGTATTGTCACTGTGGAAAATGACTTTCCATGGCATGCCTTTGCCTCGTTTCCGGAGTTCATCCTCTGCCAAGTCTAAGGCACGGGCAAGGAGAGTTTGCTGCAAATCGGAGTCTGCCTTGACATCAGGCTCTACAATGGCAAAATATTCAAGTACTCCAGCTATGAGAACGCCAACAACATGCAAGGCTGGTCGCCACAAAGCTGCCAAGCGTTTTGATGAGTCCAGACTTCGCGGTACAAGCCACTTGCTCTTGTCCATAGCATCTATAGTGACCATCAGGTGTGGCAGCTCCACATCTTCCAAACGATTCGTGTTTTCAGCCATGGTCTCCATCCCTTGTATGATGCTTCTGTCGCGGAAGACAGCCCGGATATGGTTGTTGTAGGCATGATTGACGGCAGCCAGATCTGATGGATTGCTTTGAAGTTTTCGATAACGACCTGGCAGTTTTGCATCTTCACACGTGGAGTCTAGTCAAAAGTATAATAGGGTTAATGGATGGCTGTGAACCTCAATGAACACAAGTTTTTTTAGTTCCTGCTTCCAAACCTCAATCATTCTTCATGAAAATGTGACACTGTAAAAAAAAGGGGCCGTGTGAAAAAGTGACAGCAGGACAACATGCTGAAAAGTCAAACGAGGCACTGTATCTGGCACAGTCATCGCACCGACTATGAAGGGTCACAGGCCTCACCCCCATCACACTTTGAAAACGAACCCAAACACGTTGGAAAGTTGTCCAAGAAGCTAAAGTTTCATGGTCGGCATGGATGTCCTTGTACAAGTCGTGGAGCTGAGCAGATGTCATGGTGGGAAGCCATCGCTTCTGAATTTGTGGCTTGCTCCCGTCCCCGGAGAACATGTATGGCAATCTATTGAGCATGTCATCATCATTCGAAAGCCAGTCAGGCAAGTCCACAATCGAGTCGCCAATGTCACCACAAGCATTTGCTTCAGCCGGATCCTCATCAAGGTCCTGGCGACTAATGGCTAGCGGCTCAGCCAGGTGCTCGTACAAAAAACAAAAGAAACTTTCCACATCTTCCCGTTTGGGCTCTGATCGCTTGCATGGAACTTTTCTGCCATCCTTTGGAGGCAATACCTCTCCTTCAGCGATACATTTCAGGTAGTAGCGGATTTTCTTTTCTGAGCATTGCGTGACCCGACTGAACGCTTGTTGACAAATTGCTTTCCCTTGCCACCAAAAGAGTTTTCTGCGCTGACCCTCTGGCTGTGCCTTGTTCATATTGAGCAGCTGGTGAAACCAGATTGCATTCTTTCCTTCCATGTTCAACGGCTCAAGATCTTTCTTGAGTCTTTGCTCTGCAGCTGTTTGTGCGGCATTGAACCGGTCTACACACTTGTTTTTGCAGCACGCAAACTGCGCACCTATTGGGTCTGGCAGCTCCACACTGGCCTCCCTGGACTCGGAAGCATCACTGGACACAACATCGGGAGGTAATTCCAGCACACAGTCAGACGAGCTCCCAGCATTCATTGAGATTCCGCCGAAGGCGGCCGAAGAGCTGTATGACAAGAAAACAGCATGACTAGACTCCTGTCATTATACAGAGTGGCCCATACCATGGATAGGAAATGGCATGTTTGTTTTGGGTTTTCTGCCCTGCGATCCAAATGATCAACATGAATGCTTTGAAAAATTACATCCTGGTGAAAATTTCCAGAGCCAGAAAACGAATCTTCCATACAGAATGTGTGGGCATGCAGGAATACATGCCATGCATGCAAAAACTGTTCAGTCAGGTTTCATACACGTCACACACTAGCAACGCAGTAGACTCGCCCACATTTTTTCCAAAAAGTCTTTGAGCATTGCTGTCTCAGCCTCTGGTCAGTTTTTGCTACATGCCAAGCAGCCAGCACATCTCCCAAACAAACGGCCAACTCTTTGAATTGCCTTTCAAACTCCATGGATTGAAGAGCTCTGGCGGCAGGAAGGAAGACATGGTGCACTTCAGCAATGGCGCCAAAGACATCCTGCAGATGGCAGCGAAGCTGTTGGCTTGTAAGATCAAGCAAAGCAAAACGTCGACTCAACGGCTGGGCCTCAAAGTAGGCAGTGCGATGAGCCATTTTCAGGGCAGGCACTTCCATTTCTTCATCCGCCTTTTCCGCACCCAAATCTGAGTCTGTATCATGGTAGCGCATATAGGTGAGCACGAAATGCATGTGCACAGCAAGGTCGTAGAATCTGCGGTCGCACACGTGCAAGAGGAAAAGCACAGCGTTGCGCACTACTTCCAAGCCATGGGACCAGTAGTCTTGTTCACGCCAAGTGGCCCGCGCAATTTCCACCTTGAACTTCATGACATCAGAGCGTCTACAAGGCATCAGTGTGAGAACTGAAAAACAAGAAGACAGCGAGTGTGTCAGAAAAAGGCGGTGGCCTCTAGGTAGCTCGAGCAAAGTCGACAGTTTGTCATGGAGCCTTCACAGTGTTGAACAGAGCAGTGGCCCAGAGCTTGAAAGGCAACCGCAAAGACGGCCCCAAGAGCCGCGCTACAATGGATGGCCCAAGGAGCCCCCACACCACAAACAACTAACAACACGGCCCATGGAGCCGCTGCAAAACAAAGCCCAGAGCCCGCAAAGAAACCACCAACACGGCCCAAAGAGCCGCAATACGATGGATGGCCCAGAGAGCCTCCACAGCATGAGATAGATTCCAATGTCACACGGTTGCTTGATCATGCTCGAGGCATCTACTGGTTGTTCGTTTTGGATGGATAGGCATGATTAAAGTCTTTAAATTATGTGTCGAATATGGACATAAACATGGTCAAACGTTGAAATACCGTTGAGGATTGCTGTCACCAACTGGAGCCGGGGTCGGTCCGCCTGTTTTGCTCCTGCAGTGGCGACTCGCCATCCAAGAATGCGCAGATGTATATGGATGGATGATGATGGTGGTGGTGGTGGTGGGGGTGGTGGATGATTCTGATGATGATGATGATGATGGTGATGGTGATGGTGATGATGATGGTGATGGTGATGGTGATGGCGATGATGATGATGAAATGCTGATGAAGAGGAAAAGGGGGAGGTGCATGAGGAAGGTGATCACAATGATGGTGACCAAGAGATATGAGCAGCTGGTGGCAACCATGAACCCGATGATGGGGGATTCAAGGGCTAGCCACATGCTAGAATGCAAAGGGCCCCACACTGGCCAGCCATGTGTGTGAATACAAAGCAACAATGTTCTGCAAATAAAGTTGCAAGCCGGCTAGCCGGCTTCTTCTATTTAACATCTTAACCAAGGACCGTGCAACAATGCAGGGGCTAGCCACCTGCACATGTGTCGAAAATGTCACACCAAGAAGCACCTCACGGGTTCCGATTAACCTTGTGGCTGAACAAGGAAGCAATGGGACACCAATAGCCATGTAAGACTCAGCCCACATCAGGGTTCAACTCAGGGGACAAAATTCCAACAATCAACCGGCTAGCCTGTATTTGGTTCACGTTCTAAAGTGCAGGGGCTAGCCACCTGCAGTCTATTTACAACCAACTCATTGCCAAGCATGGACCACCTTATATGTTTCCCACAATGGCTAGCCACGAGTGGGTGTATCTTGAAAATATTATCAGAGGGGCTAGCCACCTCCGAGTCATATTATTTTGTCTTCCCAAAATGGTTAGCCCATGTCGTGTGAATGTTTGTTAAATTTTGTTAATATATATTATCAGAGGGGCTAGCCACCTCTGAGTCATGTTTCATCTTCCCACAGTGGCTAGCCATGTGTGGGCGTTTTCAATATTAATCATTATGGTGGGTCCACTGATGTTCCCATGGATCACCTCCTGTTTCCCACTAGCGAGGTTTTCTAATTTGTTGGATTCCCGGTTTGCGCGCTTTCTTGGCACAGCTGCTGAAAAACCGTGAGTTGTTTGATTGCTTGCAGTGTGCCCTGGAGTCCTTGCGCGTGTTTGACAAAATGCAACGCATAGTCTTCTCCATTTAAGGAGAAAGAAATTTCTTTCCTGTTCCTTCACTTTCTGTTGGGTGCGAAATCTGTTTCAAGGCTACTGAATTTTTTGACAATTTTTGATCGCAGGCATGATGTTTCAATCATAGCATAGGAAAAAAAGGAAGAATCCCACGAACTTTAGGACAAATCTCACGAACAAAGATTTTGAAGCACTTTTTAAAAGGAATTTTAAAAGGAAAATTATTAACGCCAAAATTGAGAAAATCTGCTGACAAATCACTTTCGCAGCCTTGATGCAGCCATTCCAATACGATTTACGATCTTCAGCTGCAAAAGACAATAATATTACGCATGCAGCCGCTGCACCAAGCAACCTTGACGCAGCCACTACAATGCGATCTGCAGAGACTGAGTTGCAAAACACAATAGAACTACGTGCAATGGCGTCGGAAATTGCAGCTCCAAAACCGGATCTCGACGCCAAAGCGACAAAAAGACGATTTTGAAGCACTTTTTAAAAGGAATTTTAAAAGGAAAATTATTAGCGCCAAAATTGAGAAAATCTGCTGACAATTCACTTTCGCAGCCTTGATGCAGCCATTCCAATACGATTTACGATCTTCAGCTGCAAAAGACAATAGTATTACGCATGCAGCCGCTGCACCAAGCAACCTTGACGCAGCCACTACAATGCGTTTCGCAGCATCCCGTAGCAAACCTGCACCTATCTACGGACGTGGCAACATCAAATGACGACAATGAAGCAGCCATTCCAATGCAATCTGCAACCAGAGATTGAAGAACCGCATGGAACTACGCACACAGACACAACCACTCGTTGCAAAACACATAGGAGGAACAATTCGCGCACAAAACGACCGCAGCCGCACCCGTCGCACACACGAGGTACCTTTCATCGTCGCCTGCAGCCACTTTACACGGAAAAACATAAGGTTTCGTGCTCCGGCTTCCTCCCCAAAACATAGCCCATGCAACATTCATGCAGCCATTACAATGCGTTTCGCAGCATCCCGTGGCAAACCCGCACCTATCTACGCACGTGGCAACATCAAATGACGACAATGAAGCAGCCATTCCAATGCAATTTGCAACCAGAGGTTCAAGAACCGCATAGAACTACGCACACAGACACAACGACTCGTTGCAAAACACATAGGAGGAACAATTCGCGCACAAAACGACCGCAGCCGCACCCATCGCACAGACGAGGTACCTTTCATCGTCGGCTGCAGCCACTTTACACGGAAAAACACAAGGTTTGGTGCTCCGGCTTCCTCCCCAAAACAGAGCCCATGCAACATTCATGCAGCCATTACAATGCGTTTCGCAACATCCCGTGGCAAACCCGCACCTATCTGCGCACGTGGCAACATCAAATGACGACAATGAAGCAGCCATTCCAATGCAATCTGCAACCAGAGATTCAAGAACCGCATAGAACTACGCACACAGACACAACCACTCGTTGCAAAACACATAGGAGGAACAATTCGCGCACAAAACGACCGCAGCCGCACCCGTCGCACAAACGAGGTACCTTTCATCGCCGGCTGCAGCCACTTTACACGGAAAAACACAAGGTTTCGTGCTCCGGCTTCCTCCCCAAAACATAGCCCATGCAACATTCATGCAGCCATTCCAATGCAATTTGCAACCAAAGATTCAAGAACCGCATAGAACTACGCACACAGACACAACGACTCGTTGCAAAACACATAGGAGGAACAATTCGCGCACAAAACGACCGCAGCCGCACCCGTCGCACAGACGAGGTACCTTGCATCGCCGGCTGCAGCCACTTTACACGGAAAAACGCAAGGTTTCGTGCTCCGGCTTCCTCCCCAAAACATAGCCCATGCAACATTCATGCAGCCATTCCAATGCAATTTGCAACCAGAGATTCAAGAACCGCATAGAACTACGCACACAGACACAACCACTCGTTGCAAAACACATAGGAGGAACAATTCGCGCACAAAACGACCGCAGCCGCACCCGTCGCACAAACGAGGTACCTTTCATCGCCGGCTGCAGCCACTTTACACGGAAAAACACAAGGTTTCGTGCTCCGGCTTCCTCCCCAAAACATAGCCCATGCAACATTCATGCAGCCATTCCAATGCAATTTGCAACCAGAGATTCAAGAACCGCATAGAACTACGCACACAGACACAACGACTCGTTGCAAAACACATAGGAGGAACAATTCGCGCACAAAACGACCGCAGCCGCACCCGTCGCACAGACGAGGTACCTTTCATCGCCGGCTGCAGCCACTTTACACGGAAAAACACAAGGTTTCGTGCTCCGGCTTCCTCCCCAAAACATAGCCCATGCAACATTCATGCAGCCATTCCAATGCAATTTGCAACCAGAGATTCAAGAACCGCATAGAACTACGCACACAGACACAACCACTCGTTGCAAAACACATAGGAGGAACAATTCGCGCACAAAACGACCGCAGCCGCACCCGTCGCACAAACGAGGTACCTTTCATCGCCGGCTGCAGCCACTTTACACGGAAAAACACAAGGTTTCGTGCTCCGGCTTCCTCCCCAAAACATAGCCCATGCAACATTCATGCAGCCATTCCAATGCAATTTGCCACCAGAGATTCAAGAACCGCATAGAACTACGCACACAGACACAACGACCCGTTGCAAAACACATAGGAGGAACAATTCGCGCACAAAACGACCGCAGCCGCACCCGTCGCACAGACGAGGTACCTTTCATCGCCGGCTGTAGCCACTTTACACGGAAAAACACAAGGTTTCGTGCTCCGGCTTCCTCCCCAAAACATAGCCCATGCAACATTCATGCAGCCATTCCAATGCAATTTGCAACCAGAGATTCAAGAACCGCATAGAACTACGCACACAGACACAACGACTCGTTGCAAAACACATAGGAGGAACAATTCGCGCACAAAACGACCGCAGCCGCACCCGTCGCACAGACGAGGTACCTTTCATCGTCGGCTGCAGCCACTTTACACGGAAAAATACAAGGTTTGGTGCTCCGGCTTCCTCCCCACAACAGAGCCCTTGCAACATCATGCACCACTCCCCTTCATGGTTGCCAGTTCCCTTCCTCGCCACTCCCCTTCATCATCACTTCCCTTCCTCTCCACTTCCCTTCGTCACCACTTCCCTTCCTCACCACTTCCCTTCGTCACCACTCCCCTTCATCATCACTTCCCTTCTTCACCGCTTCCCTTCGTCACCACTTCCCTTCTTCACCACTTCCCTTCATCATCACTTCCCTTCTTCACCACTTCCCTTCGTCACCACTTGCCCTTCTTCACCACTTCCCTTCGTCACCACTTCCCTTCGTCACCACTTCCCTTCGTCACCACTTCCCCTCGTCACCACTTCCCTTCGTCACCACTTCCCCTCGTCACCACTTCCCTTCGTCACCACTTCCCATCGTCACCAGTTCCCTTCGTCCACTTCCCATCGTCAGCACTACCACTTCCCTTCGTCACCACTTCCCTCGTCACCACTTCCCATCGTCACCACTTCCGTTAGTATCACCACTTCCCATCGTCACCACTTCCCTTCGTCACCACGTCCCTTCCTCACCACTTCCCTTCGTCACCACTCCCCTTCATCATCACTTCCCTTCTTCACCGCTTCCCTTCGTCACCACTTCCCTTCTTCACCACTTCCCTTCCTCACCACTTCCGTTCGTCACCACTCCCCTTCATCATCACTTCCCTTCTTCACCACTTCCCTTCGTCACCACTTGCCCATCGTCACCAGTTCCCTTCGTCACCACTTCCCATCGTCAGCACTTCCCTTCGTCACCACTTCCCTTCGTCACCACTTCCCTTCCCTTCGTCACCACTTCCCTTCGTCACCACTTCCCTGTCAAGTCTCACACCACCCTTCATCAAGGTCAAGTCTCAATGTGATGTATTGTTATGTCATGTAAAGTCTCACACCACCCTTCATCAAGGTCAAGTCTCAATGTGATGTATTGTTATGTCATGAAAAGTCTCACACCACCCTTCATCAAGGTCAAGTCTCAATCGCGCACCACCCTTCATCATTTCAAGTCTCAGAATTCTATTTGTCCGTAACACGGAAGTATTGCTTCCCAACTTCCTTTGATTATTACTTTATGGATTGCAAAATTGCCGCTACGATCGGCATGGACCAGCGATGACCAGCATGCGCAAGCATCAGAGAGCAGTACAAGTAGCATGCAAGGTTGCGCCCCGATCCGCGTAGCCTTGAACTCATAGGTAAGGACCAAGTCAGCGGCGTCGAAAACCGGGTAGCGATTTGGTTCTAATCCCCACAAGCTTTCGTGACGGCTTTCGCCGTTCTTTCGCATGCACAGTTTTGGCTTTCGCGGCGACATGTGTTTCGTAAGATCTTTCGCGGTTGCTTTCGCGGAAAATTGCCCGTAAATCATGGCGCACATGAATATTTAAATGCGCTTCTACTATCTACCTGCTTTCGCCGCTGCTTTCGCGGCTTGACCTTGACGCACTCCTTTCGCGGAGCTTTCGCGCGTGGAGATTTTGCTGTCGCGGGGTGTTCCCCACATGAATCCGAATACTACAGTAAATCAATTCATGGAGGTTTTTGGTGCTGCTCAAGTGACCAAGACATCCGAGACCAACGCAAACAAATCTACATAAATCTACTGCTGGTCTACGGCGTCCGTCTGCATCCGCTGATTCTCGATGCACTGCATGGCGCACCGCCGATGCTGCCAAAACTTGAGCAATCAAATGCAATAAAGTGCCTCTGAGGCCCCTGCGCAGAACTGGCCCTGCTGCCATGAAGACTCGCGCTTCGTGTGCGTGGTCGTCCACTTGCTAAACCATCCGGCAACATGACCTCAGAAGTACGAAAATGTGTGATTTCTCAGCAAGCTAGCGCTCGAACAAAACAGCAGCCAGCCACAGCTTGCCAGCACACCAGCTTCCGACAACATTGCAACATATTGCAAAATTTAGCCAACTTCCAGAACCTCAAACCACTATCACAGTCAGAATACTTCCCGATTGATGGCTCCAGCCTTCCTCGTTCACGTTGGCGAAAGAAACGGAAATCCCCAACTGGGCAGGGATGCAAACAGGACAATGATTCAAAGCAAAATGAAAATTCATGAATGATGAAACTCTCAAATTTGCCCGTTCAATATGTTTTCGATTTGCAAACCCTGCTAATCGGTATGCGGTATGCACCGCAAAAAGGTACACGGTCTTTATTTGCCCGTAGGTTATTTTAATATGTGTGACGTTTCAAATTAAATGTTGTTCAAACAACGAATTCCAGGGTGATTTCACTTCACACCATTTATCATCACGGTTCCACAGGAAAACTCGAAATTCTAAGGTGTTCTCTAAGCAAAAACATGGATTTTGGGACCCCCCAAACTACTTCCGAAAACAACATCTATGTCATCTTTCTGGCTTCTCTCACAACAGCTTCTCCAATTCTTGCAGGAACTCTAATGGCGTGAGGCTTTCATTTAAGCTTCGACCTCACCAATGTGTATATACATGTATAATATACATTGGGGCTGAACATGCAGGCAAGAGTGGCCTTCTTTCTTTTCTCTCAAACAAATGCAGTGGTGAGACATGGCTTTATATGATTTTAGTTTTCGCATGTTTGCACCAACTCCGATGCAAAGCTCTAACGTAGCAACAAGTCTCCAACGTAACGTGACGTGCGTGTGCAAGTGCAAGGCAGCAAAGGTATAGCAAAAAAACACTGACGTAACATAATGGGCGTGTGCAAATTCTGGGCAACTCTACAGTAACGTGCAACATTGGCAACGACCCTGTAACGTGACAATATGACGTGCGTCTGCACTTGCAAGGAACGTTATGACACCCCTGGCCTACCCCCGCCCCAGCCCATACCTAACTTAGCATCACCTATGTGTGCACATGCAAGGAACGTTCTACATTCCATTACACCTTTTTACGCCCACACCCAACGCCACCGCACCCCACCTCACCCCACCATGTGCGAAAACAAAGGTGCACATCACACATGGGCAAATAAAGACCGTGGTTCAACTACGTTCACCAGTCCACCCCAAACGGCCTGTGAGTGAAACAGGCTACTCGGAACACGCCAATTGAAACAGCATCCGGCTTCGCAACCACTATCTATCACTTTCAAATTTAGGCTGCTTCAAAGGCTGGCAAGAAGGGTCACAAATTGCCTTTCCGTAAAAACAATGGTATTGCACTAGACCGTACCAATTAGTTGTTGCTTGCAAATTGACTTGTAAAGATCTAGGGACGTGTCTGTGGCCACAGATGCCGGTGGTTTTGCATGAAATTGCCAGGCGCAAAACATCTTATACCATGCATTCTTGCGCTGCCAGGCGCTAGGCTTGAGACGAAAAATAACGAACACGTTTGTTTGTGAAAGAGTGAGACCATACACGCCACCATCATCCACCATCTGCATGCTTACAGAACGTATACATGCTAGCCACTTCACACAGCCAGCAAAACAGTGCAAAACACAAAGGAACCTAGCAAACGCAGAATATAGAAGTTATGTGTATCCTTTTATATGAAAATATAATTATATGTATTTTTATGTAAATATAAACAACTAACTGTCGTACTACACACTATATATATATATATATGACATATCATATATATATAGTCAGTTTCCAACAGATAGAATATGTAAATTTCACTTGGTAGCACTTAAAATGGAAAAATGATATTTTCAAAAACGTCGCGCTTAGAATCTTTTTTCGCAGTTAGAATATTTTATTTATATATGTTATATTTCATATATTTATTGATTATTGTTGTTATATTACTTTTCTTAATATATATATATATATATGTGTGTGAAACTATATATATATACTGATTTGAAACATATGCTCTAAAGTAAACACTATATATATATATATCATTATAATATATGTATAAATATATATACATATATATATGGTAGCCAACAATGCTGGCACATTTATATTAATAGTTGGTAGCCAACAATGCTGGCGTGGCAACAATATTATATATAAAGGTTGATTGTTTGCTACAGGACTGTTAAAAAATATTCTAACTGCAATGGTTTGAAACAATTTGAATATAGAAATCAAATAACCAAAAACTACCAAAATTCCTTCAAATTCCTTTAAATTCTTTAAAGTCCTTAAAATTCCTTAAAAAACAAATTCAACACATGACATGGGACGTCCAATTCGTCATTTTTTCTTTAATTCCGTTAAATTCATTTATATAAATTCCTTTAAATTCCTTAAAAGACGAATGTACCACATGACATGGGACTTCCAATTCCTTTAAATTCCTTTAAATTCCTCTCAAATTCCTTTAAACTTCCTTTAAATTCCTTTAAACTTCCTTTAGATTCCTTTAAAATTCCTTTAAAATTCCTTTGAATTCCTTTCAAATTCCTTTAAATTTATTTAAATTCCTCCAAATTCCCTTAAAATGCCAACAATATTATATATAAAGGTTGATTGTTTGCTACAGGACTGTTAAAAAATATTCTAACTGCAATGTTTTGAAGCAATTTGAATATAGAAATCAAATAACCAAAAACTACCAAAATTCCTTTAAATTCCTTTAAATTCCTTTGCGTTCCTTAAAATTAAAAGACGAATTTACCACATGACATGGGACTTCCAATTCCTTATTTTGCTTAACACAAATTCTTTAAATTCCTTCATGTTTTTTTATCATTTAAATTCATTCTTAAAAAAATACTCTAAAATTCCTCTAAATTCTGAAAAAAAAACAAATTTACGCCATGACATGGGACATCCAATTCCTTTCAATTCCTTGACAATTCCCTTAAAATTCCTTTTAAAGTCATTTAAATTCCTTTGAGTTCCTTTAAAATCCCTTTAAATTCATTTAAATTCCTTTACTTGCAGAATAGCTTCTAAATAGCTGCTAGCTAGCTGCTAAATAGCTTCCAAATAGTTGCTGAATAGCTTCTAAATAGCCTCTAGCTAGCTGCTAAATAGCTTCTAAATAGTTGCTGAAATCCCCGTTCAGATTGGACCCGAGGGGTTGGGAGCCCCATTTTGTAGCTACAGAACGGCGTCCCCAAGGTGCCCTTCTTACAAGTTGGCAGAACCCAACGTTCACGAGGAAGGTTTTTGTTACAAAATGGCAGTCCAAGCTGACCCCTAGTTACAAAATGAGTCACCGATTTTGCTCGACTCGCATCCGCTCGCATCCGTTGGCTCGATTTGCCCTTTACAGAAAGGTGGGGACTGGGGGTGGCTATACTCGCACTATCCTAGGATCCCTGGGAAGTAACCTGCAACAGCCCGGCCAACCCGAGTCGCGGTTCATTTTTTCCGTTCTTTTGCGTTCATCCGTCTGTTTTGGCGTGGCGCTGTCTGAGTGGCCAAGCTAAACATTAAATACAACGTTGGATGTCATAATCAAAAAATATAAATATCGATATATATATATATATATATATATAATCTGACCCCTAGTTACAAAATGAGTCACCGATTTTGCTCGACTCGCATCCGCTCGCATCCGTTGGCTCGATTTGCCCTTTACAGAATGGTGGGACAGCAAAAGGTTGACATGGGGTGCCTGGGCTAATTGTTGCTGAGCCTCGCAAGTCGCGACTGATGTTAAATTTGTTCACGTTGGCATCAATAAAGTGCACTTATCAGACTGCATTGGAACTTGATGCATTCAATATACACTCTTATTTGAGATCTCCTAGGCTATGAAAATTATTCTGTGATTTTTTGATTCCATCCAGTTTGTAGGGGCTATAGTTGAGTATTATCCATTTACGCTTTGAATCCATCCAATTTGTAGTGGTTATTGATTAGCCCTCCAGACTCCGACAGAATGGTCGGGACTGGAGGGTAACAAACTCGCACTTCCAATGCACAATTCCGGTACCAGGGGGGGTTCACTTACAAGATAAAATTTTGCACAAAATGGTAGCCAAAAACCATTCTGTAACGGCCCTGAGGCTTCAGATTTAGTAACAAAAATTTCAACGGGTATTGACTGAATAACTACTAAATAGGTGCTAAATAGCTGCTAAATAGCTTCCAAATAGTTGCTGAATGATTACTAAATAGCTGCTAGCTAGCTGCTAAATAGCTTCCAAATAGTTGCTGAATAACTACTAAATAGGTGCTAAATAGCTTCCAAATAGTTGCTGAATAGCTTCTAAATAGCTGCTAGCTAGCTGCTAAATAGCTTCCAAATAGTTGCTGGATAGCTTCTAAATAGCTGCCAGCTAGCTGCTAAATAGCTGCCAAATAGTTGCTGAATAGCTTCTAAATAGCTGCTAGCTAGCTGCTAAATAGCTTCCAAATAGTTGCTGAATAGCTTCTAAATAGCCTCTAGCTAGCTGCTAAATAGCTTCGAAATAGTTGCTGAGTAGCTTCTAAATAGCTGCTAGCTAGCTGCTAAATAGCTTCCAAATAGTTGCTGAATAGCTTCTAAATAGCTGCTAGCTAGCTGCTAGCTAGCTGCTAAATAGCCTCCAAATAGTTGCTGAATCACTACTAAATAGATACACTTGTACATTCAGGGGTCCAGGTCAGCACGTTGATTTTATAGTTACAAAATGTTTTGGGCCTATAAAATGCTATGTCTGGGGTAAAATAGGAGGTCTATAAAATCAGGGGTATATAGCTCCTAATTTGCCTGATTTACCCCCATGCTATCGTAAATAAATCCATGAGCTGTCCACGTAGATCAGGAATGATATTCCGTACGGATCCGTACGGATCCGTACGGATTCGGTACGGACCTCACATCAAATTCACACGGAAAAATCCGTACGGAAATGTCCTGTCCGCCGACCATTCTCTATAAAAAGGATTGAGAAAAATCGACATATACATACATATACCATCATATACCGACATGCTTTAATGATTTTTACATGATCTTTAAAGCATGCTTAGCCCTGTTTCATAAACATTCATAAGCATTCATAAGCTATCTAAAGAATTCTAAAGATGTCTTTAAAATTCTTAAACAATCTCAAGCATTCCTTCCTGATGGAGACTCTGGACAAGACTCTGGATCCTGTGCTGTATGCTCCTTGTCATGCCTTGTCCACTTCTTACGATCCCCGTGCTCCTCTATAAAATGCTGGGTTGCAGGTCATGTGTGATTCACGTATATTCACGCTTCTTTTTTCCCCGTTGGCTTGAGTCTCATTTGGTGTGATGTTCTGGATCCTACGTCCAACCCTGCAGATTTTTTATAGGACTGGCAAATGAAATTTGTTTCAGCACAAAGTAGGCCAAAGGAAAAACTTAGAGCAGCAGGGTACCAGCAGGGAACAACTGTAGTGGCCACAGCAGTGGCCCTGTTTTATGGTGTATCCAGGGGGTACAGGTTGGTCATTTTATAGGCTCCTCATATCTCAAGTCAAGCCTCATTAGTCCTTCCTGTGCCTTCTTATGATTCATGTAGAGGGTGGGGCCTTCTCATTTTATAGTCCCTGGCTTTTGCCAGAGCAAGCATACATTGAGGCAACCCATGTGGCTTGTCTGGTTGCAGACTTCATTTGAAACCAATTGGGAATTTACATAATAGGCTCCTGCAAAAAGAAGCCAGAGACACCTCAGAAGCAAAGCAGACCAGAGGAAAAACTTGGAGCAGCAGGGTGCCAGCAGGGAACACCTGTAGTGGCCACGGTAGTGGCCCTGTTTTATGGTGTATGCAAGGGGTCCAGCTTGATCATTTTATAGGCTCCTCATATCTCAAGTCAAGCCTTAGTCCTCCCTGTGCCTTCTTATGATTCATGTAGGGGGTGGGACCTTGTCATTTTATAGACCCTGGCTTTGGTCAGAGCAGGCATGCATTGAGGCAATCCATGTTGCTTGACTGGTTGCACACGTCATTTGAAACCAGTTCGGAATTCACATAGGCTCATGCAAAAAGAAGCCAGAAGCACCCCAGAAGCAAAGTAGGCCAGAGGAAAAACGTAGAGCAGCAGGATGCCAGCAGGGAACACCTGTAGTGGCCACAGCAGTGGCCCTGTTTTATGGTGTACGCAAGGGGTCCAGCTTGATCATTTTATAGGCTCCTCATATATCAAATCAACCCTCATTTGTCACCCCCTGTGCCTTTTTATGTGACATACAGGGGGTGGGACCTTGTCATTTTATAGACCCTGGCTTTTGCCAGAGCAGGCATGCATTGAAGCAATCCATGTGGCCTGTCTGGTTACGTACTTCATTTGAAACCAACTGGGAATTCACAAAGGCCCATGCAAAAAGAAGCCAGAGGCACCTCAGAAGCAAAGCAGACCAGAGGAAAAACTTGGAGCAGCAGGGTGCCAGCAGGGAACACCTGTAGTGGCCACAGAAGTGGCCCTGTTTTATGGTGTATCCAGGGGGTCCAGCTTGATCATTTTATAGACTCCTCATATCTCAAGTCAGGCCTCATTAGTCCTTCCTGTGCCTTCTTATGATTCATGTAGGGGGTAGGGCCTTCTCATTTTATAGTCCCTGGCTTTTGCCAGAGCAGGCATGCATTGAGGCAACCCATGTGGCTTGTCTGGTTGCAGGCTTCATTTGAAACGAATTGGGCATTCACATTGGCTCATGCAAAAAGAAGCCAGAGGCACTTCAGAAGCAAAGCAGACCAGAGGAAAAACTTAGAGCAGCAGGATGCCAGCAGGGAACACCTGTAGTGGCATAGCAGTGGCCCTGTTTTATGGTGTATGCAGGATGTGTCAAAACATGTACGCTTACGAAGAGAACACTTAAACAAACATGATCAAACATACACATGGTTTGAAATAGACCTTACTGCAAAAACAATAAGGTGTGGAAGAAAAACATCAACATATTTCTTCCACACACATCTTTTCTATAAACTGCCAAGGCTTGACCCCAAAAAAAAGTTTGCATAAACGAAAACAAACAAATTGTATACAAAATGGCAAGACTATACCCCACAAAACCATAACATAAAACGTTTTATGGAGGGGTTGACCCCTGCCATTTTATAGAGGAAAAGTAACATCCATGTTGGAACCTTTCATTTTATAGCCATCAGGGTGTTGGCAGCTGTATGGAATATAGAAACTTGGTAAGTGGGAACTATTCATTCTATATGAAATTATATTCCTCTTTAAAATGCATGGTATAGCCATATGTTTTTTCTATAAAGCGAATATTTTATTCACAATTGTTGCGAATGGAAAACATCTATAAAATGCTCGGTTGTATGACCAAACCTCACTATAAAGTGAAATCACTATAAAATGCTGATCTGGGAAGGTCATTTTTATATATATGAAACGCCCTATAACAGGTACTGAGCTCAGCATTTTATAGAGGTTATGGTCAAGGTGATCTAAATAGCTTCCAAATAGTTGCTGAATAGCTGCTAGCTAGCTGCTAAATAGCTTCCAAATAGTTGCTGAATAGCTTCTAAATAGCTGCTAGCTAGCTGCTAAATAGCTTCCAAATAGTTGCTGAATAGCTTCTAAAAAGCTGCTAGCTAGCTGCTAAATAGCTTCTAAATAGCTGCTGAATAACTACTAAATAGGTGCTAAATAGCTGCTAAATAGTTTCCAAATAGTTTCCAAATAGTTGCTGAATAGCTTCTAAATAGCTGCTAGCTAGCTGCTAAATAGCTTCTAAATAGTTGCTGAATAGCTTCTAAATAGCTGCTAGCTAGCTGCTAAATAGAATAGTTGCTGCGCTAAATAGCTGCTAGCTAGCTGCTAAAGAGCCTCCAAATAGTTGCTGAATAACTACTAAATAGGTGCTAAATAGCTTCCAAATAGTTGCTGAATAGCTTCTAAATAGCTGCTAGCTAGCTGCTAAATAGCTTCCAAATAGTTGCTGAATAACTACTAAATAGGTACTAAATAGCTTCCAAATAGTTGCTGAATAGCTTCTAAATAGCTGCTAGCTAGCTGCTTTTAGCTAGCTTCCAAATAGTTGCTGAATAGCTTCTAAATAGCTGCTAGCTAGCTGCTAAATAGCTTCTAAATAGTTGCTGAATAACTACCAGTAGTACCCGCACGAGGCGGGGCGAAAGTTGCCTTAAAGATATATATAAGACCTTTCTCATCTATAGAACTTGCATGCGCCGTGCGCCAGCCAAGCCCGTGCGTGCGTGCACTCTGCGAAACTGGTGTCTTGTCTCACATGTCACATTTGAAGCTCTACTTCACACTTCACACTTGACAGTCTTCACACTCCACACTACACACTTCACACTGCACTCTTCACACTGCACGCTTCCCACTGCAAACTCCACACTTCACACTTCACAGTCCACACTACACACTTCACACTCCACACTTCACACTTCACAGTCCGCACTTCACACTTCACACTCCACACTTCACACTTCACACTCCACACTTCACACTTCACACTCCACACTTCACACTGCACTCTTCACGCCCCACACTTCAGACTGCACCCTTCACACTCCACACTTCATCTCATCTGAGCTCTTCTCACCTTATCCCAGCTCATCTCTTCTCATCCCATCTCTTCTCATATGTCATCTAAGCTTTCATGAATCACTTCCCAGTACTACTACTAAGGAACTTGCATGCGCTGTGCGCCAGCCAGGCCCGTGCGTGCGTGCTTTGTGCGAAACTGGTGTCTTGTTTCACATGTCACATTTGAAGCTCCACTTCGCACTTCGCACTTGACAGTTTTCACGCTCCACACTACACACTTCACACTGCACTCTTCACACTGCACTCTTCGAACTTCACACTCCACACTCTTCACACTTCACACTGCACTCTTCGCACTCCACACTTCACACTTCACACTGCACACTTCACAGTCCACACTTCACACTGCACTCTTCGCACTCCAAACGTCACACTTCACAGTCCACACTTCACACTTCACACTCCACACTTCACACTTCTCACTTCTCACTGTGCTTCCTTCACACTCCAAACTTCACACTGCATTCTTCACGCCCCACACTTCACACTGCACTCTTCACACCCCACACTTCATCTCATCTGAGCTCTTCTCACCTTATCCCAGCTCATCTCTTCTCATCTCATCTCTTCTCATATGTCATCTAAGCTTTCATGAATCACGTCCCAGTACTACTACAAAGGAACTTGCATGCGCCGTGCGCCAGCCAGGCCCGTGCGTGCGTGCTTTGCGCGAAGCTGTTGCAATGTTGTTGTCCAAGAACATGACCTGCGCGCGTCCCCGGTGCAATGCAACGTGAAGCAAGCACTTTCCTCACACATCACATTGCACCCTTCACACTTCACATCTGAGCTCTTTTCATCTGGTTTCATGTCTTCCCATATGTCAGCTACGTTCTTCTTGGCTATTTTCATGTCATCTGAGCGCAGCTCAAACTTTCTCATGCGTTGGACCTACTTTCAACTTATCTCGGCGCTTCTGCACGTCAGCAAGGTTGAGCGTAACTCATGTCGATTCTTCTACATGCCAAAAGGCGTAGACCATAAAATATTTACAATATTGAGGTCATTAATGCCAAGCGTTGATGCATTGCATCAAATCGCAACGGCAAGTGTGAACATGGTGTAGTTGTTACCTGTCAAGGAGATTCACGCAGTCCAAGCTCGACAGCTGCTTTTTTCTCTGCGCTACACTTGGTCGTCTAGGCTTTTGGCAGCTTTTCGGCCCGCACTGGCACGAAAGGCTGGAGAGCTTATCACGTTGGAAGCCTGGTTGGCCGTCATGGCACTTCACGAAGCAAATCAGGCAAGAAGTTCTCACTACCCGCAATGACATTGCGGACCCAAGCTGCATCTGCTTGCGACAAACGACATTCTGCACCTGCTCGGTAAGCACTCAACAACATGGCTGCAGCGTGCACACCATTATCTGTCAGGGCAACGCAGTGCTGTTCTGCCAAGGTATCGTCTTGTTCCGTGCAAACAGTTGTCAAGGCTTCGAAACAACCAGCGCAGAGTCCATATTCTTACCTTTGCTTAGAAGAATTTTAGAATTTTATTTTGGATTTTTTTCTTGTCATTCTCCATCCATTGTTCAATTCTCGTTTGTCTTGTTTGATGTTATTTTTTCTCGTTTCATTTTGACGTACACCCTGACCACGGCAAGCGCTGACAATCTGAAAGAAAGCATCTAGTATGAAGTAAGAATGACATAGGGCTAGATTCAACAATTTTTATATAACCACATCAAGACGTCTTATTACTCGTTTGGGGCCCGCTTGAGATAAATATGGCTCAGTGTAAGATTTTTTTGTTTCTCGTGTGTTGGGGATCAGCTGTTTCGGCTTTCTTTGGGCCATGGAGGCAGCAAACCGCAAGTGGAAGAAGTTGGGTTCAAAGTGGAAAGACATGTTCCCTTTAGACCCGGGTCAACCTTCTTTGGGGTCATGGCTAGATGAGCAAGACGATCCTTGGGGAATAGGATGCAGAGCTTGTCACTCAGCAGGGTGCGCTGGGAATCTAGCTCAATACGCGGTGGCCACAGAGGGCGGCTTGCAGTCAAATAGATGGAGCGCACAACGACGAGAAGGCAAAGGCCTTTCTAGATTTTGTCGTCAGCACGAGACGGGCTTTGGTGCTGGCCTTTGGCAAGGAGACACCGGTGCACGATTCGTCTTGTATCATGGACGTCCTCACAATGATGTACCACCAGGTGCCCGATACGTCTCAATTGGGAGCGCTTCTCGATTTTCGGGATGTGATCCAAACGATATTGGATTCGCCGTGGGACAGGTATCCGCAGAAAATGTCCTTGGCCAAGGATGTGCGTCGAAAGGAACGAATTCCACCAAACAGCTTCGTGTGGATCCCTCACCACTTGCACCATGAAGCCAAGCATATCTTGAGGGAATTGGAAGACGTCAAGACGTCAAGGGACGCCTTTGGGGGACGTCTTGGGACGAAATTGCGCGAATTTTTTTCGCCACCACTGAGGCAGGCGAGAAGCCCATCGGCTTTGAGGTCGCGGAGGTGGAAAACTCAACTGAAGGCATCCAGGATTAAAAGTAAGCTAGCTGCTTCGGCTAGTTGCTTTCTTTTCCTTCTGTCTGGGCGGGTGTTCCAGCTGTTTCGGCTAGACACCCGCCAGCCGACCAAGCAGGCAGCGACGCTGCGTCGAAAACAAGCGTTTGTTTCCAGGCATGGCTTCCCGAAGGGGTATAAGGGCAAATCGCCGCTGTCAGAGAACCTTGTAAAAAAAAACCCGCTAAGCGGACTGACGAAAAACAGCTTGTAAGGAGAGGTCTTTTAGACCTCTCCTTACGAGCTTCGCCGCTGTCAGGGAACCTTGTAAGGAGAGGTCTGTTAGCCCTCTCCTTAGAAACTTCACTTTACCCGTAGCCGTTTAAGTTCAAGTGTCTTGGTTCTCAAGCTGCATCGGCTTGGAGCCGATAAATTCGCTTTAGCAGAGACTGTGGCTGTTTCGGCCATGTCTCGTGCCGCCCGCGATGTCAGGGACTACCCGCCCATGTTGTCTCTCGACAGCGGCGGGGTGCTGACGCAACAAGGCGGGCGCAAAGACGAGAAGCACGACGGCAACACCATCTGGAAGGCAACGGTTCCTGGGGCCTACGGCCTGGTGCTTCTGCACCAGCACTACCATGGCCGAGACTCAGTGGGCATGGTCAGCCGGGTGAATTACATTCCCTCGAATGGCCGTCACTGGGTGGAACGCCATGCCATGTCTCTTGGACTTGACCACTACAAGGTGCCCACTAGCTGTTTCGGCTAAGGGCCACCAAATCGCTTGTGACTTTTTGAAGGCAGCGCTGCAATCCGCGACAAAACAGCGGCGGCTGGCTGCTGGGTTGCGGGGCGTTGAAATTTCAATGAGTCCATGTATACACATAATAATAGTAATAATTAATAATGACCTTTTTGATTTGCAGACACTTTCCAGCCTCTTAAACAATGGCTGCATCGGCCACATTTGCCGTGCCCGCGCCTAAATGCAAAGTGACAACGGCGACGAGCAAACCGGACCATCAGGCAGTTCAACGCAAGTTTCTGGCTAGGATGCCACCGCTGGTCATGATGAAGAAATACAACTACCTTCGTGCAGGTCAGCGTGGAAGTTAGCTTGCAAACTTCGAAAAGAAATGCTGAGACACAAAGGAGCTCAGTGGTTTACGGATCACAATGATGTACCAACGGACACTGAGGTGGAAGGTGCTGCTAGGTGAGTTGCGCTGGAAGCTGCTTCGGCTTTAGCACAATTCCTTCTGCGTGTCTTATCTCTTGGTTGCTCCGGCCATGCATGGACAAGTTAATTAGGTGCTCTGGCAGTCAAAGGACAAAATTAAATATTGGGGTCAAAAACAGAGAGCTTGGTCAGATTTATTTTTTGGTCTCGTTTCCCTTCTGAGGCTGTCTCGTTTGAATGTCATTCATGATATTTTGCATCTCTTACGAGATCCTAAAAACAAGGGACTAATCACCAAAACAACTTTAACTCTCTGTAGTCATGTTTCAAGCCACAGGTCACAATGTCAGAGCATTTAGTTGATGGAGAAAACATCTTAAAGATAATTCAGAAACTCGTTTTGGGAACCAAAAGATATTTTTGGCACCTGCTTCTAGCAGTCAAAAAACATCCAAAAAAAAAATCTAAAATTCTTTTAAGCAAAGGTAAGTATTTGAAGTAACCCAAACCAATATTCCTGCGCTCCTCGGTTGGGACACTTCGTCTGCACGCGAAGCACAGTGAATTTTGCAACGCGTCGTAGACGTGCAATGCAATCTTCAAGCTATGCTTGAGAGCTGCCATTTCTTCGAAGCCAATGTCAATCCTCAAGTTTTGCGACTCCAAATTTCCTTCCTCTTCCACTTTGCGTTGCAGCAAGTTTCTAAGGCTGGCGCTCTGCAGCACACAAGCATTCGTAGCTGTCGAAGCAGCGCTCACGTTGCTGAGCGCATGGAGATCGAGCAATTCGAAATCGACTACGCGCAACGGTGTCGAAAATTGCAGCTTCAAAACCGGATCTCGACGCCAAAGCAGAAAAAAGCCGATTTTGAAGCATTTTTTAAAAGGATTTTTTAAAGGAAAATTACAAGCGCCAAAGTTGAGAAAATCTGCTGACAAATCACTATCGCAATTCCAATACGATTTACGCTGTTCAGCTGCAAAAGACAATAGTATTACGCATGCAGCCGCGGCACCGAGCAACCTTGACGCAGCCACTACAATGCGATCTGCAGAGACTGAGTTGCAAAACACAAAAGAACTACGCGCAACGGTGTCGAAAATTGCAGCTTCAAAACCGGATCTCGACGCCAAAGCAGAAAAAAGACGATTTTGAAGCATTTTTTAAAAGGAGCCATGTCTGGCTGCAACCAGCTCTTTTCCAAATCCTACCTGGATCTTTGCACATCTGTTTATTAACTATCTTTACACATCTGTTTCTTAACTATCTTTACACATCTGTTTATTATATAACTGCTTGATGTATGGGAACTCACAGCTATTTTAGCTCAAAGGAGGGTTGAAATATGGCCCACCTCAGTGTCAGCAGCGAAAGCGATGGTGAAGTTGAGGACTGGGTCATAGTCATAGTGGGTTATATATTGGGTTATAGTTGAGGACTAGGTCAACACAGGTTTGAGACATCCATCTCCCCCTTGATTTGGGAGGAGCAGACTGAGATCCCCCAGCATATCATCGACTACTTAGAAGTTGGAAAATTGTTCCTGAAGCTGAAGTCGACAGGCAAGGCACCGATCTTTAATTTGATTTGTTTCCAAAACCCTGAAACCCAAGTACACCAAGCCACAGCCTTCACAGGGCTGCAGAAATGGTTTTCCTCTTGGCGGGGGAAAGCTTTCACATACGCAAGCGATTGTGACACGGCTGCGCTGAGGTTGTGAAACGCATATCCAAAGTAAGCAGCATTCAAAACAAACAGTGGGTACAAACTTTCTGTTGATAAGGCAGTGGCGCTGATACCCCTTTGTGGGGGTTGACTATGCTTCTAGAAGCCTGTGGAAAACTTTCGGCTTTGAAACACCTGTCCGACCCTCAATACTCAAGATGTTTTTATTTCAATGAAAATATTCATAAACCTAATTCGGTCCCCAACCATTGTTGAACCCCAATTTGAGGACTGCCTCGGAAATTGATGAGGACAAGCGCGATTTGCTCCGGATAAATTTCCCTGACTGCCAGAAGCTGCCAGGCTTTATTTATAATTTATCATGATGTTTAGAACATATAATAAGAAAAACCTTATTTTATTTGGGGTCAGTCCAACTTCTTTTCAACAAAGGCTTCGCAGCGACGTCCTCAAGGGTGACATCAGCGATTTGCTGGGCAAGGCTGGGTTTCCCGGGTGCATGTCATGTTTCCACACTTGCCCAAGTTGTTCTCCTTGTTTCATCCTTGCTGCTTGTGCGGAAGTGCAAGAGAACCTACAGCGTAGCATGACAGATGTGTAGAAGTACAAGAGGACCTACAGCGTAGCATGACGTATGTGTGGAAGCGCAAAAGAACCTACAGCGTAGCATGACGCATGTGTAGAAGTGCAAGAGTACCTACTGCGTAGCATGACGTATGTGTGGAAGCGCAAAAGAACCTACAGCGTAGCATGACGTATGTGTAGAAGTGCAAGAGTACCTACAGCGTAGCCTGACACATGTGTGGAAGTACAAGAGAACCTAAAGCAGCGTAGCATGACGCATGTGTAGAAGCGCAACAGTACCCACAGCGTAGCATGACACATGTGTAGAAGTGCAAGAGAACCTACAGCATAACATGACACATGTGTGGAAGCGCAAGAGGACCTACAGCGTAACATGACACATGTGTGGAAGTGCAAGAGTACCTACAGCGTAGCATGAGGTATGTGTGGAAGTGCAAGAGTACCTACAGCGTAGCATGAGGTATGTGTGAAAGTGCAAAAGAATCTACAGCAGCGTGACATGACACATGTGTGGAAGTGCAAGAGAACCTACAGCAGCGTAGCATGACACATGTATGGAAGTGCAAGACTACCTACAGCGTAGCATGACGTGTGGAAATGGAAAAGAACTTACAGCGTAGCATGACGCATGTGTAGAAGTGCAAGAGAACCTACAGCGTAGCATGACGTATGTGTGGAAGCGCAAGAGAACCTACAGCAGCGTAACATGACACATGTGTGGAAGTGCAAGAGTACCTACAGCGTAGCATGAGGTGTGTGTGGAAGTGCAAGAGAATCTACAGCAGCGTAGTAGCATGACACATGTGCGGAAGTGCAAGAGGACCTACAGCGTAACATGACACATGTGTGGAAGTGCAAGAGCACCTACAGCGTAGCATGAGGTATGTGTGGAAGTGCAAGAGAATCTACAGCAGCGTAGCATGACACATGTATGGAAGTGCAAGAGTATCTACAGCGTAGCATGACGTATGTGTGGTGTGGATGTGAATGAAATGCAAGAGAGCGTACAGACATGCCATATGTATGGAAGTGCATGTGACCTTATTATACCACCCCACCCCACCTCCCTGCACCCCACCCCACCCCCCACACACAATGTTATTTTCATAGTAGAGGGCAAAATATGACAACAGTCACGAGCCTCTCAGATGCCAGGCACCTTAAACAAGCGGCAAGAAACGATCAGAATTTCATATCGCAGAAAACTTGTAAATATCATCAATAGAAATTAAAAGGGCAGATCGTCACGGTAGTTGACACCTTCTTGTGACTGTTGGATGCTCAAACTGCTTGGGCCCTGAAAACCTAAAATGAATTTTGGCACTGTGTGCCCTGCAGAGCCACTGAAACATCTGAATAATTATTATCTCTCATCGACATCACCATCATCACCACCACCACCATCATCATCATCATCACTACCAGTAGCATTACCGTGGAAACATGGGAAATTCAGCTGAAAGTGAAGACCTCGGAGGTGCATTCACTTGCGGTTTTTAAATTGCTATCGGCAGCAAAAATGAACGTTCATTCCTTGCAAACATGATTTAGAACAGTAACACCTGGTTATGCGTGTTCCATGTCACAACCCACCACAACCACAAGGTTGAACGCATGAGAGAAGTAGCATCAAGAGCGTGTTGCGTGGTTGCTTGAGAACATCGAGGGCGTAGCATCAAGAGTGTGTGACATGGTGACATGCTGCTTGAGATAGTTAAGCGCGTAGCACCAAGAGCCTGCAAGTTGCTTGAGAAATTTGGGATTGAGGGCCCGAAAAGGTTAGCACCAAGAGCGTGTTGTAAGTTGCTGGGGAAAGTTGAAAGTGTGGGATCAAGAGTGTGTTGCCAGTCGCCTGATAAGTTCAAAGAGTAGCAGGAAGAGTGCGTTGCAAGTTGCTTGAAAAGGTTCAGCGCATAGCATCAAGAGCGCGTTGCAAAGCCGCCTGGGAAAGAAAAGAGCATAGCACCAGGCACCATGCGGAGCGTGTCGCAAGTTGTTCGAAAAAGTTAAGAAGCTCAAAACAATTGATTCCATCAAAAACGCAGGAAACAGGTGGCCGGCTGGCCGGCTGGCCGGATGGCCAGGTGGCCGGGTGTGGCCGTGTGGCCGTGTGGCCGTGGGGCCGTGTGGCCATGTGGCCGCGTGGCCGTGTGGCCGTGTGACCGTGTGACCGTGTGGCCGTGATCGGGTGGCCGTGGCCGTGGCTGGGTGGCCGTGGCCGTGGCTGGGTGGCCGTCGCCGGGTGGCCGTGGCCGCGTGACCGGGTGGCCGGGTGGCCGTGGTCGTGGCCGGGTGGCCGTGGCCGGGTGGCCGTGGCCGGGTGGCTGTGGCTGTGGCTGGGATGGCCGGCAACTAAAAAAAGCTATTGTGGATTTTGTAGGGCCATGAGGTGGGGCCCGCATTTTGTAGCAGGTGGATAGGCCTGGCGGAGGTGACTTTAATCTTGCAGACCTCAGCCAATCATCAGTGCTGCTCCACTAATAATTAATTTTGAATCCGATGCAGTAGGTCGATCAATGCCGGAACGATCTTCCAGTCCAATCCATTTCTGAAGGCCAGAGTGCTTGATTAATGTTCCTGGTTGAACAGCTGCATGCATCAAATGAATTCAAATGACTGGTTTGACAAAACCTGCATAGTGCCTATTATTTTTAACAATATTGTTGAATCATGTTTGGTTCAACAGTTTTGTTTGCAGTTTGATTTATGTGGTCAAGTCCTAGCCCTTGACAATCGCGTAGCAATGCATAGCGTGTCTATGCAAGATTTGCCACAATGAGACATCAGGGAGAAGCTGTGGCATTGGGAGGGAGCAGAAAAGCAGTAGCGTTGAGATATGCTTTTTTTATCCAGAGTTCTTGTGCTCTCCGTTTTGTAAACCAGACAATTTTTGAACCGCGCTTTGGCATGGCACAGCCTGTGATGATTTTACTTAAGTGTGACAGATGCATTCGACTTCATTTGAAATATGGTAATGAAATGTAATGGATAGATATGGATAGATTTGGATAAATGCTGAGCTTCTTGGCTGTGTGGTGAATTCTTTAGCCATTTGGGGATCTCGAAAGGTAGGGGCAGCATTAGGACAAACACAAGAAAATAAGTGAAGTTCCATCTGCATCCGCCTGCTATCATTTTGTAAGGGAAATTCGGCGGAGGGTACATAGATATACATTGTCTACAAAATGCATTCCCTGATTCTCTCGGGCTACATTGTAAATTACATGATTCAGCCACAATGAGACTACAAAATGCAATCAGCAATTCATGTCCTGAACTAATATCACATCATCTTCCATTTTTGATTCGACGTTTTGGAGGCCTACAAAAAGCTTGTTGTATTTGCCAAACAGGGGGACTACAAAATGCTTAGGGTAGCTTTATTACAAAAAGGGGGGCCCAAGACCAATTTCAGCTACAAAAATCTCTCCCCAGACCATTTTATACCGTACACGTGTTCTCTCTTTTTGTAGTGGAAATACCATCGGGGATGAAAAAAAACGATTTTGAAGCATTTTTAAAATGATTTTTAGAAGGAAAATTACTAGCGCCAAAGTTGAGAAAATCTGCTGACAAATCACTATCGCAGCGTGGATGCAGCCATTCCAATACGATTTACGATGCTCAGCTGCAAAAGACAATAGTATTACGCATGCAGCCGCAGCACCGAGCAACCTTGACGCAGCCACAACAATGCGTTTCGCAGCATCCCGTAGCAAACCTGCACCTATCTACGGACGTGGCAACACCAAATGACAACAATCATGCAGCCATTCCAATGCAATCTGCCACCACAGCTTCAAGAAGCGCATAGAACTACGCACACAGGAACAACCACTCGTTGCAAAACACATAGGAGGAACAATTCGCGACAGAAACGACCCCAGCCGCAACCGCCGCACAGACGAGGTACCTTTCATCGCCGGCTGCAGCCACTTTACACGGAAAAACACAATGTTTCGTGCTCCGGCTTCCTCCCCAAAACATAGCCCATGCAACATTCATGCAGCCATTACACTGCGTTTCGCAGCATCCCGTAGCATACCTGCACCTATCTACGGATGGCAACACCAAATGACATCAATCACGCAGCCATTCCAATGCGATCTGGCACCACAGCTTCAAGAAACGCATAGAACTACGCACGCAGGAACAACCATTGTGGCAAAACACATAGGAGGAACAATTCGCGACAGAAACGACCCCAGCCGCAACCGCCGCACAGACGAGGTACCTGTCATCGCTGCAGCCACTTTACACGGAAAAACACAAGGTTTCGTGCTCCGGCTTCCTCCCCAACTCACCACTTCCCTTCCTCACTACTTCCCTTCCTCACCACTTCCCATCGTCACCACTTCCCACCGTCACCACTTCCCATCGTCACCACCTCCCTTCGTCCACTTCCCTTCCTCACTACTTCCCTTCCTCACCACTTCCCATCGTCCCCACCTCCCTTCCTCACCATTCCCCTTCATCATCACTTCCCTTCGTCACCACTTCCCTTCGTCACCACTTCCCTTCATCACCACTTCCCTTCGTCACCACTTCCCTTCGTCACCACTTCCCTTCGTCACCACTTCCCTTCGTCACCACTCCCCTTCGTCACCACTTCCCTTCGTCACCACTTCCCTTCGTCACCACTTCCCTTCGTCACCACTCCCCTTCATCATCACTTCCCTTCGTCACCACTCCCCTTCATCATCACTTCCCTCCTTCACCCACCCTGTGTCATAGCTTCTTATTCTTTTGTTATGTATTGTTTTGTGATCTACCACCCTTCATCAAGGTCAACTGCATAGCTTCTTATTCTTTTGTTATGTATTGTTAGATCCCGTACCACCCTTCATCATTTCAAGTCTCAGAATTCTATCTGTCCGCAACTCGGAAGTATTGCTTCCCAACTTCCTTTGACTAAATAGGTGCTAAATAGCTGCTAAATAGCTTCCAAATAGTTGCTGAATGATTACTAAATTACTAAATAGCTGCTAGCTAGCTGCTAAATAGCTTCTAAATAGTTGCTGAATAACTACTAAATAGCTCCTAAATAGCTTCCAAATAGATGCTGAATAGCTTCTAAATAGCTGCTAGCTAGCTGCTAAATAGCTGCCAAATATACCGTTAAAGTGAAAGTTAGGATGCCTCCGCGAATTCCCATTATTCCTCCCCCTCAGTTAGAATGCGGCCCGCGCACGGCAAAAAATCCTTCAGTTAGAATGCCTCTCCACCCGGGTTTTAAGTTTTTTTGTTTTTGGAGAACCATTTGCACAAATCCCTCACTTAGAATGCCTCCGCACTATGAATATCATCAGATGTTAAAATGCAGTTAGAATGCTTCCCCCTTGAAATTGCTTTCTACCAGCATTTCAGCAATTAGAACGCTTCCCACTTGAAATTGCTTTGCCAGCATTTCAGCAGTTAGAATGTTTCCCCCTTGAAATGGCTTTTTACCAGCATTTCATCAGTTAGAACGCTTCCCCCTTGAAGTTGCTTTTACACAAGCATTTCAGCAGTTGGAATGCTTCCCCCTTGAAATTGCTTTTTACCAGCATTTCATCACAGTTAGAGCGCTTCCCCGTTGAAATTGCTTTTGCCAGCATTTCAGCTGTTAGAATGCGTCCCCCTTGAATAGCTTTTTACACAAGCATTTCAGCAGTTAGAATGCTTCCCCCTTGAAATTGCTTTCTACCAGCATTTCTGCAATTAGAACGCTCACCCCTTGAAATTGCTTTTGCCAGCATTTCAGCACTTAGAATGCTTCCCAGCATTCCAGCAGTTAAAATGCTTCCCCCTTGAAATTGTTTTTTAGCTGCATTTCAGCAATTAGAATGCTTTTCTTGAAATTATTTTTTACCATTATTTCAGCAGTTAGAATGCTTCTTCCCTTGAAATGGATTTTTAACAGCATTTCATCAGTTAGAATGCTTCCCCTTTGATTTTTTTTACCAGCTTTTCAGCAGTTAGAATGCTTCCCCGTTGAAAATTGCTTTCTACCAGCATTTCAGCAATTAGAACGCTTCCCACTTGAAATTGCTTTGCCAGCATTTCAGCAGTTAGAATGTTTCCCCCTTGAAATGGCTTTTTACCAGCATTTCATCAGTTAGAACGCTTCCCCCTTGAAATTGCTTTTGCCAGCATTTCAGCGGCTAGAATGTTTCCCAGCATTTCAGCAGTTAGAATGCTTCCCCCTTGAAGTTGCTTTTTACACAAACATTTCATCAGTTAGAATGCTTCCCCCTTAAAATTGCTTTTTACCAGCTTTCATCAGTTAGAATGCTTCCCCCTTGAAATTGCTTTTTACCAGCCTTTCAGCAGTTAGAATGCTTCCCCCCTTCAAAATTCTACCTTTCAGTACGTATTATGCTGGTAAATGTGGATAAAAATGTTCAAACATTGTTTGATCAAATTTGCCTACCTGTTGTGCCGGGGCCACCAAACCCTTCTTTTTTGTAGGGTTAGAATGCCTCCGCAGCAAATGCCCCCGAAACATCTGAATTCTATATAGATGTTAAATATATATATATATATATATATTATATTTATATCCTACATCAACCAAATCCCTGAAAAAAAACATTTTTTTTGAGGGTGGATTCTTTTTTGCGCCGCCCTGCCCCCCCTTCCCATCTGAGAATCTGACACAAGCATGGATGGGTGCGAGCGTGGAACAACTATGTCTTGAGCCTTGCGCATGCTTCAGCGCTTCAGCATCTTCAGCGCATGTTTCAGCGCTTCAGCGCATACATCAACATTCAGTGCCTCCAGCAAAAAATGGATATGGTTACTGATCATGAAACACAATGATATGAAGGGTGAAAATTTCAAAATTCTATTTTCCGGTCGCTTGTAAAGTTCAAAACACAAGCATCCAAAAGCTAAAACCAAAACAAATGATGTATCATCCGTTTTACAAAATTAAATTTCCAAAGGCTTATTTTTTGCCTGGGTTGGTTTGAGCCATGCAAGAAATGATTTCTTTTAATTTTGTTTTTTTTCTGACCACAGTTTCTAGATTTCATCATTTTTCCATATTTTTCCCCTCTTCTGTTTCCAGATATCTTCTGACATTTTTTTCCCCTCTGCTGTTCCCAGATAACTTCTGACATTTTTTCTAACACATTTTCTGGTTTTCTGGCGTTCGATCTGGCATCTATTCTGACATTTTTTTGCGGTCCGCAGCCCATTGAACAAGGCTCGCCTGGATGAAAGGTAGGCCAAAAAATGATAAAAAATGGCCACCAAACCTACCAGCTAACACCTTAACACCGTCTGTGTGCAAGCAAGTAGATGGATAGATGGATAGATGGATAGATAGATGGATAGATAGATGGATAGATCGATCGATCGATCGATAGATAAATGTGGGTTGCAGCGGGGAGGGGCTGCACCTTACTATTGGAATCCCTTGTTCTTATTTTGCTGTCGCTGGTGCATCCGATGCTTGGTTGTGTCTGTGGACTGTAGATAAGCCCGATGCCGTAGCAGCCCGATGTTGCAGCAGCATTTTTGACTTTTCTGACGGCACGATGCCGTATCGGCATCCGGAATTCGTTGCACGCCAAGTTGCTCGTCTTTTTTGACGGTCCGATGTTGCATCAGCATCCTTATTTGTTGCACGCCACCGTGTTTGTCTTTTCTGACGGCACGATGGCGCATCAGCATCCAAAATTCTTTGCACGCCACCGTGCTTGTCTTTTCTGACGGCACGATGGCAGCATCGGTAATTCGTTGCACGCCAACTGGTTGGTCTTTTCCCAGATCTTCCAAAACCCCTCAAATAAGAAATCCTTATTTAAGGCGAAATTGTTTAAGGTGTGTTTCCTTATTTAAGGTTTGTTTTTTTTGAAAGTTTTTGAAAGGTTTTTGATGCATTTTTTTGCAAAATGAACTACTACTTTTCCAAAGGCCCTCCTATGAAGGAAGGTTTAAGAGCAGATGACATTTTCCAAGGGCAGATGACATTTTCCATCTTGACCATCGGGCTGCAGAGCAGATTACATTTTCCATCAGCTACCATGTTGCCACCTCCTATGTAGGGGGTATTGTCCAGTAAAGGCTTGCCCAGGTTTCAGTTGTCATGCCACTTGGATTCAGTGCACTGTATTAGGACTTTCTCAAGCTGATGGCTTGACAAGTTTGCAGGTTTGTTTTTGTCATGTTTGTGCATGTTTGTTGTTTGTTTTTGGCATGTTCACATGGCACCAGTTTGCAAGTGCTGTGCTCAAGCTTGCTGTGATCTCAATTTTTCCTTGGACTTCTGCTGTGTGACCATGGGTGGTGCTTCTTCGAGCAGGATGTCTCCAGCTGATGAGGCTATCAGGACTGACTCTGTGACTTGGTCTGCTGCCTCCTAAATAGGAGGCTAGGATCATAACACTGCTATACATGAACATATATATATATATATTGATAATGTTCACCTCCTATGAAGGAGGTGCATACAGGTGTATATATACTAAGATATCAATGTGCTACCTCCTGTGAAGGAGGTAGCTTACAATAAAAAACGCCCTGTGCCAGGACTGCCTTGGATGTAATCCAGCAGCTGCAGGCTACCCAGCAGGCGACCTTGCAGCAGCTCCAGTCCATGCAGGGTGGAAGTTGCTCCTCCACCTCCACCTCCACCTCCACCACCAGATGTTCCTGCAGGGTCACCAGCGGTTGAGGTGGATGAGAGTGCCTGGTGGTATCAGGGCCCAAGGACCTGTAGGAGGTGTGGGCAGAAAGCATACCTCAGGCAGGGTATCTGCTACAACATGGAGTGTGTTCCTAGATGAATATTTATGTGCATTTTTTGTTTTAGTTGATCTTTTGTTTTGTTTTTTGTTTTTCTCATGCACCATTATATTGTCTGCATATACTAAGGCTTTGAGCTTCACCAAGCTATCTGCTGCTGAGTTGGGCCAGAAAATGCTTCAATGGGGTGCTGCTGATTGGAACCAAGGGTCAGTCAACACCTACCGAGTCCAGAAGAGTAAGAAGAACAAGGGCAAGAAGCGAGTTTGGTGGCAGCATGAAGTCAAGGCCTACCATGCTGGTCAAGGAAAAGGATCTGGGAAGAGCTCCAAAGGGTTGGACCAGGAGGTGGGTGCAGGTTACCCTGATGCTCCCTGGTGGAAGCCTCCTACTGAGGAGGAAAAGGAGGAGGAGGACAAGGAGAAGGAGGACGAGGTCGAGTTTGTGGAGCCTTTGGTCAAGAAATCGAAGAGAGATGATCGAGATGATGAAGGTGACTCCTGTGGAGGAGTGGTTCGATTTCCAAAAAACCTTGGGCCTTAGGTAGCAGCTTGAGTACCAGCAAGAATGGATTTGATTTCAGGTGGTCAGGGCTTGAGCACAAAGCCAAGGAACCTGATCCATCCAGCTGCTTGGAAAAAAGGTGCTGCTTGGGTCTGGGCTAGGCCGGTGGTTTCTGCCTCCTAAGAAGGAGGCACACTCCTATGTAGGAGTGTTCAGTGAATGCAAAACCTCCTGTGTAGGAGGCTGAGATTGTTTACATGGATTTGCATGGGTTTGGATGGACTTGCATAGGTTTGGATGCAAGTTTAAAATCAACTCCTAATTAGGAGTTGAGGGGCTCAGGGATGAACCAACTCCTATTGAGGAGTTGCAGGGTTGGGGGATGGATCCACTCCTATTGAGGAGTTGGAGGGAGATGGAATGGGTAAACTCCTATGGAGGAGTTGGAGGGATCTTAAATGGTGATTGGCTCAAGGTTTGTTTTGATCCTGATCTCGCTGTATTCATTTGAGGTTCAGTCTTATAAGTATGTAAAAGTTTGGATACTTTGGGTTATGGGATTGGAATCTGGAATCCATCAAAATGGCTGCTGTCTATTTGGCTAATGATGACCAAACTCTTGATATGTTGAAAAGCTGCATCATGTGAATTTGATAAAAAAAACACTAGTGAGATTTGGATAAAAAAATCATCAGCTCAGAATTCAAAACCTAGTATATAAATTTAACTTCATTTAACTTCATTTAACTTCAAATCAATACTAAAAAATAAAGAACTTAACTTAGACAGGGTAAAGTTAAATGAAGTTAAATGAAGTTAAATTTCCACTCTTGGACTAATATAATCACAAAAATATTTGGCCAAAGTATCAATGTGCACTATAAACCTGGTTTTCCAAATGTATCCAACATCTATCAACATTGATGAATCATAGATCAAAACCATGTCCACAAAATCTTCAAACCATCCATTAGCCCTCCAGCTCCTAGATAGGAGCTGGACCTGATCCTGAGTACAGACACACAACCAAAACCTCCTACATAGGAGGTTTATTTGTTTTGCAGCACTCCTACATAGGAGTGGGTCTCCTTCTTAGGAGACACTTGCTACCTTCCCATCCCCCAGTCCCAAGCAGCAAAGCAACTTTTTTTCTGATGAAGCGCATGGATGACCCAGATTCCTTGGCTTTGTGCACAAGCTCTGATCCATCTGAAATCTATAGATGTCCTTGCTGCTACCCAGCTACGATCTAAGGACCAAAGACAGCAAACAAACTGGAACCTCCACCAGAGCCACCCTCAGGGTCGTGCTCAGGGCCTTTGTGGTGCTTCACCAGTGGCTCAATGACTTTGCAATCCTCCTCTTCCTCTTCCTCCTCCTTTTCATCATTTTCTTTCTCATCCACAGGCTCACCAAAACCAGGCCACCACTTAGCAGCATAGGCATTAGCCTCCTCTGCAGGAGACTTCCTCCAAGGAGCACCGGGGTATGCCACAGCCTCCTTGTCCTCCTCCTTCCCCTTTCCAGACCCCTTGCCAGCCCAATAGGCTTTGACCCCTCTCTGCCACAAGACGCGCTTTCTGCCCTTGTTCTTCTTGCTCTCCCGGACTCGCTGGACAGTGACTGGGTCCTGGTTCCACTCAGCAGCGCCCCATTGCAGCAGCTTCTGGCCAAGCTCAGCAGCAGACATGTTGGTGAAGATCAATGCCTTAGTCCATTGAAAAAGCAAAATGACATCATGAATGAATCACCCCCTAGCAACCCAAGGAACAAACCTGACCAATTAATAAGGCAAGTTACACATTCCATATTGTAGCAAACACCTTGCCTGAGGTATGCCTTTTGTCCACACTTTCGACAAGTTCTTGGCCCTTGATACCACCAAGCATTCTCATCCACCATAGCAGTCCCTTCAGCTGCTGGAGCTTCAGCTGGAGCTTCTGCTGCTGGAGCTGGAGGTGGTGGAGGTGGTGGAGGTGGAGGTACTGGAGGTACTGGAGGAATTGCACCTTGCATCGCCTGGAGCTGCTGCATAGTCACCTGCTGAGTAGCCTGCAGCTGCTGGATGACATCCAAAGCAGTCCTGCCAGTGAAGTTTTCTGAGCTCTCCTACATAGGAGATGGCATGGTGATATTGTAGCATGCATACATTCACCTCCTTCATAGGAGATGAAACTTTTGCACAGTGAACAGGACTACTTTAGAATACAAACAACTCATGGCCTTTGCCTCCCATGCAGGAGACAAAGCAAACAAATCACACAGTCCTGATAGCCTAATCAGCTGGGGACATCCTGCCCGAAGAAGCACCACCCATGGCTTGCACAGTGCAGGTCGAGAAGAAACCGAAAACCAAACAAACTTGAGCACAGCATTATCAAACAATTGCCCTGTGAATATGTCACCAGCAGAAAAAGGTTCAAAAACACACAAAAACAAACAGACAATGCAATGAACAAATCTAGTTAGGCATGAAGACTGCAAGCTGAAATGCCTCCTGCATAGGAGGTGAGACTTCATTGAACAACACCTCCTACACAGGAGGTGACATAGATGAACCAATAAATTGGAACATCATTAAAGATTAGACCCCCAATAGAATTCATTAGTAATTGGTATATATGTATATATAATATATACTAATTTATTTATTTACCATTGGTTTTTTTGTTCTATCATTAGAGGCAGCCATCCTCCATAGGAGTGCTGTCTACATACCCAAATTCAACCACCATTCATCACCCAAACCCAACCACCATTCAATACCATGGTCTTTGCAGCTTCAAACAGCAAACCTTTTTTTTTTGCCTATGAAGGAGTACTTGCTCCTATGCAGGATCGAGTTTTCAGGAAGCAATCGCCTACAAAGGAGGTTTTTGAACACATAGATATACCAAAAAAGTAAAGTTAAATGAAAACAATTTAAATAAGAAAAAACACCTTAAATAAGGAAACAAACCTTAAATTTAAGAGAAAAAGTCTTTAAATAATGTGTTTTTTCAAAAAACACTTAAAATAAGAAAACAGACTTTATTTAAGGTCTTTTGTTCAGGTTTTTTATTTAAGGTGCTTTTTCTTATTTAAGGGTTTTTGGAAGATCTGGGTTGGGACGGCCCGATGTTGCATCAGCATCCGTAATTGGTTGCACGCCAATGTGTTTGTCTTTTCTGACAGCACGATGCCGTATCAGCATCCGGAATTCGTTGCACGCCAAGTGGCCAAGTTGTTCGTCTTTTTTGACGGTCCGATGTTGCATAAGCATCTTTATTTGTTGCACGCCACCGTGTTTGTCTTTTCAGACGGCACGATGGCGTATCTGCATTTGTTGCACCACCACCACCACTACAACCACCAACCACCAACCACCAACCACCACCCACCACCCACCACCCACCACCCACCACCCCCACCCACCACCCACCACCCCCCACCACCACCCACCAACCAACCACAACCCACCCACCCACACAACTAACCAACGAACCAACTAACCAACGAACCAACGAACCAACAACAACAACCAAACCAACCAACCAACCACCAACCAACACAACCACCCACCCACCCACCCACCCCCCACCCACCACCACCACCACACTCCACCCCCCACCACCACCACCACCATCATCATCAATCATCATCATCATCACCCACACCACCACCACCATCATCATCATCATCATCATCACCCACCACCACAACCCACCCATCATCATCATCATCATCATCATCATTGTGGCCGTCGTCGCCATCATCTGTTATCAAGCTTACCCAGCATCATGTTGCTGTTGTGCTGGATTGTGTTGTTCTTGAACAAGGCCTGACATGAGCCGGAATAAGCATCGCTGGACAAGATTGGGTGGGTGCTCCCAAGGGGCACGGAGTGGTTGAAATGCCAAACGTCAAGCTGTGAAGGCGCGCGCTCTGAACCAGATGTTGAAATATCTGCCAAAAGTGAAGCTGTGAAGTTTGGATGGGAAATCTGAATCTCTGGGCTCTAGTTAGTTGAAAACCCATGCCCATATCTGCATTTTTTCCATCCGAAAGGTGATGCCAGGACAATGTTGTAATGTCTGCTATGCTCCTCATTGTCTCCTGTGCAGTTGGGACCTGCTACTATGGTATTTTGAAAGCACATTCGCATGTCACCGCGCAGTCCGAAACGACGTACGCCACGAAAATCAGCACAAAACACAAAAATGTGGCGGAGAAGATTTGAGCACATACTTGCTCTCACTGGTGTATCTGGTGTTGCCGATCTTCAGAGTTTCTCAGTACTGTGAGTGCTTCCGCCTCCTTGCCAATGACCTAGTTTCTTCCATTTCATGTTGATCCCTGCGGTACCAGAAACTCTCCTCCAACCAAGACTCTGAACATGGCGGCAATCCGTGCCAGGAAAAGCTGTGAAGTCTGTGAAGAAAAATGACTGAAAGTTGAGCTCTTCCACCTTTCTCTCAACAGAGCAACTGAAAGTCATAAATGTAGATTTTGCCAATCCGGCTTCAGCACAAACTGCGGACTTGATGTCTGAAAGACACATCATTCCTGACAGGTGACAATCCATCAGGTCGTTTCCGCTGTCCTGCCAAGACGCAGTGAAGTGAAAGTCTTCCATGGAAGGAGGGGAAGAAGCGGTTGAACTCTCGGATGCCTTCTTGTTCAAATCATTCCATTTCTGACGAAGGATTTCAATTGCCTTGTCCTTGTTATGAAATTTGGTCGTGCCGACACCCAAGTTGTCCATTATCTCTTTCAGCTGGAGTCTTGTCATCTCGCGGAACTTGGAAGGGTCAAAGGCAACCATTGCCTTTACAGGCAGGGTCTTCAAATCCACTACATCACCAGCATTGAGGGAAACTGGTATGATAGTGTCGCCATGTTTGAAGAAGACCGCCACTGTCATGGTAGGACGGTGGGAAGAAGATGCGCAAGAAACTGAGAGGCACAACCACCAGCATCTTGAGCAAAAAACATGAATATCAAGAGCTTTCAAGACTTCTTCGCAAATTCACTTGCTCCAACCTCTGCTTAAAATCTTGACTCTAAATCAAGCTCTGAAGATTGTTAGGTAGATGTGCATGTTCTCTGGTCGAAGTCGGCAGCAAAGTCAAGCTGTGAAATGTATGTGAAAACTACTGGGCGACTTCACACCCTGTGCAATCCAGCACCCATCGGCCCATCGCTTACCCTGCCTCATTAGTGATGAGGTTGATCGAGAAGGATGTTGCAAGCACCTTTCAGTCCATCAGTGGCTTCGCTCTGCCATCCCTGATTCACAAAAACCAACCTCTCCTATAGGTTTCCTACTTTTGAAACTTCCGCCACCGCCTTGTGCGGTACTACTGGTATACATCATATACGTGTTTGTGTGTGTGCACATTGTGTTGCATGGCGTTGCATGGCGTTGCATGGCGTTGCATGGTGTTGCATGGGAAGCAGTGAAAGCGCATGAGTCTGGTGTCACGGAAAAGACCACGCTGCATTGTTTTTCTCAACACAACTGGACACACAATTCCCTAACTGGAAAAGCTTCCACATGGGATGAGGTGGATGAGCATGATTTTCTCACCGAAGCTAAATAGATCGAATCGCACTTGGATTCGTGGAATTTTCATTCGAAATCATTCGGATCATATCAAATCTCTCATTCTTTCGTGGATTCTGGCAACATGCCGAGAGCGAAGCTGTGAAGAGTCACCTGAGAATGGCGGCTTCGAGTGCTGTGCAGATCTGTGCAGCTGAATACATCAATGCTGTCTTGGTACTGTCTGGGCTGTGCACTGGTGCACTCTGAGATTTCCACCTGAAGGCCCATAGCGACCCAAAGTGGGCGAAAGCTCCAATTGTTTCTCCAAAATCTGAAGCCAGCGGTACAGCTGACCGGCGCTGCAGGCGCTGCACGAGTCAGAGCGCAACCATAAGTCCGGCTGGTCATCCAAAGCCTGAGCGACTCGCGACTCAAGAGTCTCACCATGTTTCACCAAGTTTGGCAGCACATGTTTCCCCACCAAATTAAGAAAAAGATGGATAAACCATGAATATGCTGCTCAGAAAAAGTTAGCCCACGCAGATTGTTTCTTGAGGAGGATGTGTTGATATTTGTTGAAATGAAGAACGCAATAGATGCCAAACATGCTCTTCATGACTTCTGGTCACCTGCCATGTCTAATGACACTCGGCGTCACTTGACCTGTAGATAACCCAAAGTTGCCTTTCCATGTTACAGTTCATGTTCCAACACACCTCGAATCAAAATAGAAAGTCAACGGCATGCCAGCCTTCAAGATCCCACAGCCGCTCTATCGGACATAACAAGTTTGAATTGCGCTAGGGACCGTTTTTGCAACCAACAGCTCAAGGGCCCTAAGTTAGGGTAGTTTGAACCAAAGTCACACGCCAAGGAACATGGTGTAAGGATCTGATTGATCTCAAACTCACACCCGTCTTATCTACATGTCCTTGCGTGGCTTTCAAACTGTCTATACACTTCACAGCAGCCTGCTGACGGCATCTGCCACACATCAATCATGCAAGTCTGAGCGAATTCAGGCCAGATGTCAAGGTCCTCGTAAAAGCCAGGGTTTCATTGACTTCGTCAATGCATCTGCGAGCATCCGGGCAGTCTCAATCCAATATAGCTCGTCCCCATAGGGCGAGTACTCAAGACTGCTCTTCTGGCCATTCCCTGTCCACAAGGACTGTCTCAATGCCGCAAGCTCTATGCCCAGTCGTTTATCCTGGACCTTCTTGGGCACTTCTGCATTCAGGTGTTCGAACAAGCTCATGCAGCCAGACACCCAAACGTGTTTCATCCTCATCTGGCATTGCTCGTGCCAGTCAGTCATTGACACCAGCTTGCCTGTCATCTCACACAGGACACACCTCAAGCGGTCACCGTGTTCCACTGCACTCTGAAGTGCGTACGACTCAGCTTGCAATGTGGCTCTGCACACACGCTTCAAGGTTGACGGTTGACGAAGCGAAGCCGATCACATGTATATTGTGATCTTTCTCAGTCAAATGCGAAGCCGTAGACAGATAGTGAATTCTGCCTTGCTGGGATTTGAATCCAGGCTCATTTGCAAAAGACGCATCGCTGTACGTCACCACTGCAAGATCCTTCCAGTCAATCCAATTGGCCTTGTACACCAGCTTCATGTTTTGATTCTGGTGTGACAGTTCAACAACCCTGTTTGCCAGCCTCAAGTCTGACACCGTGGCCTTTGGTTTGCAAAGTCTCTGGAGTTCATTCACCTTGTACGCTAAGCCGCTAAGTCTGCACGACAGTACCGTGCTACCCACGCCAGTGATCCCGTCACCGATCGGAGACTTGTCAGCTCCTTTTCCGTGACAACGTCAGTTCCCTTACGGGACTTGTCAATCGAAATTGGCTTGATTCCTCTGGTGTTCTCCTCAGCATCGATTTCAACTGTGAAATCATCATGCTGGGTAAACTGACGTCCACAGTACCTGAAGCTCCCTTCTTCAGTCTTTCCGACCGAGAACTTTCCAAGGATCTCCTGGATTACCTTCAGTAGGTCATCCACGTGGGTGCATAGCATGGCATCCAGTTCACCGTTTTCGTCCTGATGGTAGTACAGGGCAGGCATCACCTTTGACGCCTTCATACCTGCTGTCTTTATTTTTGAATCCATGCGCAAGTAGAAACCTCTACCTGCATCGATTGAACCGTAGATGGGCACGTAGATGGGCACCCTACAGAGCAAGCACGCTTCTGCAGGCACATCTGGATCTCCAAGTCCACCTGTCGGCTGCCGCATCAGTAGCAATCTCGTCAGTGGCTTTGCTTGAAAATACGCATTGGTCACGTCACTTCCTTTCAGACGTAAACTCTCCGAAGCTGCCCAACTCGCCAGGAGGCAATGGGACTCTGCATCTGCTGTCGGAGCATCGCACCTCACATCTTCGCGACTGACATCTTCGAAGTTACCGCATATCACCAACCGAGCTTTCATCTTGGGACTATATTCTGGGGTTCCCTTCAGGTGTTCATGTTTGTCTGTCTCAACCCATTTAGATGGGATTACCTTGTGACCCTCATCCAGCAGATTCTGAAGCTCCTTTCCCCAAATGGGAATTGCAGCGTTGAAGCTCTTGTACTTCTCCCACTCTGCAGTTCGAGCTTCCATCATCAAGGCTCTAATCTCTGGTGAGACCTTTCTGATGTCCACTGTCTTGGCCACCTTCCCAGACTGAACCGTCTCCTCGGCCTCCACAATGCGCTGTGCAATGAAAGACCTTAGAGGTTCCAGATCCATAGCTCGCGCGCGTTCGAATGGGTCTTGTGCCCTTCGAAAGACGGTGAAACCGGTCCAAGCGTCCGTTTCTTCTACGTTACTTACCTTACCCGTTTCGTTTGTTTTTACATCCCCATTCCTGAAGATCTTTCTTACTGTTGCAAACCCTGAGTCCTGAAACCCTTCTGGCAGTTCACCATCAACCATCGTGTTATACTCTCGTTTCCTGGGTTCTGTATGGACTCTGATTGCCACATCCTTTGAAATGCGCCAGTGGTCTCCATCCACCAACTCAGCCATCATCGTGTCACCAGGTAGTGCACCTAGGGTCATTGGAGCGGCTCTTGTGTAGGGGCCAGGTCGTTCAGATTGGCCCGTCTTATCTTTGGCCTTCAACCGTCTCCCTGGTTTTGCTGGAGCTCTTGACGGCGCACTGCTCCCCTCAGGGGCATCTTCATCATCATCAAAGATCCCAACTGGGTTTGGGAACTTTGGTCCTTGTTGTTCAGCTTCAAGATGGATGTACTTCTGTTGTTGAGGGCCTGACACAATGGCATCTGGCAACACAGGACCCCATTCAAGATGGAGAAAGCCAGGGCCTCGCTCTCATTGGCAGACCTCACGCGTGATGTGCTGCACAAGATTGGTACGCCCTCGTGTAACAACCACAACCCATTTCGGGGATCATGGCCAATCACACGGGATGCCGTGCTCCATGTTGTGCCGCCTTGTCGTGCATCTCTCCTGTAGCAAACCAAATCACCAACTGCATACTCCTTGTGCTGGGGCGCTGCATTGCGTGTCAGCGCACGTGCAACCCTGTTGCTTGTGTCTAAATGGACGAAAGCCCTCTGCGCACTCATTCTTGCAGCGTGTACCTTGTGGTACGCCACAGTTGGATCTGTTTTCGCTTCAATCACACCCAAGTCAGCGCTCTCTGACATGTCTGTGACTGAGCCCGGCATGCGTGGTTGTTTTCCCAAAACCCATTGACTTGCACTGTAACCATTTGTTCTCTGCATGCTGTTCTTTGTGGATGTGCATTCTTGCAGCAACATCTCAAAGTCTGCAAGTCCTGATGTCCCGGTATCAGCAACCACTTTTCTGACCATTGCTTTTAATTTAGGATACCCCCATGACGTTCTACCTTTCCTATAGCTGCTGGGGTTTCCAAAGGGGCAAACTCAATATTGCACCCATGACTGGCCAGCATCTTGGTCACTGCGCCTCTGCTGTGAAGGCCTCGATCCATGATGCATGCCTTTGGCCAGCCAGCCCAAGCAATCCACTTGGTCATCAACGCTTTGGCACGTGCCTCTGAAGTGGGCTGTCCTCCACCTTCCTTGACGACCTCACACATGTGAAAACCCGTTGCCATGTCAACCATCGACATCACTGAGTACTTGTTCCCCAAATGATCTCTCATTTCTGGTACGTCAAAACCCAACACAGAGTTAAACCCAAAATTGAAATGACTTCCAACTGGGTGATCTCTTGGGGGTTTTGCAGAGTCCTCACATGCCTGGCACCTCACCAATCGAGCTGCCTCAATCAGCTCAGGAGATGCCCTTCCTGCCTTCAGGATGTTCTTCAAGGTAGCAGGTGTTGGATGGCCAACTTGCCTATGCAGGAGTCGGATGGCGATCCTAGTTCGTGTGGGCAGTGCTCTGGACCTCATCCAGTGGGGCTCCAGGGATTGCAATTTGATCCAACATGAGTTGCTCATTCTCTGCTGGAGTCAGAGGCTTGTTGGGATCATCCAGCATCTGGTCATCTGATCCAGACAGCTCATCCATAGCTTCACCAACAAAACATGTCTGTGCGTACCTATCTAGGTAAAGCTTCTCTGAGAGACCTTTCAACAGCTCATGAAACTCCATACCACATGCATCTTGGAACGTCCTTGGTGTCATGCTCTCTTGACCCTCGTTCCAGTCCACTGCCAGCCTGAACAGTGTCTCGTTGCGGTCTCCTGCAACAGACAGGCACAGATCACCCCCAAAGCAATAACCCTTGTCAACCAGGCTCTCGAGGTATGGGGTGAAAACCACAACCGTGCATTGGTTCATGTCAGCTTCACAATGGACATCTTGGATCTGTTTCCAAGTGGGATTTTCCATGTACACTGCAATCAGTCCAGGGCTCTGGGATGAGACCCTGGCTGCAAGCTTCTTGCATGTGTCTTCCCAGCTGGGGTCAACTGTCGTGGCATGCACATCGTTCCAACTGGACATATTGATCCTGGGATCTTTCAAGACCAACATGTGAACCGATTCTGACAAGTGAGATATCCCCACCATAGCTTTCATGACTTCATCCTCATGCTGCATGATCTTCAACCCTGAGGTTACCACACTTTTGTCCTTTTTGTCCATTACCCTTGACTCGCTGGACATCAAGGCTCCCAACAGCGCACATGGGTGAGGCTCTGTTTTCACCTCCAGCTTCACTGCAGTCGCAACTGCCTCTGACCCAGTAGTCCGGCCAGGGGCCCCCTGGCCGTGGCATTGCCGTAGGCGATTCTCTCCTCTCCGTAGGAGAGAGGGGCCGCCGCCCCTTGCATGTTGCCCCAAGATGGGCCAACATAGCCCCGAGATGAGCCAACATAGCCCCCAAGCTGGGCCAATATAGCTCCAAGATGGGCCAACATAGCCCCAAGATGGGCCCACATCGGCCTCAAAATGGGCGAACATAGCCCCAAGATGGGCCAACATAGCCCGCCGACCATCAAACTATCCTGTGTTTTACAGTGTTTTTTTGCTGTTCCCATTTTTCGGATCTTTTGGCTCAACATGGGCCAACATGAGGCCAACATAGGCCAACATAGCCCCAAGCTGGGCCCACCTTGCCAGCAAGATATGCCTACATAGACCAACATAGGCCAACATAGCCACAAAATGGGCCAACATAGTTGGGCCCCTGGCCGGCTGTCGCGCGTAAGCGCTTAAATCCCACTTGGGTCAACGTCATCGTCGCTGTTGAGGTCGATGTATTTGCTAGGGTGCATCGTCAAGGCCTTGGCCTTGGCAAAGTGAGGCATTGTTTTTCTGGGGTACCTTCAACTACTCCCAAAGCTTTAAGTTCAGGGGTCTTCTGTTCAGGGGATTCCTCTTTTGGGGCAGTTACAGCAGCATGTGCTGTGGGAACTTCTTCAACCACATCCATGGGTTCATGAGTATCCATGGTTTCCAATCCACTTTCATCACCTGCCAGAGCAAGTTGCGTGCTCTCTTCTGTGGTCTCTTCGACATGTCCATCATCATGGCCATCATCACCACTGTTGCCATCTCCATTGTCTCCACTGTCTCCACCTGCATTGTTTCCTGTCTCACCAGGCTCATCGGATCTCATCGGGAGGTGTTGTCTCAGCTTCCCTTGTGGGAGCATACACCAAGATCCTCCCAGTGGACTCATGTTGATACTCCAGTTCTGTCTCCACTGGGTATGTTCCATCAACAGTCCAACTTCTGTCGATGTAGTCATAGATGGAGACACTCCATCCTTCAACCCTCATTGCAGGTGAAGCCCAAGACCTTCTGATAGACTTCCCACCAGAGGTTTCCCCTTGCAGGCACAACCCGATGTAGTCTGGTCCAAGTACTGCGACCTTCACATTCGCAGCCATGTTGTTCTGCTCCACGGTCTGCACCTTTCTTTCCTCAGCTGTTGTACCTGGAAAGTACGGCCCAATCTGGTCCACAGCAGCTGCATACCACATGGCATCCAACAGCTCCACAGAAAGACCATGGGCATCGACCCTTTTGTTCCAGGAGGTGCCGTCATCCTCCTTCGCAGGCAGATCCAAATGACTTGGCCAACCAGCCATCACCGACTCTACACTCATTGGTCTTGCTGGGGGGGTCGTCGACGAGGAAGTGGTGATGGGCTTCTCGGAGGTGGTCTCGGTGGCGTCCTTGGTCGTCGGTATGATGTCTCTCGACGTCAAGGCGCTTCACCATATCGACTCTCCCTTGGGGACCTTGATCGACCACGTCGTCTTGAATCCCGGGAGTCACTCCTGCTTCGTCGCCTTCTGTAAGACGAAGAGGCTGAAGCTCGTGCCTGATCCCTCTCAGCTACCAGCTGGGACACCACTGACGTCAACTCACTGATCCTTGCAATCAAGGCCTCTGTCTGTTGTCTTTCTCTGGGCGCTGATCTCGATCTCCTCGGTGGTGAGGGTGTCCTTCTCGTCACTGGTGATCTTCTTGGTGGTGTCCTCGGTGGAGGTCTTGTTGCAGGGGCAGGTCGTGCTGCAGATCCTGTTGAGGATGCCCTTGAAGGCTCAGGGGGCACTGGAGGGCTTGCTCTGGTCTTTGGTGCCCTCGGTGCTTGCTTTTGGTACTGGTGCCAATCCAATACCTCTCACCTCACAGACCTCATCCAGCAGACTCATGTCCCTCTCGTTCATCTCACAACGAGCCAAGTCGCACAATCTCCCTGCATGATCCTCTGCCTCGGTCCTGGCATCTGTGTTGATATGCTGGCAGTGATCACATCTGCCACGACACCCACCTGACATCTGAGCCCAACTGGTTCGAGCATTGGCATGTGTCAGACTGCAACTGATCTGCAAGAACTCCAAACAACTTGAAACCAACCAGCCCAGGGCCACACTCCTGTGCCGGTTCCTCCTGCAGTAGGCTACCACCGCAACTGATTTGCCTTCTTCAACTGCTCGCTTCACATGCTTCACTCTCCTGACCAAGGAGTGCATGATTTGCATCGTCCAATCATTGCGCACAAGCCCTGCCAAAATGTCAGGGTGAGTCCCAATGTGACTCCGCAAGCTCTTGTCATGATGAGGGTCTCCAAGTTCCAAGGTGTCAACCACAAAGACGTCCCTGCCACCCAAGCCAAAGTTGTGGCAGAGTCTCTCCAAGTTGCGCGCTGATGGATCGTTGCAGTAAGCGTCCAAAGGAGGGCAAAAATCTTTCCCTGCAGTGTAGATCAGCACTTGCTGTCCAGAAGGGGCCCTGGTGCGAGGAGTGGTGCCAACATACCATGTTGTCAGGGGCTTTCAACTCCCTGATCTGCGTTGGTGTTTCTTTGAACGACATGTTGATCAATCCCTTGCTCAGGCAAACACACAAAAGTCCTGAATCCTTGGTTCTGTGCAACTTCAAGATGGGTCCATCTCTACCAAGTGTGCATGTGGATGTTGCCATGTCCTTCACCAAACCCAATGCTGCTTGAGCATATTGTGACTGCAACAAAGGTGTGGGGTCACCAGGCTCCCCAACCACATACGTTTCCAAAACACCTGGCAACTTCTTACCACCTTCGGGTTCCAACACAAATGGAATTGTGTATCGACCCTCGGTGCGCACATTGCCTGCAAGACCTTTGAATGCCTTCTGTTCGTCTGACTGCATAGGGACATCAAAACCCATGTTCTTCAACTTGGCTTTGCATGTTTCCATCCATTCATGTCCACAAACCGTCGAGTTGCAACCCTCGTCCAACACTCCCCAGACATGTTCATCGTTAAGAACATCAACCACTGGGAGCACACTGCACTCCAGATCGTCCTCCAAAGGGGAAGCGCCATATACCCTGCATGGGTCGCCTCTCTGACTTCCATCACAGCCTCAATTGCGTTGCGCAAGATGTCGATCATGACACTGGCACGCATGTTGGGGTCATGTTCCAACTCAATTTCACAATCATGTTGATATTGGTGCATCACAGCCACTGAGTCATCGGTACTCAAAAGGAGTTCCAACCTTTCATACTTCAACAGATCTTCTGCCAGGTCTACCAGGGGTGCAGCAGGCTGACTCACAGCCCTTCCCAAGGCTTCCCTGCACTGTCCTTCATCACGTGGCATCTCGTCCACATGGGTTCCACACAACAGACAAAACGTTCTGCTGGTGCTCTTGGTTGATCCCCTTTTGTCGGTGACTGCAATGGTTGCATGTCTCAGGGTCATGGGTATATGTTGGATGGGGTCCGTGTGACTCTTCCACAATCCCTGCATGTCTTGCGCTCGACGTATGCATTGGATCCCAACAGGCAGAAATCCTTGCAAACGTGGCCAGAAATCTCCACAGGGGGATTTGGAGGTTTCTTCGTGGCAGTCTTGTGCCTCGATCCCGGCACAGGGGCAGGTCTTGGCTGCACTTCTTCTGGGGCCAGTTTTGGGGTTACTTGATGGGTTCCATGGTCAACATCATAGTACATATCAACCCAATCCAACAAGCTCAGGATTCTTGAAGTACCAGGCTCATTGCGTCCCCAAACGTAGTACCCAGGGTATTGCATCAACACTTCATGATACGTATAACCCTTGTGCTGTCCAAACGTGAAGACATGGTCACTTCCAGGGGGCAAAGTCATGTCACTCATTGGATCCACTCTCTTGGCACGAAAGGCAGGCATCCTTGGCACACGTGGGCCTGATGCATGACTTGACACCTGGGAAAAGCTACCATCACTGGAGGCAGGGGATGGTCGTAGTGGGGACCTAGCTTTGGCCTTGGCAGGGGATCCATGAAGGGTTCTATAACCCATATACCCACATTTCTTCTTGTTGCTCCCTGCTCCAATGACCACACAAGGCAATGGGCCACTATCATCTCCTGAGGAATCACTCAGGGCAAAGTAGCCAACCTTCCCTTGGCTCGGCACTTGACCTGGGACCGATGCAGTGGCATTCGGCTTCTTGTTCGGCATTTTGCATTCTGGGTCACCTGCCCAGTGTCCATAGCCTCCACAGCGTAGGCAACGACTGTTCTTCTTCAGACTGGCAAGTCTGACCTTCCTGTCTTGCATGGACAATTGGGTCTTCACAACCCTCTCGCCCTTCCCCTTTCCTTTGTCCTTGCCCTTTCCTGATCCCTTAAAGGGTCCTTTCCCCCTGGCACGTCCCACGGCAGCGTAGGCCTGCAACTGGTGTTGGCATGCTTCTCCAAGTTCCTAAAGACCCTCTGTTGAGGCCTCGTCCATGTCACAGGCAGCCATGGCAGTCAGGGCAATGCCAAGGTCTTCATCTGACACCCAGTCACAATCATCTGGGTCCTCTGTACTGGGCTCATCGCCATACCCAACATAGGCTCCATCGTCGTAGTCCTCATTCCAGTCGTAGTTGTCTCCATCAACAGCTGCTTCATCACCTGCATGGCCATCATACTCACCTGCAATGTAGCCTGATTGATACCACCCCTTTCCCTTGTTCTTGCCTGCTCCTTTCGCTTGAAAGGGCTTTGAAGGAGGGGCCAGATTCCTTGAATCCCTCAAATGGATCCTTCCATGGATCAAGATCTCACTGTATCCCTCAAAGCTGGGCTTCGGGCAGGCAGTCTTGACCATGAGTTGTTCCTGTCGGCTTAGGCCTGATGTTTCAAGGAGAAGTTCAGCTCGCATCTGGGTGGAAATTGCCATCTCTGGGTCAAGTTCTTTAAGCTGAATCCACCATCGTTTCCTCCTTCCAAGGAAGGACAAGATAGTCTCTGCAGACTGTCGACTGAGGGGGCCATTTGCCTGTTGACCAAGCCTGAAAAGCTCCCTTGCCTCATGTGACCTCAAAGGGAACACATGCTCCTTGATTCTCTCCACCAGCAATTCCAGTCCGGTAGGAGGGCCAACATCCATCAATGCCTTCAGACCCAAGTCCTTCGCCATGAGGAATGCATCACCTCTGAGCCCTTCCATGACCTTCGTGACAACCATGACCTTCGTGACAAGCGCCACGTAGGGGGAAACATCGACCACGTCTTCATCACCTTGCTGACTTCGGGGCGTAGCACTGTGAGCACTGTGAGGCGAGGCAAAACCACCAACCTCATGTTCGCCTGATCCTGACGGGGCTTGGGGCGACACTTCAGCAGCAGCTTCTTCTTCTGCATCCTCTTGTCTTGCCGCATCTGTCGGCTGACGTCTCCTCCGGCCACTGCTAGCAGGGCTGACCGGGGAACTCGATGCTTCCTTGGCCTTTTCCTTGGCCTTCTGTTCCATCTTCTTCTTGCAGAGTTCTACACGAAGAAGGGTTCTGAATTGCCATTCGTGAAAGTGGGACGGCTCTCCACTGTACACGTAGGCCCCACTTTTCGTTTCCAACGGTCCTGTAGGACTTCTCGGGCAGTACCTCAGGCCGGCTATCGACATGGCGTTCGATGGGATTTCGACGATCCTTCAGGATGTTTCGACGTTACACACTTACACACACAACAAACACACAGGTTTCGGACCTAGGCTATCACCGTGAGAGTCCGGATGTCGGGAGTGAACTCTCCGGCAACCAGCTCCGCTACCAGTTTGAACTGCGATAGAGACCGTTTTTGCAACCAACAGCTCAAGGGCCCTAAGTTAGGGTAGTTTGAACCAAAGTTACACGCCAAGGAACATGGTGTAAGGATCTAATTGATCTCAAACTCACACAAGCAACGACCGAATTCTATCCACACAGAATCGAGCGGTTCTCGAAAACAGGTCTGCAAACATTAACATTTCGCAAAATCCCTGCAAAACCCTACAAGCCAAGGAATTCACCCCAAAGCAGCCCTGTACTCTGTGAGCCTTGCCCAAACCTACATTAAACGCCAGGTTGCTGTATGGATACGCTATGTTTAAATATATGATATTTTATGATATTTTTATGTATATATTATGTAGATATATAATGTACATATCTTGCCAGCCAAGCTGCATTTACAAAGTGAACTGTTTGAAGCCACAGCAGCAGCAAGCTCGGAAGAGGAAGAGGAGGAAGTGCTTCACCAACGGTTGCAACGGTTGCATCGTTTTGCCCTTCAAGTCGAAGTGCGGCGTCGTTCCTGTCGTGTTTGTCGAGTTCGTCGAAGACGTGTCCGGCCAGAGCCTCCCAGGCCTCAGCGGCCAGGCGCTTCGCCTGCAGCGGGTCCTGTTCCTCCAGAGCGCCCAAGACGTGCATCCACGAAACAACATCTTTCTTTCTCGACAGAGACACCACTTGACTCGCCAGGAAGGCACGTTTCACCGCGGCAAACACGTCCGTGCCGTCCAGACTCACGCCTGTCATGAGTCGAGCCACGGCCGTTTGAGTCCGCCACTGCCCAAATTGCGTGGCTTCATCCACGTCGATCAAAAGCTGACGCCTCAACAAAATGCGAAAAGCTGAGCTGTCCGAGCTGTCCGAGCAGTCGTCGCAGTCATCGCAGTCGAAAAGCTGGCGGTAGTGCATTTGAGCTGCATGAGGAAGGCCTTTCAAGACACTTCGGCATCTGATCTTCAAGTGGTTCTTTGCATCTCGAGACAAGCATCTGGAAGAACTCTGCATCTGTTGAATTTCCCTGAATTCTGAAAACTGCAGAATTGGTTCCAAGCAGACCAGAAACAGCTCCATTTCAGACGAGTGCATGGCACTGTCTGGTTTTCACCTTCACTTCCAACTAGTTTTCTTGTGTAGCGGTTGCCTGTAAGACACCACTAAGACACAAATAAGACACCTGTCAATCTGATTCAATTCTGCCAACCTCAGAGTCCGAGGATTGAAGTGGATTGAACCGGATTGAAGTGGATTGTCTTTGTTTACCCATGTTTACCCTTTTGGGGAAGCGATATGCTGACACCATGCTGACACCATGCTGACGCCCATTGGCCCTTGTCATGCCGAGTTTTTGGCGAGCCACTACAGCTGCAGAATGTGTCAACAAACTCTTGTCGGCAGAACAAAAAAGGCGAACAACATCTAGATCATCTACGCCTTCTTTCTTCAAAGTACGATCGTTTCAAAAGTCTGTCCCGCCAACGATGTCCTCGACACCAAGCTGAAGTGTGATGCTGGTGGCTTTCAACACATCGTATTTATTTTGGGCCTGCACCATTCACGGATCCGACATTTGCTCGACTATTTTTCACAAACAGGCTGTAGGTTGTCCTATGAATCTATAAATCTATCATAGCACTCTGCCCGAACTTCTACCACACATCACAACATGCAGCCGCAAAACCGCTGTGTACACACAAACAGTCAACAGTTAGACCATTAGTTAATACTAGATAATTAGGTATAATTTATCAAATGTCTAAAAGCAATGCTCTAATGGCTACCGTTTTCAGGTACAGCTTGGACAAAACTACAGGTACGGTCAGCAGGGTACGCATGGTACGGGACATGGGTACGTAGGTGCGGCACATGGGTACGTAAGTATGGTACTGGGTACCATACCCATGTACCGTACCCACCGTACCCACCATATGTACCCAGTTAGCGACCGATCTAGCAACCAATTTTTTAAGACAAAAATGTTTTGTAAAGGTCTTTATTAATAATAAATTTAAAAAGATATATATATATATATAAAGCAACATCCAACTGCAAGTGGTTCCTTTCCATTCTCGATCTGGATCCTTGATGATGGGTGATGGTGATGGGTTTTATGACGATGGGTTATATGATTATGATGATGATGGTGATGATGATGATGGTGATGATAGTGGTGATGGTGATGATGATGATGATGATGATGATGGGTTGTGGGCACACCAGAAACCATTCGCCCGCTGACAATGCCATTTTGATCAGCGAATGCCAGCTAAGCTCAACTCGTCCTGCGACTGTGCGCAGCTCAGATCCACATGGATCCACCCCCAAAAGCATTGAACTTTGAATCCCAAATCTCACTGGGTCAAAACCTTCCTCACAAGCGGGTGATCAGCAGGGCCTTCATTCCATGCCCACCTGAGAATTGATGGGCGCATGGGGTGGGAAGACTAAGAAAAAGTAGATTGGTCAAAGGTAAAATGTATTCATCCCAGATACTCACGGCGAGCTTTGACTGCAGCCTCTCTCTTGTTGTCCTTTGCCTTTGCCCAAGCTGTTGAGTAAACCTTGGGCGACACGTGTTGTTCTTTTTTGGGATGTTTTTTTTAAATAATTTTAAACCGTTTACAAAGCGAAAACATTGCACTAAAAAACTCAGCCTAGAAACAGAGTGCATCTTTTTGAACACAGGATCCTCCCTCAAACTGGATTTCTTCTTCAGGGTCGTTGCTTTTGCTTTGGGTGTGGCCTTTTTCTTGGGGCAAACCTTTGCCTTAGCCTTAGCCTTAGCGGCCTTAGCGGTACTCTTGCCATTCTTGGAGTTTTTTTTCTCGGCAACCTTGGAGGTTTTTTTTGCGTCAACCTTGGCCTTGGCTGAAGGTTTGCGTTTGGGAGTGGGACCCTTGCGGACCTTGGAAGCGGCAGTTGGGGTGGTCTTCTTGCTAGGCAGGGGCTGCTGCTCCTCAGGTTTCTCCATGGCCATTTCAGACCCAGATTCCGAGGAAATTTCACCACCCATCATTGTGTCATTGACATCTCCTCCCATCATTGTGTCATCGGCATCTCCACCCATCTCTGTGTCCTTGACGTCTCCATCCATCATAGCTGGATCCTGTCAAGCCAGAAAGAATAGAACTTATTGGCCATGTGATCAATATTTACATAAGCCCCAGAGAGAAAGAAATATATGAAGGGAAAGTCAACCACAACCTCATCCCCATCAATTATGGTTGAAAAATATTTCAAGACTGTTTGAAGGCAGCTTTGGTGCGGTTTGAGGCCATGTTTGAAGACTGTTTCAAAACTGTTCTGAGGTCATGTGCGCCTCTTCTACAAACAAAGCTCGAGGCTCCAGGACCGAAGAGCCAAGCTGCTGGAGTCGGCGGAGGGCAACCTTAGGGATGAATAAAATGGGATGGCTTTGGGGTGCATCAGATCGTTTTTATTTTGGAATTTAGAACATCATCTCAAACCATTCTAGCTTAGAAGCATACCGTTCATATTCCGGAAGCCCTTCCTGGTTGTCCGGTGGGCTTGGAGTGCGGTCTGGGGTCTCGAGATCCACCGCTGGGGTGCATGCGTCGAGCTCCGTGTCAGCACTGTCTGGGTTGAAGCGCTGGTCATCATAGTCTTGGACTTCCGAGGCCCTTAGAGACCAATTACTGTAATTCAAACCCAAGCAGGGCAAGTCTCAAACTAATCATTTGAATCCATATATTCCCTTTAAAATGATTTAAGACAAATGGCTCCATGTCTTCGCCAGTCTCTTCGTGAGTCTCATCAGGAACAGGTTCATGAGGAACATGTCCCATAATCCAAGGCAAGGTCTCTAAGGTCTCTAGATACCGGGGCAAAGTATCACCGTCATATTCCTCAGGGGCAATCATAGCATCACCTCCAAATTCCATTGGGAAAACTGGGTGCTCTGGTGCTTCTTCATGACCAGTCGTCCTTAATGAAGTGGCATGTGTGGCCATCAAACATCAAACATCAACACAGACATCAAATAACAGACAACATAAAACACATACATCAGCCATCATCAAACATCATCAAACATCATCAAACATCATCAAACAATGAAACGTCATGGGTCTTACGCTCTGACATCTCAGTAGTCTCCTCCTCCGGTAGGTCCTTCTTGGTGTCAAGGTGCTTGCACTCGATCATGTGAGCAAACGGCAATGCCTGGCGCATTGGCGAGTGGTTTCAGGAACATATTTGGTTCAGGAACCCTAGTGATGTTGTAATCAAACTCTTAAAGAAAGTTTAGCCTCATCATCACGCTTTCTTGACGATGGTTTCTTCATTCCACGGGTAGCCCTTGACGCTGCGGGCTTCTTGGCTGGTTTTCCTGAACCTTCTTCCTCCATGCTCAACAGCTCTGACAAACCATCTAAACCAAAGTCATTCTGGTCATCATCATCGTCCTCATCATCTCGGCCGCCCCCAGGCAGATGTGCATGTTCATGGTCAGGCTCTTCATCATCGTCATCACGTTTAGTCTTCTGTGTTTTTCTCTGTTTGGGTTTCCCTGCTTCCTTTTTGGATTTCTTTGACTTGGGTTCTTTGGGTGTCTTCTCCGAACCCTCCTGTCCAGCGGCATCTGGCGAGGATTCATCAGAAGAAAACCGCGGAGGCAAGCTGTGGGACTCTGCAGGACCTTGGAACAGTACTGGTGTGGATGAAATATTTCAGATATATAAATTTCAGATATATAAAACATGTTGCTACTTGATGAGGCCGTTTGCCACGCCAATCAAAGAAAGGAGGAACAACAAAAAACATATAAGAGGATATGCATCATTTTATTATTATGTTGTTCCAAACATCATTTATGATATGAAGCATCGGTTTAGTATTACAATGATTTCTACAACCATCCAGCATCCTATTTGGAGTTTTGAAGTATAACCTTTGAACCCCAGATTTGAGGATGTTGCAAAAACCATGGCCAAACATTCCCCCAGATTGAATTACCCAGCCCCATGAAATGGGCCCATATTGAATCACCCAGCCCCATTTTTTGGATTCTTTAGGGGGATCTGGTTCCAAGACCTTACTTGTCGAAAAGGCAAAGGGCTTGGACGCGGTACCGACGCAGCAGCTTCTCGAGAAGGCTGTGGGGTACGGAGTGGTGGCCGTGCTGGCCGATCTACTGAAGATGACCCGGGTGTAGACAACATTGCACCCAAGTCAAAAGCCTCAGGCCAAATGATACTCGAAGTGTTAACCCGTCATGATATTTACAATGTGAGGCCCCCACGATAGCTAAGTTGGTTTATAGCTCCAATAACTATGGTTTATGGTCTTATAAACCAACTTATAACTGGGAGGGGCCACATTGTAAGTCTAAGTGATACTCAGAGCTTTTACATCTCAAACATGGCCCAAAGAAAGATCAACATCATTATGGATATGGGTTTCAATTTGGGGATTCACTATCATGGTCCCAGGGGCAGGTGGGCGGAACGATGGGTTAACCGTCAAGCATTGCACACTCTCCGCATCACTGTCCTGATGTTCCTTGGCAGCCTTGGAAACCCTTTTTGGTGGCATGGCCCGAGTAGCCCTAAGCCTAGATCTACACCTCACTTGGACTTGAACCTTTAGGGAGCAATCGCAGAGGGCATCAGATCAATAAAATGTTAAAGCATCCGAATTCACAATCCAAAGCAGTAGATATTACAGTAGCATCCAAAGCAGGTTCACCAGTCTTGCAAATATATAGCAAAATTTTGCCACATGTGTCGACACGTGTTCCCCCAACAGCCACTGCTAGATGTCAGACTGCATCCGGTGATCCAGCCCACAAATCACAAATCCGAGTTGAACCCCAAAACAATCATACCAATGACAAATTTGAATATGGCATCCTTAAAAGTATCCAGTGTATTCAACACAGTTACAGCACCAGAAAGAAACAACATCTTTGAACAATTCAGGGGATAACGCCGGTAACAGGAGGGGCTCAAGCAGTGCTTCTAGCTAGCATGGCCAACACAGCAGCGCAGGCCACATCGAAAACATACTATATCTAAGAACATCATTTCCTAGATGAGGATCGATGGTTTCAATATGTTTCAATGGATAGCTTTGCGCCACTTTGAAATACTGAAAGATTATCCAGCCGCTGTGTGCTGGTTTTGAAAGGTGAAAGATCATCCAGCAACTGTGTGCTAGTTGAATCACAAAAGCGATCCCCCCGGGAACTCACGCCACCTCACATCAAACGCACCACGACCTGGTCCAGGTCCATCACACCCGCCGTGCAAGCAATTGGTCGGATTGGCACCAGCTTTGAACCATTGCTCTTTGTCTCAAGCCTGGCAAGTTTAACATTAATGTACAAATCCCATTATAGCAAGTCAGCCAGTAGACACACTACATTGAACAGTGAAACAACCAAAACTGATTTGCGCACCTGGCACGCCACCCAATGACCAACTTGGAACTTCCCTTGATTTTTGTAGTTTGCAAACACGAGCCGAAGTTCTTGAAGTTTGGACCGGGTTTCGATTTGTTCTCACCTCTCTTTCGCTTCTTGGTACCCTTCTCTTCATCTTCAGGTTTCTTGTTATCCATCACAAAAACCAGCGGTTTCTCAGATCGCACCGAATTGTCAGCCAATGTGTGGTGGCTAACGGTCAGCTTGACCTTGCAGGAGTTTGACTTGAGTTGGAACACCACCAACATAGAATAGTTTGTATTATACATTATATAACAAGTCGCCATGAAGTTATCTAGTTCAACATCAATTTACATCAAGTTTGAAGGCAGCAGTCAAACCTACTCAAAACAACCATGACCCGTTAGACTTTTTTGGAAACACCCGTGGGGTTTTAGGATACCCAAACCTCTCCACAATCCTCCAACTGCAGCACCAAGTCTTGAAGGGGGGTCGGAGTGTCCACTGCAGACAAGGAAGCAAGGTGAGCAGGTAGGCCTTTTCCTTCAAGTAAGATGATGGTCTGCATCGTGACACCAAAACTGAACCACCGCCCATTGCCATCTGCACAAACTTCTTCTGCTTCCTAGGCGAAGGTGTTGTTTGGATATTCTCAGAATGCTTGGTAGGTCTTTCTCCCAACTTTCTAGAACAAGCTGTGCAATTGTTCTTTCTTGTCACAAAGTTCTTTGCACTAAGTATGCCCTCCAAGTGTCAGCAGCTTCACGCCACTCGCCGCTTCCAAATGAAAACCTGGGCTGACGTGTGCTGGAAGACAACTTGACCAACTGAATGGGGGCAACTTGTAACTTGTTCAACGACTGGATCGACAAATTGATTTATATATTGGTTCTTTGAAATTATAGATTCCATTTTCCAAGATATAGATGAGGAACAGCTCTCTCCACTGCAAAAACTGCGTTTTGCCTGTGGAAGCCAGCAGCAAAGTCGACCCATCTTCGTCGGTGATCAACTCTGCACAAGAGTTGATCTGAAATTTTTTCCTGGGCATGATGGAAATTTGAGTAGGGTCTTGGTTTGGTGTTGGATGATACTTAGTTGTCCCAGAAGTAACATATCATATCAGATAATCAAATGTTTTTTTATTAAACACCCACTAACCATCAGCCATAACTTCCGTTCTATCTATGATGAGAAATGAAACCATACTTGACATTGTCTTGCCATTGGCATTGGGATCCATGGGCCATTAGATTCTGCCAGGAGGCGGCTTCTTCAAAGCTGTCACGTCAGCATCAGAGGCCCGGTCCGAGGGTTCAATCTTGATGCGTTTGTTCGCAGGCTCAGCACTTCCAGGATCCCTCCTAAGGCTATAAGGGGCTGAAGTGAAGCAAAACTTAAAATGGATTGAGGTTTGACATGGTAACCCTAGCTGAGTTTTTTATCCTTAGCTGATTTTTTGGTAACCACAGCTGTTTTTTTGGGCCCTAGCTGATTTTTTGGTACATATGGTCCTGACTTCAGGTTCCTCCACAAAGTCCCCATCTGGGTTGAATTTTTTGTTGTGGGCCTCTACGAGGTTTGTTGCTTCAAGTTTGAACTGCTCTGACTGGAGCCACTGTTGGGCAAGCGCTCCCAGCACCACCAAGCGAGGACCTCGCTTCACACAAACCTTGTACTCATTGATCTGAACCTCGGGTTTTGCATCCTTCAGCCCTTGGATGTACTGGGAGAAATCCGGAAACCCAGCCAACTTCAGGCTTTGAGTCCGACATGCCTCATACACCGCATTGGCCAGGTACTGTTGGATCCCATCTGGCTTGGTGTCAAGGACCACGCTGGCACAAAAGATTCGCTGGTCACGGGCAGCTTCCTGGGAGTTGGAGACTTGAATATTTTGGGTTCTCACCTCATTTGATTTGAATCTATGAAAGGGTGACTGGGGTATAGGGGTGATAAGTCCCAATATACATACAACCTCCATGGTAACTTCCAATGCCATACTACCTCCATGAAAATTCAGGATTATAGGTCCAGGTATGATATAATATATTAATACTGCCTCCATGATAACTCACTATTATAATATATTAATATTATTATATATAACACATATAATCACATATACTACCTTTCCATGATAACTCACCATTATAATTAATTATAACCAATGATATTCTGCCCCCAAGATAGTTCATAATTATAAATATGTACATATTATTTCAGAAATATTACCCTCATGATATTTAACCCAAACAATATATCATATTTTTTATTTTAATGATATATAATCCATAAATAGTACCCCCATGATAACTCACAATTATATATAACCCATAACCAAGATGATATAAGTATCCCCATGATAAATCCCAATGGTAGATTACGTAACCCATACATGCGATCCCCCAGATAACTCGCAATTCTGTACAACTGTATGACCCATATATACTACCCCCATGATAACTCACAATGGAGTTATCATGGGGCTAGTATATATGTGAAAAAAAGCCACATGATAATATATACTTTTTGGTTTGGCCTTTTTGGGGCATCCCAATGTCCTGCAGGACAGCAAGAGCTGGCCACCCATCATAGCAGTGCAGATCGATGACAAAGGTCGTCGCCATAGTCGCGGGCTTGCACAGGGAAAGGGTTTGCTCAACAAAATGAGTCCCTCCACTGACCTCAAAAGACATGGCCACAAAATATGGGGCAGGATGGGCCAAGATGGGTCAAGTAGCACTTTGTTGAACCCTCTTCCATTAAATCAAAGACCTTTTGGTGTAAAAATCCGTCCAATTTCGATCGTATCCTGAAACCTTCACATATCCTAAAATTATGGTTTTGGACCAAAAAGCTGATCAATCAGTAAGTGAGTTTCCTGCTTGAGCTCCTGGACGTCTGTCAGAGCTCTTCCAAGGTGAGGAAGATTTGCCTTTCCAGCGATCAAAGCCTTGGACAAGGCTGCGCAGGGCAAGGAAGCTTAAGTTTGATTTGGGGGTATGACGAGCAGTTATGACCAAAAGAACTGCAGCCACCATTTTTCCATAATTCTTGGAACATCAAATTGCGAGTTGGTCAAAACAAGAAACTTGTGGCTTGAACATGTTGGATCTACTCAGCATCTCCACGTTGTCCACCACCCCCCGGTTCCAAAGGCTACATCGCCGGAAGCTGTTTGCCTTGTCCATATGCATCACTGCGATCCCTGTAATGGCACCGTCTCTCTTGCCGTAGATGCTCTCCTGACAGGAGCTCACTAACATGGAGATTGGTTGACATGCAATATACATGTGCTCAGTTCAAAAAAAATAATATTATAATGCTGATACTTACCAATAATTTTCCCCCTGAAGATTCAAATCGGTTTTCAAAAACACAAGATCCAGAATACCCCATCTCATCCCCTCTCGCTTAATTCATTCATGTCTTGAAGGCGAGAAGTTCGGATTTATACGATATCTTCCAGAAGATTTCAGAAGGCCTCAGGCAGGGGTGGATTGGGCCGGCGCACCTTTGAGAAGACCCATGTCACGTTCCTCACAACAAGATTCCGTTCTTTTGCACTCAAGTCTTTCCTTGGTTCCGGAATGGTGTGGAGTCCGGAGGATGAGGGACACTATCATCATTATACCATACAGTGATCAATAATTGATTGTTTGGACACTATTGTCATTATATTATACCATACAATGATCAATAATTACATCTGAATGTTTCAGAAGATTTGACAGTCCCTATGCATGATCACCCATAAAAAGAAGAGTGTCTCCAGATTGTAGCGGACGTCCCGCACATCGGCCTCATCTTTGGCCCCATCCCTGTCGTTGCTGTCTGAGTCCGAACCTGGGTCGTTCTTTACGGAGCCCTCGTCAAGGCAGTCCTCGTCCTTCATGTCGCCGTCCTCCTCCTTCTTGGTGTTCCTGCAAGGGAAATGACATATTATAATAAGGAATACTTATTGCTCTCCAAAACCATCCAGATTTTTTCAGCAGTACCAGTATAAAAGCTATCCAGAGTAGTAGGGGCCCCATTTGAAGTAAAATCCCATTAAAGCCACTCCCCTTCCTTCTTAGTTACTTTAGTCCTGTTTGGCTGCATCTGGGCGGCTCGGTTGGGGTGGACCAGCAGGGCGATGGAGTTTTTTTTCATCATCGTGAGCAAGGTCGTCACCGACGTCAGCAAGAAGTCGTACTTGCTTGCTCCGATGATGCCGGCCGTGGGCAAGTTCAGCCAGATCACCAGCCCATGGTCATCGCTGCTTCGAGCCTCCGGCACCTCTGAGATGCTTTCCTGCAGCCATGCTGCAAGGGACGGCAAGACCGTACTTTCAGCATCTGCACTTCGGCCAGCAAAGAGCCGTAGGCTCGTCCCAAGATATTCAGAAACCACCTTCCACGCCTTCTGGTGACAAGCCTCCCAAGTAGCCAGGTCTGGGGTGACTGATCCAGATCTCAACTATTCATGTTTGGTCACAATAGTTTGTGCTATGGTTTCATTCCTAAACCCCTGGCAGGCTAGGATGGAATGGGTGCCTTCAAATGAAACAATGATAGTTGGAAATAGCATCTCACAAGTTAGGACCCAACCCCCAAGATGCACCTCCAGCTGGCCAACCAATTTGGCTCGCCGTTTGGCGCTTTCCTTCTCACTCCTTGGCAGGCGATAAGCTTGGACATGCTTGGGAGCACGGACCCCGGCAGTGGGAGGAAGAGGAACATGGTGGATAGAAGGAGGTAATACGTTTAACCTAATTTGGATGTTATTTCAACATGTCTTATGAATGCTGATCTTTCTACCGTGTCCCAATGCAGTGTCAGGATGTGAGCAAGAATGCCCAAACAAAGAGCTTGTTTATTAATAAAAAACACCACAAGATCACAAACGCTTGTTTATTTTGCTGGGTTTCAAGATCTGCTCGGACTCAAAGATAACTCCATCAGCGTTCAGTTGCTCCGCCCAACAATTGTAAGCTGCCTGCAAGCTCTTTGTCTGGGCATTCTTGCTCACATCCTGACACTGTGAGATGTAGTCTTCCAAGCACTCTCCGCGGAGCTGCAGGGGGAATGGATGGATGGCTGGGTTTATTCTACCACCACTCACCCATACAGAACATTGTTACTTAGACTAAATGCTTAGTATACTCATATCTCATGATCTTCTTTGCCTTTTGATCCCGGCAAGACGCTATGTCATGAAGATTGGATAGACACACGCATAAACAGTTGTCATGATATCGAAATATCATAGGAGTGAAATAGTACAATACAATCCTGATCAACATATACTGTCAACTTGATGTTGGACCACGGAGGTCTCAGCCTGCAGTCCCTAGGCCAAGGTTTATTTTCGAAAGGATCGGCATACATGTCTCACCCGGGATAATGATATCTCCGGTCCAATATTGTCCAATATAATTTGAAAATAATATTGTCTATATGGTAGTTGAACTATCATTGAACTATCATGAACTATCATAATATTACCTATATTTATTATATATTTGGATGATCCCTTTTGAAGAACCAGGGCCTCCAAGATGAAGCTAATCCTTTCCCACTCGAAAGGTTCTGCAGCCTTTGCCAAAGCTCCAAGATCCGCATCGAGGCTCCTCAGACTGGCTGGGGTCAGCGGAAACACAAAACACTGAAAGGGGGAAAAAAAACATGAAAAAACGATTTCCATTATTTTCCTCAAAATATCAATCACCCTCCAAAGTTTAGCTCAGATTCGGGGATATGACGGGGTTTCTGGAAACCCCATCACATTTCCTAAGGATGTGCAAAAAACAATAACCTGAAAGTTGTTGGCGGGATGGCCCCCAAACGATTGCTTCCCCGGATACCTATGAAATTGTGACGGGGTTTCTGGAAACCCCATCACAATTTGGAATTGATGATAGATTTTTCAACCTGATTGGCTTTTGCCAAATTCGTTGAATGAATTGTGACGGGGTTTCTGGAAACCCAATCACACAATCACCTGAACTTTTGGCTCGCGCCAAACCAAATACATATTGGCATTTGTGATTGGTTCAGTCCATGTTTTGATATCCATGTTTTGAATGATCATGCATCCCAGAATCCCCTTGGAGAAGAGGGCAGCGCACTTCTCCACCGTGGGCTTTGGAAATGTTGACTCCAGCTTCGGCAAAAGATATTCCCAAAGACAGCAAACATCAAACAGAAGCTGATGCCTTTCTTCGTCCAGTTGCGCTTGTTTCTGCAAGGTGGATTGGTAGCAAAAAGATCTAGACTTTTATGATCCAAATTTATGATGATTTTTTGACAAGACTAATTTGGGCATCCCATGTTTCAAACTTAACATCATGTTCCACCCTCCTTCATCTTGTTGCTGCTGTCCTTGCCCACTTTGCGGCAGAAGTCCTGGGCTCTGGAGTAGTGAACCCATTTTTTTGCTGTTTTTAGAACTGTGGTTTTGACAAGAATGATTTGGACCACAAATGGTTTAAGGGTCCTGGGTTGCACGTACTCCCCACATCACAGTAATCCTTTCTGTCACATTCAAGATCTCTTGCCATTGGCTTTTGCCAGCATATTTCGCACTGTCAGCCCGGGCCGTGGAACCAGGAACCCACCAGTCGTTCTGAAGGATGTCGAGTGGGAGGCCTGGCAACGTAAGTTGGGGGTGTCAGTTGGGTCTAAGTTGGGTCTAAGTGAAAGCATGTGGCTAAACTCAGGGCCTGAGGTTTCGTGTCGGAAAAGGTCATAGTGAGAGTGAAGCAACTTGTGGAAGTTTGCAGGAGCCCTCAGCCTAGGATCAAAACCGATAAACAGATTCATAGTTGGGATTTTGAATATTACCCTTACCCAACCTTTTTCTGAAAACAGACTAGGAACAAGTTGTAGATCAAACCACGTTTGTGGGAATCGATCTTGTGTTTCTTGGACACCGCCATTTTGTTGTAAGTGGCACAAAGTCCGTTCAGCATGTCTTTCAAGGGTTTTGACTGCCCCTGCTTCTGCATTCTCTTCTCGAGTTCAATGGCTTGTAAGAAGTGACCCAGGTAGTCCACTGCTGAAGGTGTTTGTTTGTCGCTGGTCACATGCCCCAATCCTAAGATGTGGCAACAGAGAATCATCATTAGATAACTTGATCTAGTAGTGAGTATATTCATCATTAGATAACTTGATATAGTAGTGAGTATGATCCAAAACCTATGATGGTTGATAAAACCAAAAGTCGGAGAGCATGGAGGAAGTGGTGAGATGGCACATCAAAGTGTTTGTAGGCACATCTCACGAACCGGAACGATTGCAGCATGTGGTCAATCATCGGGTCGGCCAAGTCATCTGGCTGGAAGTCCTTAGAAAAGATGCAGGGTTGAGTCCTTATAGAACCAAGAAGAAACAAATCCGTTCACACTACTAAAACCTTGGATTGGGTAACACAAAATTGGGTTGGGTAACACAAAATCATTAAATTCTGAGACCATGTATCCAGCTCATGGACAAATGATATCAGGGCAATCATTGTCAAACATTTGAGCTGTCCATCATTGTAACCCACAGTGAAATCCAGAATCGCTCTGGTTGAGTCCACTGTTGGAAACTTGATTTGAACTGCATCGGCACTAATGCGATAGCCCGTCATGAACTCCTTGATGTGCGCGGAGAACTGCGCATTCTGCGGGTAGACTCAGCGCAGCGAGCAGAGGTATAATCCACACCCTAAACTGGATTTACGTAACACATTTGCGGCCCTGGGAATTCATACAAGGTGGGACAAACTAGTTTCAGTCAGGATGCAACCGTTCTTCCCATCAGGACTGATATCAAAGCAGTAGAGCGGCAACCACATCTCATCTCTGGACTCCCTTGGGACTAAATTGAGATCTGGTTTTGGTTCTCCCCGGTAGCGGTCAATCACCAAATGTTGAATGACCTGGCCAAAGTGATGGCAAATTCCTAAAAGATGGTAAAAGTACCTGCCCAAAACTATTCACATCATCGGACATCAACTTGCCCACACGGACAAACACCTGCTTGAGCGAAACCATATCCTGACTGTACTTGTTGTAGATGTAGCTGCCAAGGTTCTGCTCCGATGTGACCTGGGCCCCACACAAAGATGAGAAAGACAAACCCCTTTGACTCATTGAGAAAATCAACTAAGTTTCCATTTTTTGTTTCTTTCAGAACGCTAAATCATGCTAAATCATATGATACTCAATGCATAGTTGAGCCCTGAACCCCTTCAAAGTGGGCATAGATTTTCTGCATGCGCTCATTGGAATCTAGATCCATGGCAACGGCCAAACAGACCAAGCGCAAGTACACTCTCCCAAATGGGAACTTCGATCCTTTAAATGGTGACCAAGTCAGTTTACACACATTGAACTGGCCAAGCAGAAATCTGAGAACATGATGTGCCAGCATGAATTGAAACTTCACAGTTTCTTGGCAAACTGCAAATCGAAAGCATTTCTCCACGACGTCCTGCTCCAAGTAATCAAAGACACACCCACACTGACACTGGAGGTTGCACCAGGTCTGCAAATGTGGTATGGACCCCAAATTTGGGCGAAGGAATTTTATCCCCGGCCATGGTGAAAGACAACTTCTAACTTATGGTGTCTTGGGGGCGGTGGTCTTTCCCCCAGCTGCACCTGCCCAACCCTTGCTGCAGCCTGTGGCCCAGCTTCAACAAAACATAGTTGCTCGTATGGCTTTCTAGGTCTGCGATGGTCCATCAAACTTCTGTAGTATTGGACAGCCCTTGACATATGAGGATAGTCAGCTTCGATTTGATCGGCCAACAACCGAAGTTCATCCACCCGCGTGTCATCCAACATCGAATGTAGAACTTGTTGTGTCGAGTTGATGTTGTTCCAAAATCTTTCCACGTCACCCACTAGGGATTCTGGCCAGACTAAGAGAGGCGGTTGGATAAGAGAAGCATCACTCATGTTCCCTTTGATCATTGCGAATACATCCCTGCCATTGCCTTGGCTTCGGAGGCGAGGAGGAACTCGTTCATCTTTTGCCAGCCCAACTCCACCAGCAGGCATGGCTGACCGGGCAGCGGGGCTGCAGTGAGGAATTCCGGACTGGATACTGGATTCATAGTATGTGAACACATCATGGTATGTGAACAAGAATCGCCCTGGCCTTCTCTGGGGAAAAATGAAAACGATTGTGGTACCCGCATGTTGTTGGCTCCATCGGTCTTGCGGGATCTGTAGCAGTTTCTCATTGTAGCATTGGCTGGCATCAAAGCCGCCCAGTCCCGGATCTTAGTAGTCCCAAATCAGGGCAATGAGATACAAGATGATGCAATGCAACATTATGTTTGCAACTTGATGCATCCTAGCTACAGTGTCAACTAGTTCCACTTCCAAGGCCAAACCTTTCTTTGCAAAGTTCGGAGTCAATTTTCGCAGAATTGTCCTGGATCACCAAGATTTCAACATAGTAAAATAACCATCAAAGACAGTAAAATAGCCATCAATTCATACTTAGTAGTCAACAACTCCCTTTATGCACAACTGGCCCTCACCGTTTGCCAGGTCCTTTGGATATCCCGTGGCGTTTCGATAATGCTTTCAGAGTTCAGGCAGGAAGTGATCAAGCTGAAGACACCATCTGAGCAGGGAAAGAAAAACAGTTGATATGTGGATTATTTTGATCATGATTGCCCTGGGCCATATTAAAATAAACATGTTTTTTTCTTTCATCCCACCTATGTCTTCGTGGGTGTGTCCCACCACCATATGGTGGTGGGACCCACCCACGAAATAGTTTGCTTGCGCTAGCAAGCAAAGCCACTTCCCCGTGAAGGAATTACGGACTTCTTTTGGGCAATTGTCGCCTTGAAGCCAAAGCCTCAACTAGCTAGAAGCACCACAGATTTGGGATTGAATATATTGCACTGTTTTGACAACACAAGAGATCCAAGTATAAGCCCCCTACTCCCATGGAAACGGTTGATTCCTTGCACGTGCTTGCTGCCAGGCTCGATCGATGCTCCTCATTGCCTAAGGAGAGGGAAGGTACCAGGGGCCAGGAATTTGAACCAACATACCTACTACTATTTGAAATTTATAGTGAAACATATTCACATATTCTTCAAGGAAGACTTCCACACCGTAGATCTTTTTCAACCCTCATTTGTACCGATTGCAAACAAGTAGCAACTTCAATTGTCCATGAAGCCCCAGTAGCCATGCCTTCATCTGCAATGTAGATATAAACGCCATATCCATGCACGATGGTTCCCGTCAAGGTCAAAGATGTACCTTGTATGAAACTTATGTGAAGGAGATCTTTATCAAACATGATGGTTCAATCAAACTGTGTCATCCATTTGAACAATGTTTCAATGTATGCCCATCTTGGTTGAGATACGATGGGTTGCCTCGTAGATTGGACGTTTGGGGGTCCTCCCAAACCTCCACCGTGGTAATACCAACTTGCACTTGTCAAAGCTATCCAGTATCATGACCAACAGATCAGACTGGGACCTTGATCTCTGCCTTGCCGCATAGTAGACCTGTCGGTCAGCATAAGTCTCACAATAGTGAGACAGCAGCTGGTCAGAGAGCCTGCTAATCTCCTGGAAGTCCTGATTCCAATGGCAAGGGCGATAACCTAAAACTATCAACTAATTATCTTAAAGCAAACATCATCCCAAACAAATATAAATCATTTCATACTAAAGCTGGAAGAAGAATCAGCAGTCTTCAAAATGGCAGACCGCAGAGTGCTGCATGTCAGACAAATCTGATGGTGTGTTCGGCGATGGAACTTGATGCAAACTTTCCATTCTTGGATCACGTTGAAAAAAGTTGACCGGGATGCTGGAGAGTCATGGTGTTCATCATTAGATTTCATCCAGGCTCTGTATAATAAGTACATGTTCATCCAACTCCCATGCGGCAACTCTCTCATGGGCAACCGGTTCGGGTCGTGATTGCAGGAGATCTGACATGTTGGTCCTACGAGGCGGGAGTCCACTAACCTGTCCAGTAGTTCTTGACGTAATTCATCATCAGCTCCGTTGATGACTGACTTGGAGGCTATCCTAAGGTATGCTTGGAATCACGTCAGATGTGTTGCAGGATAGGACCCAACACTCTGTAGCATTTAGGATGAAGTACCTGATTTGAAGTTGAGTCACGATGTCGGCATGGGCTCCGAAGCTGTGAAATACATATGAATCATGAATGCACGGACCGATGCAGTCTTGATTGCAGGTGGTGCGCTTTGTCCTGAGTGAGGTAGTGTGAAGGGCAATGACAGCTGGTCACTGAAAAGGCCAAATCTTACTATGTTAACTCCATATCATTTTATACATAAACGCTTTAATCTTTTTTTCCAACCTGGGCTCCACCAGGGCAACTCATGGTGCGGAGGTCCGTCCCCCGGAAAGCAACTTTGCACCTTGTGATGCGTTGTTTGCCAATTCCCAGCAAATGTAGCCATGCGACCCGGCACACTGGATGTCCTGCACAGATCTCATATCACTGTTATGCTGCGGATCACTGTAACAGTTAAATAAAACATTGGAAACATGGGTTTCTCAGATTTTAAACAATATGTTTTTGGCCCTAGCGGATCCTTGAATAAACCATTCTTTTCTCTTGTTGCTTCCAGCTTCATGCTGTAGGGACCACAACAAGCTATCTTGTGTAGGCTTTGTCAGCATCCAAAAGGCCACAACAACTTTCAGCAAAGTTCGCAATGGAACTCGACACCGGTTCTTGCATTCACAGCGTGGGTTACGCAAAGCTTCAACCACCCTTTCTTTAGATGATCCCCTTGTGGCAAACTCTGACATCTCAGTATTCTTGGTAGTCATGCTGTTGTGCAAAGACTGAAGCCTTTCGATAGTCAAGTCCACCTTTGCATGACCAGCATCGCTCGTGTCCGAGTCTGTTTCACCATCCGTAGCGCTTGCTGCCGAATCACTGCCATTCCTTGCAGCCGGAGCGTGGCATGTTTACTTATTATGAAGGTTGGTTTGTGATGGGATGGGTTACACCTTGTTATATATTTTGGGTCTGGCTGCAAACCAAATGTATTTTCTGCAACTTAGCATCTCCCCAGAAGAAGACTGTTCGGAGCTTGTGGGGTCATACCGCTGAAGACCATTTCGACCATTGGACTCATCGGATTCCCACCGGCGAAGGACCGGCATTGCACAATATACACGTAATGAGTATACACACAAAAAGAATGGTGCGTTGTTTTGCGTGCATTTTGGAGAAATCATATCCTGGCTGAAACAAACTATTCAATTTATGTTTTTCTTCTTAGACTATGAAGTTGTTAAGAACTTGTTTTTATCTATGTTCCCACCCTCAAAGCCAGAGTCGAATGTTCACAGCTTTTGATTGCAACTATGAGATGTAAAACAGTTTTGCACACGTCCACACACTATCATCAGCATGCAGCACACTGTTTTAATTTCGAATTTGATGCTACCAGATCTCAGACATTTGTCACAGTTCTTCAATCTACCGCAAATTTCTTGGGGTCAACGCAGCCAATCGCAACGCATAGGGCGGCCAATGATGGACGCAAGTGCATAGCATTCCCACCCAGTGAGTGAAGGACCTGAGATTTTGGGGAGCTGCCACATGCAGAAATATGTGTATGTTGGTACCCTTGGGTTGCATGTCATGTGAAATCAATACCAAAAAATTGAACCAAAGGACCATTTCAGAGGTTCGATCCAACCCAGGCATCCGGTGAATGGGAATGCCCATCAAAGCGAGAACTTCCCTCCCAATCATGAAGCGGGACTCGTCCTTGTCGACCTTTGAGAGCACCAAGAATTTTCCATGTGGCCTCAGAAAGTATATTGTAACAATATTTTATAACAAGGACGAGGGTTGCATGTAGATACGCTTCAACATAAACTGCACCATAACAAGGCAGGGGTTTGTAGCTTAGTCTCCCACGTCAAGCAGGGCAAAAGATCATCAGGCGAAGCAACAATAGGCATGCAGTTCAGGCTCTGGGAAACGTTCAGGCAAGCTAAGCTGTCTCCATGTTTGTATGACAAAATGTCAAGGGCATGCATTTCGCGAGCCACTGATATTAATTTGGCAGCCTCAGGCTGGGATTTCGCAAAGTGCTTCTTGCACTTGTTGAGGTTCACCTCCAGCGCAGTAAGCCCAAAACACATAACACCAAAATTGAGACTTTGGCAACTTGGAACTTGAAACTTAAACTTATATCCCAAAAAAACTTGCCTTGTTTTCTGCTGCCCATCGACGGTGCTGCTGCACCCATTTTTTGGCTAAGTTCACAGGCCTTAGGCCCAACAACAAAGGTGGAAGGTTCCAGAAATTGAAAACCAAATGAACACAATTCCCCCTTACCAAAACCAAGAAATAAACACATTCCCCCATTATGAAAACCAAGAAACTTGTTGGCATTCCTTTTGCGGGCCTCAACACGCTGAGCCTTGTCAAAGATGACAGCAGGGTGGGTCTTTGGGAGAAGCAACCGTGGCCTCGGGAGGGCTGTTGGAAAGAAAGTGGGACATCCAGCCCGCATAAAAACAAAACGTTTGAGTTACCCTACTTGTTTGTTCAATATAATTTTGAAAACCTTGTATAAGTCAAGAAACCACGGGGTTCGAACTTCCATATTGAATCCATCAAGCATTGTGGAAAGTCTTTCCTTCAAGGCATCATGGAACTGGTCAGGTGGGAAGGCCAGCACGTCCTCCCGAATCAAATAGATGTACAACCTTCTTCTAGATAAAGGCGCGGCAAAATGCTTCCTCAGGTTTCTCATGGTTTCTTGAAGTGGAATAGTTGTACAAATCATTTGCTTGACATACAATGGGCCAGGGTTTGTAACTTGTAAGTGTTTGAATATCTCAAGACATCAATGCAGATCAGAATCGGGTCCATGATGACACATTCACATACATACCTGGGCCAGAAGATTTACTTGACGGAAGGAAATGCAGCCTAAGAAAAACCAGCTAGGTCTCATCCAACAACAACAACAACAACCACAACCAACAAATCAACAACAAATCAACAACAAATCAACAACAAATCAACAACAAATCAACAACAAATCAACAACAAACCAACAACAAATCAACAACAAATCAACAACAAACCAACAAAAAATCAACAACAAACCAACAACAAACCAACAACAAACCAACAACAAACCAACAACAAACCAACAACAAACCAACAACAAACCAACAATAAGCCAACAACAAGCCAACAACAAGCCAACAACAACAATAAGCCAACAACAAGCCAACAACAACAACAACAACAACAACAACAACAACAACAACAACAACAACAACAATCAACTACAACCAAACAACCAAACAGCCAAACAACCAAACAGCCAAACAGCCAAACAGCCAAACAACCAAACAACCAAACAACCAAACAACCAAACAACCAAACAACCAAACAACCAAACAAACAAACAAACAAGCAAACAAAGAAACAAACAAACAAACAAACAAACAAAAAAACAAACAGACAACATCATCATTATCATCAACATCATCAACAACATCATCAACATCAACATCAACATATATCAACATCATTATCATCGTCACCATCATCATCAACAAACTTCAAGCATTTACCATCTAGCAGAGTGGCCCAGGCAGGTTTTTCCTGATAATTTCCATGACAGGGTGAAGCACTGATTTGAAGCCCAGTACGTTCTCAAGTAGCCCCACCTCAGTCTTTTTCCAACCCTAAGAGAATGGTGGAGGAAAAAATCACACGTGCAAACATGAAGAATGTAAATTTGGCACTTAAAATCCGAGGCTCCATGGGACGTGTTCTCTTCATATTGCGAATTACTGCCCACAATTGTCTAGCATTGGGATCAGACAACATGAGACGCGTAGAGCTCAGTACTGAGTAAGGTTGGCAAGGGAAGCCAGCGGTGTAGACCATGACCTCCACCCACTCGATTCAATCATATTGTTGAAAAAAAATATACCAAAGGGGAAGACAACATCATTGCAATGCAGAGTGTTGAACCAAGAACTGAATTGAAACCTATCCCCCACCTGGCCGGCGAACTCTTCCATAGACTCGCTGATCACATTTTTCCGGCACCTTTGTTAACAAAACGGGTTTGACACCTGTGCCTGTGAGGTTACAGGAAAGGGAGCAAAATAACCTTTCAATCTGCATGTGAGGTTCATGCTGTGAGATTATTCATGGGTTAGGCTAGCAGCTTTCGACAGTGAGGGAAGTTCTCGCGCAGCAGTGCAAACTTGGCCTCGTCTAGTTCTGAAGCCGTCCTCAATGGGCTGGAGGTTAACTAGAAGGGGTATTAAAGTGGTCTAGTCACTTCACACCAATGTACATGACATGGTAATGTGTGTCAACTACATAGTTCTTGAGAATCCGACAGGTGTACCAAAGTTTCTGCTTTGCCAGCAGCTTCCAGTAGCATCAACAAGCCCCACAAAGGTGCATCAGAACCGGAGCCTAGGGTTCATTTCAAGCCCCACAAAGGTTTGTGCTCACAGATTGAATTTCAAGGGTCGTGCTCACATATTATCTCAATGATCCCAATGGGGAACAGGCTTAATGCAGCTGTAGCGCAGTCACTGGCGTATGTCATTTGTTTGCCACGCCATGCAGAAAACCAGCTTCGGAGACCTGTTTGGGAAATGGTTGGGCATTCTTATCTAAGTGGGTGTCATCATGTGTCATCCAAACCATGGACCCCTACCTGATACATCGAGGAATTTCTCACCGATCTCCAGGTAGTCAATCAGAGCTCTGGGAAGGTTATCCTGAACATTTAAGATTCGAATTTGGAAATCTCTGACAAATGGGCTAGGGCAAGTTGTGTTTCCACTCGTGCCAGTCCTGCTCCTCATCTGAAGGATTTGAGCTGGCAACGCTGAAAACTTCGGAATCTGAAAGGGGCTCCATTAATTGAACCCCCCCTGAGCTGCAAACAGCTCTGGGGAACAGGCATGGCTTAGATTTGGAACCCCCCATTCAAAGACCCACTTAGGTTTTGGATAAGACCCAGTTACAACTGGACATGGCTATAAGGAATTGGTTGCTAGATCGGTTGCTACCTGGGTACAATGGTGGGTACGGTGGGTACCGTACCCATGTACCGTACCCACCGTACCCACTATACGTACCCAGTTAGCGACCGATCTAGCAACCGATCTTTTAAGCTAAAAAATATGTGTTTTTATATGTTTTTGTTTGACAAATTATTAATAAACTTCAATGATATCAAAAAATCGCTTGCTAGATCGGCCGCTAACTGGGTACGTATGGTGGGTACGGTGGGTACGGTTCATGGGTACGGATGGGTACGGTACATGGGTACGATGGGTACGGTGGTACGGTAGATGAATACCGTAATTACATGGGTACGGTGGCACGGTACATGGGCACGGTGCATGGGTACGGTACATGGGTACGGTGCCGGCACCCAAACATATACCCAACACCCGTACCCGCACCCAACAACAGTATATCCAAGACCAATTCCCGTAACCGTACCCAACAATACCCAACACCGACACCCGTACCCGTACCCAACTGCCAACACCTGCACCCAACACCCGTATACCCAACACCCGTACCGAACACCCGTACCCGTACCCGTACCTATAGAAATGACCCCCCGTACCCCTACGTAGCAGCCCAATAGAGGGGCATGGTCCTGGTTTTATTGCTTTTGAAATTAAATAAGGTATAATATGGTATAATTAGACATCAAAACAAATTCAGCAAACCAAATGCACCAAAGCTGACCCGGTGAATCAATGGCACCAATACGAACCAACGATATGAAAAAATGTTCAGAGCACTACTTGCAATCAACAAGAGAGGCCTGATGCATTTACACTGCATGTCCTTGAGTGCGCTTTACATCTTCGGGCTGCCAGATTCAATACGACAAATGACAAATGTTTGCTTCGTTCATGTGTGTCTATTTGCATGTGCGCATTTTGGCAAGTCAAATGTGTTCCTTGTCTTGAACTTGAGCCTTTTGGCTGAGAAAATCTCCATTTCAGGGTTCGCACGTAGGAGGACTGTGTGCGCCAAACAAAAGCTAAGCCCAAGTTGGCCAACAAAAAGGCCAGTTCATGGCCATGAGTTCTCAGAATTCCGGACGAACATCCCCGTCGATCTAAGGACGTGTTTGACGTGTTCTGAATCATGGCCCGGGGTTCTTCAAGCAGGTGTCTTTTGCGAGTAAAAATGTTGTGCTGAGCCGCTGAGCTGCACATTCCCATAAAAATGTTTCTGAGCGCTATGGCTGCTCCACGAGACGAAATGTTTAGCCTGATCGAAGTCCTGTTCCTGGATTTTCTCTGAGTTTGGCTGAAGAAAACAGCTCTGTACTGAGCACTGGAGACCTTTTCAACATCTGGCGTGGTAGTGACGACGCGAGTCAGCACACCAGGGTGAAACGGGTGAAAGCTGTGCTGGCAGGGCTGCCACGTTGACGTGCCAGAATCCTTCAGCCATGTCAAGCGATGCGAAACGTCCGAAATGTCAATCTTTCCAAAACTTCCTGAGATTTTTGCGGTGGTTTTGCTGATGGATGAAGTGCGTGCCTACGAGGGTTGGAGTTCACGTCTTCCTGAAACAAACCTGCAGCAGATTGCGGCACGCTTCAACATGAGGAGAAATGTGTAAAAGCCCAATGCAAATGCTGACACCAATGCCCTACACTGACAAATAGATACGAATGCAGAGTCAATGCACCTGACGCGGAACCCATGGTGGCAGCTTCTTAGAGCGGAAAATCGCCGCGCCTGCACAACAAGACTGGTTCGTACCCTCAGCCTCACACATGGAAAGCAGGACTTAGTTCTGACAACAAACACTGTTGTTTTTGGATAATTTTGCGTCCTTTCTGTAGAGTGTGTGTGTGTGTGCGTGTCAATTACCGTCAAATATGTCCATGATGTCAACGGGAGATTCCAGTGTGCTTGAGTGCTCAACCCAGCTGCACCTCCAGCTTCTTGCCACTTCCGGAGAACGAGATTGCAGTACGACTCTTCACCCCAGTACTGCACATACCTGGCTAGCAAGAGTGAACATGAGTGAATAATAGTGAACATACCCCAGTCTTCCAAAAACTTCCAGCATTGAAGATTCTCGTCCTATGTCAGGAAGATCTATGGCAGCTGCGTTGCCTAATCAACATTATCCAAACGGATCCAAATGGGTGCGTGGCGGGGATACTCGCCTCGAAGCACCTGGACAAGGAAAGGCCATCTCAAGCCCGCCAGAGCGCATCTCCTCCAAATTGTGTTCAAACTGGAAGCGCATCACAAGTGCGGCGGCTTTTTAAAAGGCGGCACTAAGTGCAGGAAATTTGAAAGGTTTCCCCGCGCTTGAATGCATCAAGCTTCATCACCCTATATCACCCTGGACACCGTGCATCCGTTTTGATCCATTTTGACCATTTTGCCTGTGACTCTCAAGTTGTCCAAAACATCTACGGCTATCGAACCTCTTCATGCGTTTCCACAACGAGCTCCCAGGCCTGGAAGCTTCACAGTGACTTCGTTCGGTCACAATGGTGGCACTAGTGACATTTCGAAGCTGCGCCAAGACCACCAATGCACAGCACTAAGGCACGACTAAGGCACTAAGGACAAACATCCCCCCCCCTTTAAGGGGGGGGGGGGGGGGGTTGAAAACTGAAATATTTCACTTTCGGGGGGGGTTACCCCCCCCCACACACCTAGAAATATTTCAGCTAAAAATTTCTGGTTTATAATGGTCTCTCCAGGGCCTGGTTGAATTCAAGGCTGAACGTCAAGCTCTGAAACATGTTTGGCAAGTTCACTCTCTTATTTATTTTCTTGGAAACTGGCAGTTACCATTTACATCCATTTACCTAGTTGTGTGGCTTGCGCGTCGGCCCTACCCGCGTAAGGACTAAAAAGGTGATTTTTTTAGGGGGGGACCCTGCTAGAACTGTAAAATACCATGGTTTTGCAACTACCCCCCCTCAAAAATTTCACCCTTGTATTTCGGGGTAGGAAACATAAAGGGGCTCCTCGAGCATTGGCAATGGATTTTTTTAGGGGGGGACCCTGCTAGAACTGTAAAATACCATGGTTTTGCAACTACCCCCCCTCAAAAATTTCACCGTTGCATTTTTCTATGTGTAATTATGTGTATATATATAATATATATATATCTCTATATATGAATGTATGAAAGTATGAATGTATGAATGTATGTATGTACGTTATGAAAGGGTGTGCCATACCATCTCTGGGCTAAAAATGTTGCATCCGGAGGACCCCCCCCCCACATCTTTTCGAAGCCCAAAAAACATGTGGGGGGGGTATATTTCATGTGGTCAGGTGAAATATTTCTCAGAAATTTCTTGCCTTACCCCCCCCCCAAATATTCCAGGGTTAAAGGGGGGGGGATGGACAAACTAAGAAGTGTCAAAGAACCCGTCAGAGCTAGGGCAGCTGGGGCTGGAACAACCTCATCGAAAAGAGCGAGTGCTTCTGCAGGGCCTGGTGCTCCAATTGCTAGGATGCAGTGCTGCAAGCCACAAACAAAGCGGTCAGGCATTGCTGAGTTTGCAACTCTCAGAGGCCTTGAGAGATGAGCTGGCTGTTTGAAACTTGTTTCACAAAATCCCCATGGTTTGGCAGGGTTCATTGTCATTCTGAAAATAAAATTGCTCTTTTGGGGCGTATACCCCCCATCTCAGACACACCCACTATCTTGCTGATTATATGCAATATCCCATTAATTCATCTTTTTCCCCATCAAAATGACTCCGTTGTGACTAGACAAACGCAAGAAGATCATCCAGGAACCCAGCAAGTTTCAGAGCACGTTTCGCCATTCCATCCTCTGAAAGGAGGCAGCCTGAAGCCACCCGCAGCCAGTGCAGGGAAGATGGCTATCCAGGGTCCCATGATATCACTATGATCATTTATCATATTATATGTATGTATATAGAGATGTACATATGTGTGTATATGCCTTTTATACGTATATAATAATATAATATCTATATTATATATATATATTTATATTTATATATTTATATATGCAATCACATACATACACGGTGTACACGCAGCGACTTGCACCTGCAGCTGCCTCATTTTCATCGGGAAAGGCCTGGGTGAAAACGAACATTTCGACAGGCAGTGACGAAATTCCCTTCAAATACTCAGGTAAACACTGCGCCAGAAGCCGGCCAGTGAACGGAGTCTGGACCTCAACAAGACAAGCCAGGTCCATCTGAATATGTGAGAGCATGCTTGACTACAAATAGAGATGTGGCAGGTTTTCTGTGCAAACTCATGGCTCCAAATTGAGGAACTTGCTGAGTTTCCACAGCGCTGTTGGTGGATGAACCTGACTCATTTCCATCTCTCGCAGCGTCTGTCTGCATCTCCAGAGTCTCTGCATGCTATACAAGCATGAATGGGCCGCGAACACCAACGAGGGTGAGAACCTCATCGCAAAACACTCAGGGTTTCTGACAATATCTACATTGCATGTTTCAACCAAATGTTGCCTTGGTGTGCCCTGCTTATCTGCACAAAATAAGCTTCTGACATCTGCAACTAGCTTCGTTTTGATCCGCTTGTCTAGTGGTGAGCCCGAAGACAGCGAGGGGCCTTTTGAAGCATAGGACACACTTCACAAAACGGCACCGGGCACAGGACCTATCATCGGCACATTGCACTTGGCCACTTGGCCATGGCTGTGTAATGTTTGCACCAATTTGAAAAGCCAAGCACTGGACAAATGTTCACTTCCAACAGCCACGGCTTCAGGTTTCTATCGACCTTGTTCCAGAGGACAGAATCCGGCCCCGGAATCCGGCGACATGAGGCACCATTTGGCCGCATGATCGCATGCTGGGGATCCCTGCCAAAATGTCGAAGCCATAAACCTCGAAGCAGCTACCCCTGTGAGCACCTGGCAAAAAGAGTCAAAAAGCAGGCCAATATGCAGTGACTCGCCCGAAATCCATATGGTGTAATGTTATACCACATAATGCAATGTAACACAATGTAGTGCAAGGCTATCCAAGGCTCTGCTATAGTCGATTTGCTTTGGCTATGCTATGGTGTGTGTTGTTTCATGTTTTCTTGTTGTGCTAATTTGTACATCTACAGTTTGTCTACATAGATACTATGCGCGTCACATTGTGTGAGATGCACACATACAAACATGGCTGCATACATTACATTAAATTACATTACATTACATGACATTACAATACATTACAATACATTACAATACATTACAATACATTACAATACATTACAATAAATTACAATACCTAAATACATATACACATACATATGATTACATAAGCATATAAATGTGTGTGTGAGCGTGCATGTATGTATAAAATTAGGTAAATAAATAAATTCATATGTATGTATATAATGTGTTTGTGTACGTATCATTTTACAAAGAGATATATATATATATATTGTATGTATGTATGCATGCATGCATGCATGAATGTATGTATGTATGTGCATATGTACGTATGTATGTATGCATGCATGCATGCATGTATGAATGTATGTATGTATGTGCATATGTGCGTATGTGCATATGTACGTATGTACGTATGTACGTATGTACGTATGTACGTATGTACGTATGTATGTATGTATGTCTGTGTGTGTCTGTATGTATGTATGTAGGTAGGTATGTATGTATGTATGTGTGTGTGTATGTATGTCTGTGTGTGTGTATGTATGTATGTAGGTAGGTAGGTATGTATGTAGGTATGTAGGTATGTAGGTATGTAGGTATGTGTATGTATGTATGTATGTATGCATGCATGTATTCAATGTATGTATGTATTTAGTGTATGTATTTAGTGTATGTATGTCCTTAATGTATGTATGTTATCAATGTTTGTATGTAATTAATGTATGCATGTAATTCATGTATATTAATGTATGTATGTAATTAATGTATGTATGTAATGAATGTATGTATGTAATGAATGTATGTATGTAATTAATGTATGTAATTAATGTATGTATGTAATTTATGTATGTATGTAATTAATGTATATATGCAATTACTGTACGTATGTTATTAATGTATGTATGTTATCAATGTATGTGTGTGATTAATGTATGTAATGTATGTAATGTATGTAATGTATGTAATGTATGTAATGTATGTAATGTATGTAATGTATGTAGTGTATGTAATGTATGTAATGTATGTAATGTATGTAATGTATGTAATGTATGTAATGTATGTAATGTATGTAGTGCATGTAACGTATTGTAACGTATGTAACGTAATGTATTGTAATGTAGGTAATGTATGTAATGTATGTAATGTATGTAATGTATGTGATGTATGTAATGTATGTAATGTATGTAATATATGTAATATATGTAATGTATGCAATGTATGTAATGTATTGCTGTATGCATCTATGCATGCATCCATGCATGCATGGATGAAAGTATGTGTGTACGTACGTACATAGGTACTAGTAGGTAGGCAGGCAGGCAGGTAGGTAGGTCTGTATGTCTGCATGTATGTATAGTGTGCGGACTAGACGTTTGGAATGTATACAATGTGCAGTGCAGTCTAAGATACATGCATCTCGTGGCATACTTCTCTGTTGCACCCGCCTCCTGGGCCGCGAGCTGACCAACCGCCATCCTCAACACCCAGAGTCTTGCACCACTCGCCCTGCCAGGACAGTAGTCTTGGAAGACTTTTGCAAGGCTAAGCTGCATCAAGCTGCAATTTCTTGGCCTTCAAGGGTTCTTCCACAGCGATTAGGGTTTTGATGACCAGGTCCTGAGTTTAGCAGCCGTTTATGCAGACACTGACAAAGACTGACACGATTCGCGGACATGCCATATGAATTCATATGGTACACGCCATATTCTGCCACCGGAGGGCCTTCATCGCTTCCCACAAAGCCTTTGTTTGAGTTGTTTCAGGTGTACAAACGGTCTAGCACACCCAACACTCTTGCCAGTCATGTCATCGTTTCAGAAGCGTTAAGGCGAAGACTCCGAAGTCCAGGCCTTCCCGAGCAAAATGAATCCTAGGCCACCAAATGCCAGGAGAAGAGAGAACATAGAGAGAGAGAGCTTTGTTTGTCAACCTGGAGTCTTTCTCGTTCAAGTTGGCCTCTCAGACTCAGACCGAAGTTCACTGAGAGACCTCTGGATAAAACTAATGACAAAAATTCCAGCCATCATTTGCAGTATAAAGATTCCAGAACTCTTCACAGACCGGCAATGCCAACAGAACATGCTAGAGTGGCTAGAGAACATCTGAGGTCCGAGCCATTTTGAGGCTCTGGGCTGTCCACTTTCATCAACGGCAGCATCTTCCTTGTCCTGCCATGAACGCCATGAAACAGGACAGGGTGCTGCACTTCCACAGCATCTTCGGGTCCAGGGTCCTCCTCTCCTTGCCCGTCCAGGTTCTGAACGAAAGCTGGGTTCCTGAAGCAGCGAAAACAAACTATAAAAAATGAATGAAGGGACGTTCGGATTGTAGGCTACAGACTGCTTGTTCACAGAATAGTTGGTGAGGTGCATCATCCTGCCAAGCACACAACAAGAACAAGTATCTAGTGGGCAGCACAATTTGCTTGCTTCGACGATGCTTCGAGTTACAGTTATCCAGGTCTTCTGTCCTGGATTGCAAAGTCTCGACTGACTCCGAGTACAGCTCGGTTGCAAAACGCACTAGCCCTTCATAATTCACATAGATCTTGAGTGGGTCATACCTGGCAACGCCAAATGGTGGAATCATTTCAATAAGTTCTTGCAGCTGACCTTATCATCCTTCAGGCACAAAACCTGGGCCCCTCACGACAGAACCACCACATAGATGCGCAAATCAAACCTCAATGGCATTCTGAGAAATACGCTGAATTCATACCATTTCACAACCGCGTACCCTCGACAGTACTTTGGTTCTGGCTTGCGGCCGCCGATAAGAAGTGGATTCGGGATGTACCGTTGAACGATGCCACGCCTTGGCCACAACAAAAAAAACAACAAAATCATCAGCACATATCAGAGGAGTCGCAAGATGCCAGTTACTATTCTAATTACTGCCCCCCGTCTTCTGGATAATGATCTTTCTTGGGCTGCTTGTGTTTTTTGCGAAGGCTTGTGGATATGGTGGCAGCACATGGCAAAGTAATGCAAAGTGATGCAAAGATCCCCCATGTATAATCCGCTAGATGCTTTGGAGCCGTGTCTATACAGAATAGCCTGGTATAAACTGGAATGGCCACATTATGGGGGCGTATAAAGTGGAAAACCAACAGATTATAAAGTCACAAACCAACATTGTATAAAGTCGCCTGGCCACGTAAAAACATGAAAGTCAATGTGGATGTTTGATGGTATTTGTGAACAATTCCCATTATTGCGGCCCCCTGGCACTTAGAATTCGTAAATCATGGTGACTATCACTTAGAATTGTGTCTCGGTGATACCTGGGGAGTGCACTTAGAATTGCCCGAAGTGATGTCAAAACAATGCACTTAGAATTAGAAGGCCATGTCATAACCAAACACTTAGAATTGTATCAACTCCTGGTGGTACCCACAAATCATCAATTTTTTCGAGGATTTTCCACTGTAAACCATCCATTTTGGGGCACCCCTCATTTATACATATATTGGTTCCCCTGGCTCAATGCTTCCCCCTGTTGGTGTTTCTGTTGATGGACTGCTGGTGCAGATTCATGTGGAGGCGCCTGCTCTGGCAGGTCTGGATGCTGTTTCTGCAATTCTATGTGCTGCTTGTCTTGTTCCTGTGCATTTAAATTGCAGTTGGTGCCGGTTCCTGCTTTGGGTTTGGTTCGGGCCGTGGGGTATGAGCAGCATCTGCTGTTGCTTCTGCTGTTCTTTCTGCTGTTTTTTCTGTTAAGGGCTGCTGATGCAATTTCATGTGGAGGTGCTTGCTCTGCCATTTGTGGATGCTGCTTCTGCAATTCTATGTGCTGCTTGTCTTGCTCCTGCGCATTTAAGTTGCAGTTGGTGCCGGTTCCTGCTTTGGGTTTCGTTCGGGCCGTGGGGTGCGAGCAGCATCTGCTGTTGCGTCTTGTTTTGCTTCTGCTGCTGTTTCTGCTGGAGGGCTGCTGACGTAATTTCATGTGGAGGCGCCTGCTCTGCCAGTTCTGGCTGCTGCTTCTGCAATTCTATGTGCTGCTTGTCTTGTTCCTGTGCATTCAAATTGCAGTTGGTGCCGGTTCCTGCTTTTGGTTTGGTTCGGTTCTGGAGCATGAGCAGCATCTGCTGTTCCGTCTGCTGCTGTTTCTGCTGCTGTTTCTGTTGAAGGGCTGCTGATGCAATTTCATGTGGAGGTGCCTGCTCTGGCAGGTCTAGCTTCTGTTTCTGCAATTCTATGTGCTGCTTGCCTTGTTACTGCGCATTTAAATTGCAGTTGGTGCCGGTTCCTGCTTTGGGTTCGGTGCGGGCTCTGGGGTATGAGCAGCTTCTGCTGTTGCTTCTGCTGTTCTTTCTGCTGTTTTTTCTGTTAAGGGCTGCTGATGCAATTTCATGTGGAGGTGCTTGCTCTGCCATTTGTGGATGCTGCTTCTGCAATTCTATGTGCTGCTTGTCTTGCTCCTGCGCATTTAAGTTGCAGTTGGTGCCGGTTCCTGCTGTGGGTTTCGTTCGGGCCGTGGGGGGTGAGCAGCATCTGCTGTTGCGTCTTGTTTTGCTTCTGCTGCTGTTTCTGCAGGAGGGCTGCTGACGTAATTTCATGTGGAGGCGCCTGCTCTGCCAGTTCTGGCTGCTGTTTGTGCAATTCTATGTGCTGCTTGTCTTGTTCCTGTGCGTTCAAATTGCAGTTGGTGCCGGTTCCTGCTTTTGGTTTGGTTCGGGCTCTGGAGCATGAGCAGCATCTGCTGTTCCGTCTGCTGCTGTTTCTGCTGCTGTTTCTGTTGAAGGGCTGCTGATGCAATTTCATGTGGAGGTGCTTGCTCTGCCATTTGTGGATGCTGTTTCTGCAATTCTATGTGCTGCTATGTGCTGCTTGTCTTGCTCCTGCGCATTTAAGTTGCAGTTGGTGCCGGTTCCTGCTTTTGGTTTGGTTCGGGATCTGGAGCATGAGCAGCATCTGCTGTTCCGTCTGCTGCTGTTTCTGCTGATGTTTCTGTTGAAGGGCTGCTGATGCACTTTCATGTGGAGGTGCCTGCTCTGGCAGGTCTAGATGCTGTTTCTGCAATTCTATGTGCTGCTTGCCTTGTTCCTGTGCATTTAAATTGCAGTTGGTGCCGGTTCCTGCTTTGGGTTCGGTGCGGGCTCTGGGGTATGAGCATGTATGAGCAGCATCTGCTGTTCCGTCTGCTGCTGTTTCTGCTGATGTTTCTGTTGAAGGGCTGCTGATGCACTTTCATGTGGAGGTGCCTGCTCTGGCAGGTCTAGATGCTGTTTCTGCAATTCTATGTGCTGCTTGCCTTGTTCCTGTGCATTTAAATTGCAGTTGGTGCCGGTCCCTGCTTTGGGTTCGGTGCGGGCTCTTGGGTATGAGCATGTATGAGCAGCATCTGCTGTTGCTTCTGCTGTTCTTTCTGCTGTTTTTTCTGTTAAGGGCTGCTGATGCAATTTCATGTGGAGGTGCTTGCTCTGCCATTTGTGGATGCTGCTTCTGCAATTCTATGTGCTGCTTGTCTTGCTCCTGCGCATTTAAGTTGCAGTTGGTGCCAGTTCCTGCTTTGGGTTTCGTTCGGGCCGTGGGGTGTGAGCAGCATCTGCTGTTGCGTCTTGTTTTGCTTCTGCTGCCGTTTCTGCTGGAGGGCTGCTGATGCACTTTCATGTGGAGGCGCCTGCTCTGGCAGGTCTAGATGCTGTTTCTGCAATTTTATGTGCTGCTTGTCTTGTTCCTGTGCGTTCAAATTGCAGTTGGTGCCGGTTCCTGCTTTGGGTTCGGTGCGGGCTCTGGGGTATGAGCATGTATGAGCAGCATCTGCTGTTGCTTCTGCTGCTGTTTCTGTTTCTGGGCTGCTGATGCACTTTCATGTGGAGGTGCCTGCTCTGGCAGGTCTAGATGCTGTTTCTGCAATTCTATGTGCTGCTTGCCTTGTTCCTGTGCATTTAAACTGCAGTTGGTGCCGGTTCCTGCTTTGGGTTCGGTGCGGGCTCTGGGGTATGAGCATGTATGAGCAGCATCTGCTGTTGCTTCTGCTGTTCTTTCTGCTGTTTTTTCTGTTAAGGGCTGCTGATGCAAGTTCAGGTGGAGGTGCTTGCTCTGCCATTTGTGGATGCTGCTTCTGCAATTCTATGTGCTGCTTGTCTTGCTCCTGCGCATTTAAGTTGCAGTTGGTGCCAGTTCCTGCTGTGGGTTTCGTTCGGGCCGTGGGGTGTGAGCAGCATCTGCTGTTGCGTCTTGTTTTGCTTCTGCTGCCGTTTCTGCTGGAGGGCCTGCTCTGGCAGGTCTAGATGCTGTTTCTGCAATTCTATGTGCTGCTTGCCTTGTTCCTGTGCATTTAAACTGCAGTTGGTGCCGGTTCCTCGTTTGGGTTTGGTTTGGGCCGTGGGGTATGAGCAGCATCTGCTGTTGCTTCTGCTGTTCTTTCTGTTTTTTTCTGTTAAGGGCTGCTGATGCACTTTCATGTGGAGGCGCCTGCTCTGGCAGGTCTAGATGCTGTTTCTGCAATTCTATGTGCTGCTTGTCTTGTTCCTGCGCATTGAAATTGCAGTTGGTGCCGGTTCCTGCTTTGGGTTTTGGTGCGGGTTCTGGGGTATGAGCATGTATGAGCAGCATCTGCTGTTGCTTCTGCTGTTCTTTCTGCTGTTTTCTCTGTTAAGGGCTGCTGATGCAATTTCATGTGGAGGTGCTTGCTCTGCCATTTGTGGATGCTGCTTCTGCAATTCTATGTGCTGCTTGTCTTGCTCCTGCGCATTTAAGTTGCAGTTGGTGCCAGTTCCTGCTTTGGGTTTCGTTCGGGCCGTGGGGTGTGAGCAGCATCTGCTGTTGCGTCTTGTTTTGCTTCTGCTGCCGTTTCTGCTGGAGGGCTGCTGATGCACTTTCATGTGGAGGCGCCTGCTCTGGCAGGTCTAGATGCTGTTTCTGCAATTCTATGTGCTGCTTGTCTTGTTCCTGTGCGTTCAAATTGCAGTTGGTGCCGGTTCCTGCTTTTGGTTTGGTTCGGGCTCTGGAGCATGAGCAGCATCTGCTGTTCCGTCTGCTGCTGTTTCTGCTGCTGTTTCTGTTGAAGGGCTGCTGATGCAATTTCATGTGGAGGTGCTTGCTCTGCCATTTGTGGATGCTGTTTCTGCAAATCTATGTGCTGCTATGTGCTGCTTGTCTTGCTCCTGCGCATTTAAGTTGCAGTTGGTGCCAGTTCCTGCTTTGGGTTTCGTTCGGGCCGTGGGGTGTGAGCAGCATCTGCTGTTGCGTCTTGTTTTGCTTCTGCTCCTGTTTCTGGGCTGCTGATGCACTTTCATGTGGAGGTGCCTGCTCTGGCAGGTCTAGATGCTGCTTCTGCAATTCTATGTGCTGCTTGCCTTGTTCCTGTGCATTTAAACTGCAGTTGGTGCCGGTTCCTGCTTTGGGTTCGGTGCGGGCTCTTGGGTATGAGCATGTATGAGCAGCATCTGCTGTTGCTTCTGCTGTTCTTTCTGCTGTTTTTTCTGTTAAGGGCTGCTGATGCAAGTTCAGGTGGAGTTGCTTGCTCTGCCATTTGTGGATGCTGCTTCTGCAATTCTATGTGCTGCTTGTCTTGCTCCTGCGCATTTAAGTTGCAGTTGGTGCCAGTTCCTGCTGTGGGTTTCGTTCGGGCCGTGGGGTGTGAGCAGCATCTGCTGTTGCGTCTTGTTTTGCTTCTGCTGCCGTTTCTGCTGGAGGGCTGCTGCTGCACTTTCATGTGGAGGCGCCTGCTCTGGCAGGTCTAGATGCTGTTTCTGCAATTCTATGTGCTGCTTGCCTTGTTCCTGTGCATTTAAACTGCAGTTGGTGCCGGTTCCTGCTTTGGGTTTGGTTTGGGCCGTGGGGTATGAGCAGCATCTGCTGTTGCTTCTGCTGTTCTTTCTGTTTTTTCTGTTAAGGGCTGCTGATGCACTTTCATGTGGAGGCGCCTGCTCTGGCAGGTCTAGATGCTGTTTCTGCAATTCTATGTGCTGCTTGTCTTGTTCCTGCGCATTGAAATTGCAGTTGGTGCCGGTTCCTGCTTTGGGTTTTGGTGCGGGTTCTGGTGTATGAGCAGCATCTGCTGTTGCGTCTGCTGTTGCGTCTGCTGTTGCTTCCTTCTGCTCTTCCTTCTGCTGCGGTTTCTGTTGAAGGGCTGCTGATGCAATTTCATGTGGAGGCGCCTGCTCTGCCAGTTGTGGAAAGGGGGGCCGATGGGAAACTAATTCTAACTGCATCACCATTGTATCCGGGTGGCTTTACAACCATTAAAGAAAATATGGGCACATTTTTTCGTACCCTGTCGCTAAGGATCGCCATGCCATTCATGCAAGGCTGCGATCTCTTAAACCCCACAAGATGCAGCGTCAATACTGTGGTATATATGGATGTTTGGATGGATCTGCTCGTTTTTTCAAAACAATATTCGACACACTGTGAAATATTGTGTTTGGTATTCAAAACATTTCAAAGCATTTCTTATCCATCATACATCGCCCATCAAATTTATGTATATACATTGTGTAGAAACAAGTTAGTAGCCACTTAGTGCCACAAAATAACCCTGGGCAAAGCACACTGTTTCTTGAGCCATACGCCGACCATACTATGGGTGAAACAGGTGATACTTGGACTACTATTGTGCAACAACACCCCCCGTGCAGTGAAGCTAATCTACAAGAGGGTGAAGCTGCAAATTATGGCTATGCACAGTACAGTAAGGGATGCCTTAAACAACAAATACAAAGGTTACAACCAAAACCCCACAGGTACAGCCTTTCTTCTGTAGTCTTCGTATATTCACCTCAGGTCGGCAAGAGTTCGGCAACAAGACATGACAAAGATATCCATCAAATCTGACACCAAGTATACTGTTCAACGGATGCTGTCAAGATCAATTCGGTTGAATGCATTCAGCTTTATTTTAGGCTCGACTGGGCTTGTGGTCGAACATGCAAGGTGGAAAAAGGTCTTGGCCCGTTACATAGGCCTGCGTTTCCACGCGGCAACAAAAGTTCTTGTGGTCGCCCAGGAGCTTGCCAAAGCAAAGCGATTTAATTATGGCAAAAAGCTGAATTCAGTTTTGGTGTGAACCCGCAGGGAAGCCCTTTAGAAATGCTTCAAAGCTGCCTTAACTTCGCAAGGCAAGAGCTTCCGCTCTGCGGTACATGCAACTACCAGCCGTGTGCTCAGCAAGAAGGAATCATGGCAAGAATGAAATGAGTGCCAAATGCCTGCTTCAAATTATATGCATTCAAAGCGTTAATGGGAATGTTATGAACTTGAAATAAGTTGGCAAAAATTCCGACTTAGCACACTTGAGTTTTGATGATGGTGGAATCACGCACCCACCCGTGCATTGAAGCTAATCACCTACCCGAATTAAATCAAAGTAGGCAACAGCTTCCGCTGTGCGACACTTCACATAGAGAAAAACTATCCCGCCTCAGTTGAAAAAGGAATTCACCAGGCGAGAGGTTCCCCTCCGCGGTGTCTCAGCGATAGCCCGACCAACGTCGATCCCTGTATTGGTGGCCTTGGTTTCGACGGCGCCAATCTTCCCATTCCTGGTCAGTCCACTGGTTGTAGAAATCGTTCCACTCCTGTTGACTGTAGCCATGAGTGGGCCCCTGATGTGATCCATACCCAGGACGCGAAGACCTGGTGACATCTGGATTTTGCTGCTTGGTAGCAGGCAGGGGTCGGCTTCCGCCTTCCGTGTCCTTTGCCTCCGTGAGGGGGCGCAAGATCTCGTCGACATAGCTGAGAATGTCGGCATATACATCCTGCTTGGACAACGCAAGGGATTGGAACGTCGTGTTGGCGACGCTCAAGACCTCGAATCTGTCGGTCACGGGGATCAAGGCATAGGCGGCAGCGAACTGGTTGGCTCTGTAAAAGCGGTTCTTGTACCAGATGAGAACATGATCGTCAACGACGATCGTCTGCATCTGCCCCTCTTCGTATGCGACCAGGCACATACGAGCTTTATACTGCCGAATCTTTCCAGTTCGGATCTCCTCCCGCGTGCGCTTGATGCTCGGGAGCACGACGTTGCCGAGGACGGTAATCCAATGCATACACCTCGGCGTCAGGTCTTGGACCGCACAATTGAAGGCGTAGTGGGCGTCCGTTCCCAGACGCTGGAGCAATGTCATCCCCGCTTTTCGTGCCTGCTTCATGTATGAGCGGGCATGATTTTTGAGGACTGCAGCAGCAGATCTGATCTGCTTGGCACCTTGTGTGGTGCCTGCTACATCGTCATCGCCCAGCAAGTCCAGGGTGAGTTCAAAACCAAGTTTCTCGGCGAGCTCCTCAAGTCGAAAGACCTGGCATGCACGACGCATGTCGGACATAGTCGCCAAGGACAAGCCGCATGCAAGGCAAACCAACATCCCCTCAGGAAAAATCTTCCTGCACCGGGGGCATGTCAATTCTGGCATAGCCAGCATAGATACATACCGCCAGCGCGTGAGGTTCCCCTCCGCGGATGGGTCAAAGGCCTCCTGATCGAAGCGATCAGAACGGCGTTCCCGCACGTTGTCAGGGGCGATGTCGAAGCCAGCAGCCGTCACAGTTGGTTTTCGCGCCACACAGAGAAGGTTGGTGAAGTTGAGCGGTCGCTGCCTGGACTTTGGCAGCAATTCGTCGACGACAGGGTAAGGTGTCTGGACTTCTTTGTAAATGAGTGGACGGCGCAAGGTGACCACGTCCTTCCACTGATCATATTCATTCACAAAAAGCATTTTCAATGCTTCCAAGTCCGAGCATTCATACCTCTCAAGCTCTTCGTACGCGGGAGTGCCCTTCCGAGCCTCGTTCTCTTCCCAAACGAGGGCATTCTCGGTGGCCTTCTGCCGAAGGTACTTCTTGACCCTGTTGTAGCCGTGGTTGGCCCAAAGGTACTGCGACTTCTCGCAATCGAATGCGTAGATGAGGCAATGGTTGGGGACCCAGTCCTCGCAGATGAGTGCACCGGCCACGGTTTCCACCAGGCGAAGACCATAGTGCAAAGCGCAATCGGTGTCAATTGCAATGCACAGCGGTCGATTCGTCCTGACACCAGGATCCTTGCCTTCAATTTCCCAAGGCGCGTGGCGGGTCATGTACACGTGACCCTTGCAAGACGTAGCCCCGGGAAAAATTCCCGTGCAAATGATCTGCTGAAGGGCGTTCCATGAAGTGTAATGGTAAATTACACGGAACTCTTCTGCGACCTCGGCTTCCGCCAGGTGGTGATAAATGGGAACCCTTGGGTAGAGTCCCCTCTTCAAATCGTCCACCGTGAATTGGTATAGTCAAGCGAGATGATCTGCTTGACCAACGGAGCCGTCCCCACCTTGTCGATGAGGGATTGGTCGTGACCTTGGCAGGCCTTCACGTGCGTGATGCGGTACGGCATGTCCAAAGTTGTCAGTTCCCCGACAATTCCAGCTTCAATGCGACACATGAACCTGTCCTGTGTCCTGAGGATCAAGTAGAGATCCTGCTTTGAGAGCTGGGCCCTGTACCTCTTCCCCAAGTAGCTGTACATGCTCTCGAAGTTGAGGTAGAGCTCGTCGTCGAATTCCGGTGGAATGTGACGATGGTGGGGTTCCAAAAACTTGTGGTCGTAGCCGCGCAACAACCCAGTGACCCGCTTGGAGGACTTGAAGTCGTCGTAGCTAAGATGTCCAAGATCTCGAAGGCCAGGCAGGTCTGTGCACCTGATGGTGAACTCCCTGCGCTCGCCCGTTCCCGGAGAGAAAAAGTACCACTTGGGATATCCCGATGGTCGCAAAGGCGGTTCAGCCGGAGGCTGAGGTCCACCCGTTCCCGGGGGAGGAGCACTTGCCATAGGCGGATCCTTCTTGGCAATTTTCGGAGCTGGCTCCACCGAAGGCAATGCGGCTGGTGCAGATGACTTCTGTGGAGGCGCCCTTGGTGAGGTAGTTGTCAACGTCGGTGGTGGTGCCTTGAAAGGCAATGCTTTGGGCATAGGTTGGTCCGCAGCTTCCGCTGGGAGTGCAGGTGGCTCCGGCTTGGGGGATCCAATTGCACTCTTCGGAGTGGGCGGCGGACTTGGCTTGGGGGACGCCATGGGAGACGTTCCCGTCGCCGTTGAAAGCTTGGGGAGCTGAGGAGCTCGTTTGTACGAGGCCATGGTGCCTTGATCTTTCATCTTCGGCTTGATGAACTGGCCGACTGCATCTCCGATCACCTGTGCGATGCCGCTCGATGACGATGCCGCTTCCGATTTGGGAGCCGCCTTCGATTTGGCTTTCGACACAATTTCCAGAGAGGCAGCGGGGTCACCCGCGCGAAGTTTCTCCTCGGCGGACTTGGGCTCCTCAAAGATTTCCCGTTCCATCTGACGATGCTTCTCCTCATCCGTCAAGTCAAAGCCACGAATGATGATTGCACCATCCTCCGTCTGCTGCATGGACTCCTGCCGAAGTTCGAACTTGGCAGGATCACGTGTGACGTCGGTGTCCAAGATGTTCACTACGCCAGAGCCATCCAACTTGAAGTCCACAGCGTGGATCTTGTTCATCAGATGGGAGCGCAGCTTCCGCTGGCTAAACAACGACGCCGAGCCGCCGACAATGGGATCCTTAAAGACAATCTCCTCGTCAGCATCCGGCTCGTCGATGTCGCGCTCGTCGGACACACCTGGCAACCGATCCAAAAAGGGCTTGAGGATGGCGTCAATGAGCTCGCCATCCATCTCCGGCTCTTTGACCTCATGTCAAAGTGCTCGGGTTCCCCCGGCAGTGCAACATCCACGGACTCCAAAAGTTGCCAGTTCGATGAGACTGCAGCCGCATCATCCTGCACCACAGGAGCCTGCTGTAGCTGTGCACGTTCAGGATCGACTTCATTGGTGCATGGGAAGCCGTTGCCCTTTGGGTCGAGTCTCCTTCACAAAGATTTCCCAACCGTCCACGTCCATGGAGACCATCACCTCCTCCATTTCTTCCCACTCCCGGTTGTTTTCCGGAAGCGGGTTGGCCAGCGATTCCTCGCGGCGCTTTTTCATCTCTGCCATTTCGATCAATGGCTTGCACGACCGAAGTCGAAAGAGATGATATCCCAAAGCGCCGGCCTCAGAGTAGAATCGAATGCACTGGAGGCGGTTGTGCTCGGAGTTTTCCATGTGTTGGCCGTCGTATCGCGTCGTGCATTTGATCAACGACGTGGCATCGAGCACACAAAGCCCACGCTTCCTGAGTGCCTCAGCCGCGCGGATCATCTGGCGGTCAAAGTCAGGATGAAGTCCATAACCTCGACCATACCATGGCATCACGAGGACGATGTTCCCAACGTCGGCACGGGTCGTCAGCTTCACGAGGTCGTTCAAGGCGGAAAAATGGGTATTGACCCTTTCCTCCATGAGATCGTTTGCTGCGTCCCGGCGCTTCTGTGAGTAACACGCCATCTAAGATTTTTTCTTCCTAACCGGGGTTGGGAAACACAACCGGGATTGCAGAGGATGGTTTGTTAAGTTTCAGGCCAGTCATGGCTTACATGTCAACTGACCCGGGATTGCAGAGGCAGTCATAAATGCTGCCCAACGTCAATCATAGATTGCACTTCAACTCTCAAGTCTGGCAAATCCCCCGGAAAATTGCTTTTTCCTGAGTTTTCCAAAGGAAACTTGACACTTGGTGGGGTCCGTTTTCCGGGGCGAACCCAAGTGGAAAATTGGCACTCAAGTCAATCAACTCAATACTCAATGTCAAGTTGCTTTTTCTTGCTAAGCGGGGTTGCGAAAAGCAACCAGGGTTGCAAGATTCTTTGGTAGAAACAGCTTTGCCCAGTCGGCGAACGCAGGGCTAAACGATTAATGTTGGATACTGATTAGTGTGGGGATACACTATTGTGTCCACAGACCTCAAAATTATTCTGTAACTCTGGAAATGTTCGAGGGGTACACTATTGTGTCCACAGGATTTTGGTGTAAGTTTTTTTTCATGTTTTTCATTTTTTAGTTTTTAATTGTTTTTTATTTTATTTTAAAATTTTAAAATATTTTTTATTTTTATTTTTATTATAATAATTTTTAATTTAATTATTTAAAATATTTTTTATTTTTATTTTTAATTATAATAATTTTTAATTTAATTATTTTTTAATTTTATTTTAAATCATTTTTTATTTTTAGTTATAATATTTTTTATAAATTATTTATTTATTTATATTTTTAATTAATTAATTATAATAATTTTTAATTTGGTTATTTTTTATTTTATTTTAAAGTTTTTTTTATTTTTATTATTAATTATAATATGTTTTAATTTAATTATTTTTATTTTTAATTATATATTTTTATTATTTTGTAAAATTGTGTCAGGATACACAATTGTGTCATTGTGTCAGGATACACAATTGTGTCTTGGTCTTTTTTTGTTGTTCAAACAGTTTTCATGTTTTTCATTTTTTAAAGCTTTTTCCTTTTACTTTTTATTTTCCAGCATTGAAATTTTCCAGATGCCATCCACAGAAAATTACATCCAGGTACAAAATAGTGTGGTTTGTTTGGGGGTACACTATTGTGTCCAGCTGCTTCCTGAGGTCATGATTTTTGATTTTTTCAATCATGTCCTTTACCTTTTCCTTTGCTAGCTAAAGTGTTTTCCTTTCAATTAATTTCTTTCTTAGTTTCTTTCATTTGAAATTCTCAGAAATGACCAGTTTCCCAAAATATATGATGCCTTATTAGAACCCAATTAAAAAACATGACTCAAACAATTTTTCAAGGTGGTAGTCCATGAGCAACCCTGATACAGAATAGTGTGGTTTGTTTGGAGGGTACACTATTGTGTCCAGCTGCTTCCTGAGGTCATGATTTTTTTTGATTTTTTCAATCATGTCCTTTACCTTTTCCTTTGCTAGCTGAAGTGTTTTCCTTTCAATTAATTTCTTTCTTAGTTTCTTTCATTTGAAATTCTCAGAAATGACCAGTTTCCCAAAATATATGATGCCTTATTAAAACCCAATTAAAAAACATGACTCAAACAATTTTTCAAGGGAGTAGTCCATGAGCAACCCTGATACAGAATAGCGTGGCTTGTTTGGAGGGTACACTATTGTGTCCAGCTGCTTTCCTGAGGTCATGTTTTTTTTTGATTTTTTCAATCATTTCCTTTACCTTTTCCTTTGCTAGCTAAAGTGTTTTCCTTTCAATTAATTTCTTTCTTAGTGTCTTTCATTTGAAATTCTCAGAATGACCAGTTTCCCAAAATATATGATGCCTTATTAAAACCCAATTAAAAACCATCACTCAAACAATTTTTCAAGGGTGTAGTCCATGAGCAACCCTGATACACAATAGTGTGGTTTGTTTGGGGGTACACTATTGTGTCCAGCTGCTTCCTGAGGTTATGTTTTTTTGATTTTTTCAATCATTTCCTTTACCTTTTCTTTTGCTAGCTAAAGCGTTTTCCTTTCAATTAATTCCTTTCTTAGTTTCTTTCATTTGAAATTCTCAGAATGACCAGTTTCCCAAAATATATGATGCCTTATTAAAACCCAATTAAAAAACATCACTCAAACAATTTTTCAAGGGTGTAGTCCATGAGCAACCCTGATACACAATAGTGTGGTTTGTTTGGAGGGTACACTATTGTGTCCAGCTGCTTTCCTGAGGTCATGTTTTTTTTGATTTTTTCAATCATTTCCTTTACCTTTTCTTTTGCTAGCTTAAGGGGTTTTCTTTCAATTAATTCCTTTCTTAGTTTCTTTCATTTGAAATTCTCAGAAATGACCAGTTTCCCAAAATATATGATGCCTTATTAAAACCCAATTAAAAAACATCACTCAAACAATTTTCAAGGGGGTAGTCCATGAGCAACCCTGATACAGAATAGTGTGGTTTGTTTGGAGGGTACACTATTGTGTCCAGCTGCTTTCCTGAGGTCATGATTTTTTGATTTTTTTTCAATCATTTCCTTTACCTTTTCTTTTGCTAGCTAAAGTGTTTTCCTTTCAATTAATTTCTTTCTTAGTTTCTTTCATTTGAAATTCTCAGAAATGACCAGTTTCCCAAAATATATGATGCCTTATTAAAACCCAATTAAAAACCATCACTCAAACAATTTTTCAAGGGAGTAGTCCATGAGCAACCCTGATACACAATAGTGTGGTTTGTTTGGGGGTACACTATTGTGTCCAGCTGCTTCCTGAAGAGATTTTCTAGCACTGACTCAATTATATCAGAATGAAAGTGAAAGCCACTGAGTTTTTATCAGTGCAAAGCTGCAAATCACTCACTCTCAGTAGAGCTTCAGGCAGGAGCAGCTGATGTTGCTGAGGTAGATGCAGCTGAGCTCGAGGAAATAGGTTCTAAAGATGAGCTTGCTGAGATAGCTAGGGTGGCTGACTTGAGCAGTTGCTGAAGATCCTCAGGCCCTGTGCTGAGAAAGGGCAACTTCTTGGCCTTGGCAGCCTCTGAGTGCAGGTGGTACCTGAGGCATTTGTAGGCATCACAGCTCAGGCAGCCTGATTGCCATCTGCACTTAGAACATTTTCCCAAGGCATGCTCCAGGAGCCTGACCTTGTGAACTGATTCCTCAGAGAGGTTTTTCCAGGTGAACCTCACTGAGTTCTTGTCCAGCTGCTGCTGAGCAGTAATGTAGGCAACTGAGGTGATGTCCTTGAGCTTAGAAAGCTTTGCCTTAGCTTTTTCTTGTTGCTCAGCAATCTTAGCCCTCTCAAGTAGAAATTTATCCCATCTGATCTTGGCAGCATCAGTGATAAGTTTTTGCTCAGGAATGACCTTGTTGCAAGCAATCTCCAACCTCTGCTTCCAATTCTTCCACCCTGTCTCAGGCCAAACTGAGAGCCACTCTCCTCTGAAAAGCCTGATTTCTTCCCCCATGTAGTGAAGCACATAGCAGCCACAGGCATTGCTGCCCACAGGCTGCTTGGCAGAGTTGCTGAGTGGTGGAAGGATGAACTGAGGGTCAAGCAAGTTCCCCATGAGGATCTGCTGAGGATGAGATTCTTCATGCTCTTTGCTGAGGGAGTCATACCTCCTCCAAGTGATGGGTTGCCCAGTGCCTTCCCTCTGAGCTACCAGCAAATGGTGTCCATGAAAAAAATGACAACTATATCAGTTAATTAATGCTCATTGTCCTATGCTAAAACACACAAACACACACCAACAAGAAACAATCATCCATTTGTTCAACCCAGGCACAGAGCATTCTCTACATCCTGATTGCCAGGGAATTCTGCTGAGGAAGACTTGGTGGCCATTGCCACAGTCAACCTTAGGCTCCCTAAGGTATCTAGGATACCCCACAATGTTTTCTGAGTCCAAGTTGTTGAAGAGTGCTAAGCATGAGGGTTCCTGAGGTGGATCATTGGACTGAAGCTGGTAGCGCCCTTGGCCACCCCTCTGAGTCCACAAAACTCCATCTGGCACCTCAGCAGGCTTCTCTTCAAACATAGGATGAGGTTTGCCTGAGCCTCTCCCAGGATAGTCAAAGAAAGACATGGCTGAGATGATATGGAGCAAAGGTTGAGTAGTCCTGGCCCTTAGATTTGAGCCTTAAAAAGCTGAGGAATCACATAGACATGCACAAATATGAACATGCTACAACTTCATTGGTTAATTAATTAGCTAATTACTCAATTATAAGAAACTTAAACATGCATAAGCATGCTAACTAATTAATTAATTAATTGATTAATTAATTAATTAATCAAAATTGCCAAAAGTCTAAGATTATGTCCAAGCTGAGCACTAATCCCACACCACCAGAAACACCCTTCAGTCCCCTAGGGCTCTTCAGTCTTGGCCTTCTTGGACTTGGGCTCAGCATCTGAGGATGGATCTGATGCTGAATCATCACTGCTCATAGGCTGAGAGTCTAAGACCTGAGAATCATCAACCAGCTCCTGGGACCCAAAGGGTGTATCTGATGGTGCTTCATCATCACTCCCCATAGGCTGAGAGTCTAAGACCTGAGAGTCCTTAGCCACCTCCATCACCTCATGGTCAGGCTGTGCATTCAACTCCTTTTCCATACCCTGAAACTTGCTGAGGGTAGCATCAAATGTATCAGACTTAGCAGGTTGGGCAGGCTGGGCAGGCTGAGGAAGAGGGATACACTCTGATGGCCAACCATCCTGAGCATCCTGAAGAGCTGTCTTGAGAATCCTAATCCATTGCCCCTGAGTGATCTTTGGGTAACCCTTGAAGTCTTTGAAGATCTGACTGAGTTCATTCCTGAAACTGAGCATCACCCAATCAGGCACAGCATCAGGATCCTCAAGCTGAACCAACTGCTGAGTGTAGTACTTCTGCAGCATGTCCACAAACTGTTCCTGAGAGCACCTGAGCTTCACCTTGATGTCAGCCATCTCAGCTGTCAGAGCCACCACCTTCATGGAGTTGCTTAAAGAGCCACCCAAAAATAAAACTCATTGACTAATTCATTAATGGATTTCCCATTGGGAAACAAAAAAACAAATCCAAGCCTTAGGACTCAAAGAGAATTTCTCCAGAGTCAGGATATTCCTGAGGTTGGAAAACCATTCCACAAGATGATAATTGTAGTCCTTCCTGAGCTTGTCCATCTCAGTGTTGAATTGCTCCATGGCTGAGCTGATGGGATGCAAAGAAGCTGACTAGAATGGGCTTGAGCCTTCACAAGCAAAGAAATAAATCCCCCATGTGAGATGAAAATGGATTGAAATCAAATGAAAAGCAATTCCTTTGTTAATTAATAAATTAAGTTGAAAAAATTCAAAGTAAAGTGAAAATCAATTGAAAAACACTTTAATTAAACAAATTGAAAATCAATCGAAATTAATTTGAAATCATTTGAAATCAATTGAACATCAGTTGAAAATGAATTGAAATCAATTGCAATCAAAACCAAAGGCTTTCCAAAGGATGAGTTTCAGCCAAGCAAAAAAAATATGAATGACCATGATACACAATAGTATGGTTTGTTTGAGGGTACACTATTGTGTCCAGCTGCTTCCTGAGGTTATGGTTTTTTTTCAAGCATTTCCTTTCCCTTTTCATTTACTGAAGTTTGTTTCCTTTTACTTAGCTTCATCCTTCTTGGAATCAAAACCAAAGGCTTTCCAAAGGATCAGTTTTAGCCAAGCAAAAAAAAAAACATGAATGATCCTGATACACAATAGTATGGTTTGTTTGAGGGTACACTATTGTGTCCAGCTGCTTCCTGAGGTGATGTTGTTTTTTAACATTCCCTTTGCATTTTCCTTTGCTAAAGCTTTTTTTTATTTTTTCAATTAGTTTCTTTTATTTAGAATTCTCAGAAATGCACAATTTCCCAAAATATATGATGCCTTATTAAAACCCAATTAAAAAACATGACTCAAACAATTTTTCAAGGGGGTAGTCCATGAGCAACCCTGATACACAATAGTGTGGTTTGTTTGGGGGTACACTATTGTGTCCAGCTGCTTCCTGAGGTGATTGTTTTTTTTTCAACAATTTCCTTTTCTTTTTCCTTTGCTAACGTTTGTTTCCTTTTACTTAGCTTTATTTTTCTTGGAATCAAAACCAAAGGCTTTCCAAAGGATTAGTTTCAGCCAAGCAAAAAAAAACATGAATGATCATGATACACAATAGTATGGTTTGTTTGAGGGTACACTATTGTGTCCAGCTGCTTCCTGAGGTGATTTTGTTTTTTAACATTTCCTTTGCATTTTCCTTTGCTAAAGTTTTTTTATTTTCTCAATTAATTAGTTTCTTTTATTTAGAATTCTCAGAAATGCACAATTTCCCAAAATATATGATGCCTTATTAAAACCCAATTAAAAAACATGACCCAAACAATTTTTCAAGGGGGTAGTCCATGAGCAACCCTGATACACAATAGTGTGGTTTGTTTGGGGGTACACTATTGTGTCCAGCTGCTTCCTGAGGTGATTGTTTTTTTTCAACCATTTCCTTTTCTTTTTCCTTTGCTAAAGTTTGTTTCCTTTTACTTAGCTTCATTTTTCTTGGATTCAAAACCAAAGGCTTTCCAAAGGATTAGTTTCAGCCAAGCAAAAAAAAACATAAATGATCATGATACACAATAGTATGGTTTGTTTGAGGGTACACTATTGTGTCCAGCTGCTTCCTGAGGTGATTTTGTTTTTTTACATTCCCTTTACATTTTCCTTTGCTAAAGTTTTTTTATTTTCTCAATTAGTTTCTTTTATTTAGAATTCTCAGAAATGCACAATTTCCCAAAATATATGATGCCTTATTAAAACCCAATTAAAAAACATGACTCAAACAATTTTTCAAGGGGGTAGTCCATGAGCAACCCTGATACACAATAGTGTGGTTTGTTTGGGGGTACACTATTGTGTCCAGCTGCTTCCTGAGGTGATTGTTTTTCTTTTCAACCATTTCCTTTTCTTTTTCCTTTGCTAAAGTTTGTTTCCTTTTACTTAGCTTCATTCTTCTTGGATTCAAAACCAAAGGCTTTCCAAAGGATCAGTTTTAGCCAAGCAAAAAAAACATGAATGATCCTGATACACAATAGTATGGTTTGTTTGAGGGTACACTATTGTGTCCAGCTGCTTCCTGAGGTGGTTTTGTTTTTTTAACATTGAAATCAATTGCAAGTAAATTGAAATCAATTGCAAGTAAATTGAAATCAATTGAAAGTAAATTGAAATCAATTGAAAGTAAATTGAAAGCAATTGAAAGTAATTTGAAATCAATTCAAAATAAATTCAAATCAATTGAAAATAAATTCAAATCAATTGAAAGTAATTAATTAAATTGAAATCAATTCAAAATAAATTGAAATCAATTGAAAGTAAATTGAAGTCAGTTGAAAGTAAATTGAAATCAATTCAAAATAAATTGAAATCAATTGAAAGTAAATTGAAATCAATTCAAAATATATTGAAATCAATTGAAAGTAAATTGAAATCAATTGAAAGTAAACTGAAATCAATTCAAAATAAATTGAAATCAATTGAAAGTAAATTGAAATCAATTCAACATAAATTGAAATCAATTGAAAGTAAATTGAAATCAATTCAAAATAAATTGAAATCAATTGAAAGTAAATTGAAGTCAGTTGAAAGTAAATTGAAATCAATTCAAAATAAATTGAAATCAATTGAAAGTAAATTGAAATCAATTCAAAATATATTGAAATCAATTGAAAGTAAATTGAAATCAATTGAAAGTAAATTGAAATCAATTGAAAGTAAATTGAAATCAATTGAAAGTAAATTGAAATCAATTGAAAGTAATTTGAAATCAATTCAAAATAAATTGAAACCAACTGAAAGTAAATTGAAATCAATTCAAAATAAATTGAAATCAATTGAAAGTAAATTGAAATCAATTGAAAGTAAATTGAAATCAATTGAAAGTAAATTGAAATCAATTCAAAATAAATTGAAATCAATTGAAAGTAAATTGAAATCAATTCAAAATAAATTGAAATCAATTGAAAGTAAATTGAAATCAATTGAAAGTAAATTGAAATCAATTTAAATCTATCAATTTTTTTTGATTTTACACTATTCTGTACCCGGTAATTTGTTTTTTCCACACTATTCTGTAACCCAAATTTGTTTAGGGGGCGGGGGGCCTCCCCACACTAATCAGTAACCTACATTACTCAAACTCATTTGTGGTGATTTAGCTTCACTGCTTCCTGGGCTTTGCCCTTTTCACCGGCTTCCTGCCTCCCCAAGTTTGCCATTTACCTAGGCCTTGCCTCCAAGCTCTGCATGGGTACACGCGCAACCGATGTCCATCTTCGCGTTTGGCTTGCTGTGGTCTTGTGCTTGGGATCGGGCGCCACGTTCTGGCTCCAAAGGGTTGTAGTTGCATCTTCTCCTGCAGCAACGCGGCGCAGCGAGCAGCGAGCAGGGCACAACACTGTGAGGCGCGTATTGCAGGCCCAGGGTTGGCTTGCGAGCGCCGGAAAAAAACAAAGGTAGTCAAACCTGCTGCTTTAACGCAGCTCTTTGCCGAAGGTGGTGGTTGCGCGTTGCTGCAAAAATGATTGTTTAAGGGCACCACGCCCGGCGGTCGAATTTAACACAGCACCACGTGACACGTGTCAAGGCCAGATCCAATATATGAAGTTCTTCCAGCGCCTCTGGAAAGCCATTTTTTCAACAACGCAGGATAAGAGAAGCTTGCCGCAAAATTTTGCTTCTGTCACAGGTGGGATTTTGCTTAATTTCCACAGCGGGCCCGGCTGGGCCATATTGCGAACACGGTTCAGTCACCCTGCAAGTTGGCGTCAGATTTGTGCCGCGACACTGCTGCAGCGTCATTGACAAAAACAAGATCAATGGGAGATTTTAGCGCCGGCTTCCTTTCAATTACGAATGGAAGGAAATTGTTATACTTTTCCTATTCTTTTGTGAATCTCACACCAAGCGGGCGCACGGCGCCATATCGATCCAGATTTTGTTTCCACGACGTGGGGGCCATGCTGCCGGAAAAAGACATGTGTTTCCGATCCTGGTGGGGCCCAAGAAAACATATACGAGTGAAGGTAATTCAGATTTTGCGTCAGGCTTCACACGATCAGAAAGGTTTTGCAGGGGTAGCTTTCAAGCCCTGCTGGGCCCTATCCGTCTTTTTGTTTGGCGAGATATGAAAATGTTTTCGGCTTTTTTTGGTGTCAGATTTCAACGACAAGGGCGGATTTCGTGTCAGATCGTATCGATATGGCGCCGTGCGCCCGCTTGGTGTGAGATTCACAAAAGAATAGGAAAAGTATAACAATTTCCTTCCATTCGTAATTGAAAGGAAGCCGGCGCTAAAATCTCCCATTGATCTTGTTTTTGTCAATGACGCAGCAGCAGTGTCGCGGCACAAATCTGACGCCGACTTGCAGGGTGACTGAACCGTGTTCGCAATATGGCCCAGCCGGGCCCGCTGTGGAAATTAAGCAAAATCCCACCCTGTGACAGAAGCAAAATTTTGCGGCAAGCTTCTCTTATCCTGCGTTGTTGAAAAAATTGCTTTCCAGAGGCGCTGGAAGAACTTCATATATTGGATCTGGCCTTGACACGTGTCACGTGGTGCTGTGTTAAGTTCGACCGCCGGGCGTGGTGCCCTTAAGCAATCATTTTTGCAGCAACGCGCAACCACCACCTTCGGCAAAGAGTTGCGTTAAAGCAGCAGGTTTGACTACCTGTTTTTTTCGGCGCCCGCAAGCCAACGCGCCGCACAGTGTTGTGCCCTGCTCGCTGCTCGCTGCGCTGCGTTGCTGCAGGAGAAGATGCAACTACAACCCTTTGGAGCCAGAACGCGGCGCCCGATCCCAAGCACAAGACCACAGCAAGCCAAACGCGAAGATGGACATCGATTGCGCGTGTACCCATGCAGAGCTTGGAGGCAAGGCCTATAGGTAAAGGCAAACTTGGGGAGGCAGGAAGCCAGTGAAAAGGGCAAAGCCCAGGAAGCAGTGAAGCTAAATCACCACAAATGAGTTTGAGTAATCGTTTAGCCCTGCGTTCGCCGACTGGGCAAAGCTGTTTCTACCAAAGAATCTTGCAACCCTGGTTGCTTTTCGCAACCCCGCTTAGCGAGAAAAAGCGGGTTGAGTGACTGCCTGGTATTCAGCATGCCAGGCTGGGGCATGGGGTCATGTTTGGAACCATTCCCGCCCACCCATGAGCTGTTAGTAGCAATTATCACGCATGCCCATCTTAGCTCTGAGATGCCTTGGTGCTTGACGCATGATGGTAGGGGAGCAATGCATTGCATGCTGGTCATCAAATTTTTGTCTTGTACCGCCCACCCATGAGTTTGTAGCTGCCTTTAAGGTGCAAGCGTGTGTGAGGCCACCGGTCAATTCAATTCATGTCCATCCGCTATCTAACTGCAGGTCCTCTTTCTTAAGAAACGGAGTAGTATCAAAGATGTCTTTGTCTACATGTCTTCTGCAATCCCGGTTGTGTTTCCCAACCCCGGTTAGGAAGAAAAAATCTTATCTCCTGATTGAGCCAATCACAGTGGATGAAGCCGTAATTCCCAAAAATATCGTTGCCAGCATAAGAAATGACAATGATAGCTGGGCGAGAGGTTCCCCTCCGCTGCAAACATTCAAGAGAGTGCTCGACGCCCTTGATGATGTCAGGCAGCCCACGACCCCACTTGAGGTCGTGCCAGACCGATCTGCGGCCTGGTGGGAGGAGGTCCGGCTTCTCCTTGATATACTCGCCGATGTTCCTGCGCGTAGAAGCGTGCCCGTCGACCATGTCCACAAGTGCCATCGAAGAATCTCCGGCAAAAATGAAATTGGCCTCAGGTTCCCTTGGGCATACCATGCCTCTGAGTGAGAAGCTTGAAACGCCGTCGAGAAGCTTCGCGTCTTCCGGGCTCACGTCACGAAGGTAGCCCTTGGCCAACAGCGAATGATCAGTTCGACCCATGAGTGAAGTAAGATCCGAAATGACATCGGCTTCGTTCACGACACGACACTGCGTGACAGAGCTGAAAATGCTCCCAGTCAACGCATACCACGCCTTTCCATTAGGCCCCAAAGTCACATCTTCTGCAGTGGACTCCGGTTCCCCGGGTCGAATTCCAGCAGCTTCCGCAGCAGCGGAATAATCTGCCTCTTCAACCTCGGCTTGTGGAAATCGTCGGGAATAGGCCATTGTAGATGATGATGTAGAAAGCGAAACAGCGCAGAGTGCAATAGAAGTCGTCAGTTTGAGTTTTGAGCTGGTCGCTGCAATGAAAGTTTGATGGATCATGTCCGTCATCTGAAAAGAATATGATTCAGTTTCTTTCAAGTCATGACCTCTTCCTTGAACATGGTTATGACTACCATCACATGACAATCCATCAAAAGCAGTGACAATTGAATCACAATCAGTTTGAATAGCCCATGGTTTCTTAATAGGTTCTCCTTCTTTGTTGACAATACCAACCATGCATCCATCAAATGTGACTCTGATGAGTTGATGTTTTCCACAAGACTTCTCAACTCGGTCAAACTTCCAATAGATACAATGAGCTGGTCATTCAATCGCAATCTTTGGACTTAAATGACGAATAAGATTAAGAAAATCGACCATTGAAGACCATATCTTTTCAAAAACATGTCGATGATATTCAACTTTGAGTTTGGCTGACTCGTGTTGCAAGTTCACATATGACCATGTTGTGCCACCAGTGCAAGGGATGCTAATCCAAATCAAAACAGGACACGGTTGTGCAGTTGAACTCTCAATTGCTCGAATAACTTCGTTTCGAATGTCCATTCTGTTCGATCTAGATGTAACATCTCTCTCTTCCGTACATCTGATGACATAACAATCTTTTGAATGTTTCCTCGAACGATCACCAAGCTTTGAAGCAGGTCCACAACAAAATTCAATAAGTACCCTGCTATGAGATGCCACTGAAGGGCAAGCAGGTTCCCCTGCGCGTTGCTGAGATCCCGACACTGTTGAAGGTGCAGGTTCCCCTGCGCAGGCTTTCATCTTTTGTTGCTCCTTCCGCGGAAGGGGCTGTGATGAAATACTCATCAATCGCAGAGCTGATTCCCACTTCTCGGAGTTGGTAAAAGGCTTGGTGAGGATGTCTGCCGCTTGAAGCGATGAACCAACATAGACAAGTTTGAAATGTTTTCGTTTGAATTGTTCCGACAACCATGACAAGTTCAATCTCTGGGTTTTGTCAGTGTGCCTAAATGACGGTGACCTTCCACTCTCAAGAATCCGAATGGTTGCTTGGTTGTCCTCAAGGAAAATGACCTCAAGACTACCGGGTCCTGCCATGTACACACTTTCATCCCCCCCGCTTTTCAGATCCAATATATTTGAAATCAGTTAAAGCTGATCTAATCTCCCGTGACTCAACCCCGTAGTCCACTTCATTTGGTCCAGGGATCCTAAAGATAGTTTTCCCAGTCCATTCAAAATCATTGACAACATCGGCATCAGGAGTCGTCCAGTCCCATGTCAAATCAAATTCAACATCACCAGTTTTGGTTTTCATGATGGTGTACCTTTGCCTTGCCAATCCCTGAAGGTTCACTGGACAATCCGAATCAATTGGGTTATACAGTTTGTTCCGGGGTTTGACATGAACTCTGGTAACTTGGTTGGTGAATGGAACGTGCTCCCAATAGTCATCTTTTGTGTTTTTGGTGTTTTGCAAGGACGGCCTTTGCCTTTGTTGAGTGCTATCTCCCCCCGCGTGACGTATGACTGACCACAGGCAGGAGGAAGGTAAACCAACAGCACGTAAAGCAAGGTTCGCCGCAGTGACTTCAGCCTCTGTCGATGACATAGCCGTTGAAGTCTGCTTCTTTGAAAAAGCTGTGAGTGGGTAAAACGTGTTTGGTCCTACTAAGCAAGGAGGCAACCACTTGTAGAACGGTTGTCATGTTCCCCAGCATGATCTGAATCTGCAAATAACCAAGTCTTGCAAGCCTCAGGTGGATCCCCAACGAAACCAACCATCGTACGATCAAGGGTTGTGTGTATGTAACACATTAATCGATGAAGACTCTTGTCGCAATCGGGTGACCACTTTGTAACCCTACTTGCTAAACCCTGAGTAGCACGGAGAAGATCAAACCTAGCCATTCGTGCTGCGAACAACACTTTCATCAACACACGTGATGCTATAGGCTGGAGTTCCCCCCGAGCTTCTGCTTCGTCCATGATCGGACGTGCAATTTTGTCATCCGGGAAAGGAGTTGAAACTTTCTTGAACTTCACGTTTTGTCCTGCTAGTTCAACGTAGCGGTCAATACATTGTTGTAAAAACTGTCGCATGTCATACTCGACCGTGTTGACATTCTTTGTCATGCACTTGGATTTTTGTTGCTCAAGTTCATCGAGAAAAGTAAATCCCTGTGCCCTAGCCGCTTTCTTGGCTCCCGATTTGTCTCTTATCTTCTTAGCCGCTGCCAAAACTTTTGAAGGTTCATTGATTGATTTGTCCACGAAGTAGGTTGATCCCGTCCACCAAAATGGAAGTCCAGTTGGGTTTTGAGATTCCATATCATGAACATATTCTTTGGGTTCATCTTGGGTTTGGCAAGGTTCACACACGGTTAGCCGGTGCGTTCCCGCCCGGAAAGACACATCGTCCTTCGGCTTGTCCTGGAACTTCTTACGAGGTTGCAGGTGATGATGAACATAAACTCCAAGCTCTGGCATATGCTCCCAGTAGTCCTTTGTTCGGCGGGCCGGACTGGCTGGCTTACTAGAAGGATCCGGAATGCTGGCATCGAAGACATGAGCAAAAGGATGAGCACTCGCATCTAGTTTGACGTTTTGTTTGAACACATGTTCACATCCAAGATATCTGCCGGCATCTTCGGGAGTATCCATGTCGATTTAAGATGAAATCAACTTCCACCCTTCATCGATGTTCTTTGAGGGTCCTGACATCTTGAAGTCATCAACGTAAACACCAAGTAACAACTTCAATTTTGGATGCCAAAACATGGAAGGCCAACATTCGGGATAGAGAGGATGAAACCCGACTGCATAAAGAGCTTTCTCACAATGGCGTTGCCATAGACCCCCCGAATCAGGGTGACCATACAATGCCAAAATAAGAAGTACAACCGGATCTTTGAATACCCCAATCCATTCCTTCGGCCATCGGTTTCTTGGTAATCTAATCCAAGTTAAAATTCCTTGCATCAATGCTTGGGTGTAAGCTTGCTTTCCATCACCTTGTGATGTCCGGTTCCCCGGCATGGAGCCATAAGCATCCAATGCTTTTCCTGCCTCCATGTTGGCCGGTGAACTTCCGAGCTCCGCGAACAAAGCAACATCAGCCGCTTCGTCCTTGACGTTGTTTCCTTGAAACACGGTGCGACCCTTGAACTTGCGCATGGGGTCGCCCTGCGGTAGCTCACTTCCCTTCTCGACACAAATCTCGAAGATCTTGCCTACATGGACTTTGGTTTTGTTCTTGATGGCTTCCCTTGAAACATCATCCCATTCCCTAACAGTGGAATAATCCCATGCACCCTTACTAGTAAGGTTATTCCATTCCTTATCGAGTGCAGCTTGGGCAGCAGGAGTGTTGTTGATCTCCTTCTGTCCAACAGGTCTTGCCACGAGTGCATTGGAAAAATGAAAGCACATGAGCTCTGACTGATCCTTAAGCTTGTCTCGATGGCAATGGATTCCACCATGCGAGCCCCCCGGATTGACTGGCATTGCGGGAATGAAATCATCTGATGGTTCAACATTCTTGGATTCTTTGGCAGCTGAAGTGGCAAAACGATCTATAACCCTGTTATACTTACGTTCTTTGGCAACTGCTGCATCATGCTTTTCAGCTGCCTCTTTCAACATCTTTCAACAAGGCTTCACGTTTGGCCCTTTCTCTAGCCGCTTTGGAGGCCCCCCGCCAAAGAAATGTTGGAATGTCCTTTGGTTTGGAAGAACCTTTATAACTTCTTCCCTTAAAACCACTAGCATCGTAGTATGAAGGGTCATCCTTTGAGATGAATTCTGATTTGCCAGTTTTGGGGTCAATAACTTCGATGTCATCTGATTCAAGTCCAGCTTCACGCATCAACTGTTCGAATTCCTCTTCGCCCTCCACAGGTCCTGGCTCGACAGCTTTCCTCGGAGACACCAGGCCTTCGATCGTCTGAGCGTCCATCTTCTTTGGATCTGGTGGAGCATCAAGGCTAAGAGACTCATATAAACCTTCCCTAATGGCCTTATATCTACCCTTCAAAGGATAAACAAACGGTCCATCGGGTACGGTGAGTTGATTGACGCGGACAACTTGAACTGATTCGTTGAATTCCTTTTCCATGAGATCCTTCAATGATGCTACAAGAAATTCATTTCTCCAAACGAAACCTGGTTGCATGGCATATCCCAAAAAGATACCTGGGTTTGATGTAGGATCAAAACGCAAGTCTTTCTTGGGTTTCAGTTTTGGTCCAGTCCAATAATCAATGCGAGCCCCAAAAGGAATGTTGGGTCCCTTAAACTTTTCCCCAAAACGAAGCTCCCATGGAGATAAGATTTCAGGGTGGTCCTGGATGTTGTGTGCCATGCACCAATGTCGTGCAGCATAACTCCAATAGGAATGATGAAGCCCCGCCTGTTCAAGGTTAACCCTAGTCCCTTCAAGAACGGACCTGAGATTCCTCTCGGCGACTGCGTTCGACTTAGAGACATAAGCAACACTAGTGTTCTGCCTCCACCCAACTTCCCGACAAGCGAGCTTGATGGATGGCGCTGCATCGGAATAAAACACTCCGACTTCTTCACCAGGTGCGATGAAATGTCTAAAAGCTAAAACACAATCTTTGGCATGACTTCTAGCTGAAGGATAAATCCAACGAAAATTCGTAGCGACATCTTTCATGACCATAGCAACCCTGTCACCATCAGTTGATTGTTCGTTGGCATCCCTAGTCACAAGATGATCCCCAGTAACGTGATCTCCAAACTTGTTGGATTCCACAGTCAATGATTCACCCTTACTACGCTTGGTTGGTTTATACATCTTCGCACATTTGCATGTTTCACAAAAGGGGTTCTTTGGGGTATGTGTCATCATGTGCCTAAGTGTCCTGGCCTCTTCTCGAAGTGCAGCTTCACCACGATCGATCGCCTTGGGTTCAGGCAACTGGAGTCGACCGTCAACTGGTTCTTCAGGAGCTTCGGCTTCATCTTCCGAACCTTCGACAATGTCGCGCGTCATGGCTGCTGGAGGTCCTGGTGCAAGTTCACCAGGGAAGAATTCCTCGAGACTATCGTCACCATGTCCAAGAATTTCATCGTCGTCTGCGATGGAAGCTTCATAAGGTTCTTCGACCTCTTCGACTTCGTCCTCGGACTCAGTGCCGACAGCTGACATGCGAGACCTTCGAACAGGTGAGATGATAGGCTTGCCGTTCCCGGCAGCGGAGTCCCATAAAAACGGAATCCCTACTGCAGCGGGTACCTGGCCATCTCTGGATGGAAGATAAGGAACAAAATCTTTGACTTCAAGTTTGATCTTGGTTCCATCTTTCTTCTTGAAATATGGGCGACTAAAGCTTTTCCAAACAAAATCCCATCCATCTTGAATACATCTCATCCCTACCGATATTACAGCCGGGGTATCAGGAAGAACACAAGGATGAACTTCTTTGTCGATGCAATCAATATGAACGGAAGCTTGTTGATCAGCTGATTGAGAACCATTTGCAGTGATTAATTCAAGGGGTTCAGGAGAGTGATACACAACATCATCGGGAATCATCTTACTGCAAACTAAGTCCTGTGCACTACCGGTATCTGCAATCCATGCTATCTCAGCGGATGCATTTCGCTGCTGGGACGGCATGTGTCCTGGCAGGGCATTCAGGTCGGAACGGATGCAGTGGCGACAGCCGATATCGCTGTCACATTCAAAGTTGCATTTGCAAATCTTCCCATGCAACTCCCGAAAAACAGCTGACTGCAACATCTGTGCCGCAAGTATTGCATCACTTTCCCTTGCTTCGATCGTATCTTTACGAGTACGATCGTTCTTGGTGATGCGAACAGGATTGAACGTGCGATGCTTGGCTTGGCACGGGTGCAAATTACAATTTTGCTCAATGGGAATTTCGAAGATTTCATCGTTATCCCCAAATGAAACAGTGCGATTGGGTGTAACTGGCATGGCAAAATGCGGGTTGAAACAATGCGGAGAGGCGATGCCTTCCGGCACGCGATGAGTACTGGTCGAAGGGTTGACGACTGCGACCATCATCAGAGCGCGCATCAGGCAAACTGCAGCTGAGCCAGAGGAAGATGGTTTTCCCCCTTTGTCCTTGAGACTCTGTGAGCCCTTCGAGGAATTGGAACCTCGACTTGACGATCTGGAGCGATCGCCCTTCTTCTTGTTCTTCTTCTTCTTCTGGCTCTTTCCACGCTTAAATCATCTTTTGTAGATGCAGCTGCAGGCTTTGGTGGGTGTTGGAAAGCACAGTCATTACCTCGCTGACACTTACCTGCCTTCCAAAACTTACACACTTGATTCCTAGATCCCGGAGACAAAGAACGACTATTGCCTCTTGACTTGGACCTGGACTTCCCTTTCTTGCCTCCGCCTTTTCCTTTGTCTGACTTTTCATGTTTATACCGGCAATCCTTTCCCCTAGTGCACTTGCCCGCCTGGAAGTCATAGCAAATGCCTGTGGGTTTGCCCGCAGATGGTGGTCTGGTGGGCGCTGGAGTGGCGTCTCTCTTGCCTGAAACGGACTTCTTGGTAGCCTGTCGCATCTTCTCAAGACGTCTTCTCTCGAGGTAATCCCTAGCAGCTTTCATGAGAAACTCATAAGAGCGGTTGGGTTCCCCCTCCGGTGTGCGATCATACACAGCGAGGTCGTGCGAGAGAGGTTTGAAGGTCTTGATGGCATTGTGAAAGTATGCTTGCTTCCACATCATGTCAGGCTCGGAAGTCATTCCAGCGATCACAGCGTCCTATCGGGTGATGAAACCTCTGAGATCATCATTGACTAAGGTAACAGCCATGAGGTCCTCGATGTCATACACTGCACCATGTTTCCTACTTGTGCTGAAGTGCTTATGAATCATGAGCAATGCTTGACGTCCCCTAGCTGGTGTCCCTGACTTGGCTTGTTCTTCTTTAAAGATGTCAAGTTGCCGTGCAAAGTCACCTTCGCAGATGTTGGTGAGCGAAGACATGAGCTTTGCATCGAGGGTCACGAACTTACCTGAGTCCTTCAAGGCTTCGACAGACTGATCTGTCCTGAAAACTTCTTCAACCCATTGGAAAGCTAGGTCAGGTTTGGCTGAAGCAGCAATTATGGCATCCCTTACTCGGATTCTCCAATTCCTATAATTTTCGGGTTGAGGGAACTTAGGAACTAGGATCCTATCAGACTCTTTGGCCTTATGATCAGTAGTCCTAGAACGCTCTAAGGCCCTCTTGACCTTTCGTGCAAAGGAACTCTCAGAATCCGAACTGGACGTGGTAGGGGATGAAGACGAAGAAGGTGAGGATGATGGATCCCGACGGTGTCGTCGCCTGGATCTCCCTCGACTGGTCTTGCGACCTTTCTTCTTGTCCTTCTTGTCCTTGCGACCTCTTTTGTCATTGAAGTCGTCATCATCGTCATCATCTCCAGGAGGTCCACCACCAGGAAGTCCTGGCGGCTTCAAAGGATCCAACAAAAAGTGTTCATCATCTGCGTCAGATGAGTGCATCAGCTTCTTGTCACCTGTGCCGAGCTCTTCAATGATAGGTCTGGAAGCTTGCGAAGATTCTGGAACGGGTTTTCCTGGTCCGTAGTGGATTCTAAGTCCAGGAGTTCCCTCCAGAGGTTGAGACTTCAAGTTCCGAATGAGCTCCTTCTGCTCCTTCCGAAGCTTGTCAATCTCTGCCTCGAAGTCCTTCTTCTGAGATTCGGCCAACTTTTGCATTTTGAGTGCATGCTGGTTCATTGCATCCATTTGAGTGCGATACTCGGCAAGTTCCGAACGGGCTGTCTGCAGATCAGCGTTGGACTTCTCCGCAGTTGATGTGAGGATACCTGCATTGTTGACTACGTGTGTCAATTCGGCACTCAGTTCCCTGATGCGATGATCCTGCGCACTGACTTGCAGTTGAGCAGATTTCTGCTCGCTCATCGCCTGGGCGGCTTGCTCGTTCAACAAAAGGTTCTTCCTGGAAATTTCGTCGGCTGCCTGTTGTTCAATGCTTGCAAGTTGATCTCGAGCTTCACTCACAAGCGCATTCCTTTGACGTTCCATGACCTCAGAGTGAAGTGCGTTGGCTTCGCTCTGCAATGCCTGCTGTTGAGCAGCCATCAGTTGACTTGCCATGTTTGGATCAACACCTTGCTGTACCACTGCCACTTGGGCGGTACGATTGTCCACATGATTGAAGTTGATGGTGTTGAGCTGACTTATGTCCATACTAGTGTCCAAAACACCTGGCATGTCCCTGCGTGGATCAGAACGGCATGGGTCCAATTCCTCATCCAAGTAACTCATGTCGCCTTCTGTTGTCGCCGCACCTGAATGGATTACCACTTCCTCCGGTTGTGTAGGGTTCGCTAAGGCCAGAGCAGCCGAGGCGTTCCCGCCCGGGGCAGGAAGCGCGGGGGTTGAGGCCATTGCGAAAATTACGGAGAAAGAACGAAAAAGTGAGACAAAGGAAACCAGTCAATCACCTTTGGCGATACGGCTGATAACCTGTAGAAACAAGTTCGTAGCCACTTAGTGCCACAAAATAACCCTGGGCAAAGAACACTGTTTCTTGAGCCATACGCCGACCATACTATGGGTGAAACAGGTGATACTTAGACTGCTATTGTGCAACAACACATTGGGTGTTTCCCTTGGAAAATGGTGGCGGTGATAGATAGTATGTATATACAAGTGTATATATATACATATATATCAAAACAATTCTATTTGTAAAACAATTCTATCTGTCAAAAAAAAGTATAAACAATTCTAAGCCGCCTTTTTCCCTAGCACTTAGAATTTGCCTATAGTAGCGAGCAAAAAACCGCTAATAATAATTCTATCTGCTGGGGGGCCGCTATACTATAAAGTGAAATGTGCAACAACCAAACAACAATACTTGTGTCGAACAGTGGTACTATAATATACTACAATGTGGGTTGCCCAGTAAACAACGATCGTTGTAATATCGATGGTGCTCTTAATCACGTCGATGGAAACATCAACACGAACAACTGTGACCATCAACACTGTGGTGCTTTCAACCGTCTGTGCTACTCTTTCGTTGAAGCTCGGGTCACCATAGCAAGAATGATTTGAGTGACATGTTTGGGTATATTTGGGATTATTGGGTGGTTGTGACCGTTAAGGATGCTTCAACTCCTTCAATGCTGGAAGGCTCCCAACTGACTTGGATTGTCATTCTATCGGCTAGCGTCTCTATCAAGTGCACCTGCACACTATGACCTGCAATGAGGAAATCAAAAATCTCAGGTGCCGACTTCTTGGCCAAGTCACGCAGTTGATCCTGCTTGCAAACATCTGCAAGTGAGATGCTCACAGCAAATGACGCTTCCTGACAATTTCCTGCCTCCGGCACGTCAGAGCTGAAGATGGTAATGCCTCTGCCACAGCTTTGGCCTTATGAGCACACGCAGTGGGCCACAGCACTTCCAGCCGAGGACAAAGACTGCTTGGTCACCCACTGCACGGCTTCCAAATCCACAGCGCATCTGATTGGCGCAATCTAGCAGCATCCCAGGCAAGGAATGCCTGATCAGAGAGATCATGTGATGTGAGAGCTCTTGAAGGCAAAGCTCGGCAAAACTAAGTGAAAGAAGTTGAGAGAAGTGACTGCGAGTGCCTTAGGCAGAATGTAGCCTTGCGGTGTGATTTGGTACCTGGCCCCGGAAGTGACAAGCAGAAGGTTTTTGACATCATGATCGTGATGGTGATGACGAACTATCTTGATTCTATTTTATTCTACTTCTGACAGTGGTGGTCGTGATGGCCTTGTGGCAGAAGAGTTCCAAGAAATAAATCGTGGCAGTTGGAGGGCACTCTTTTCCGAAACGCTGTTGCATTTTCGCCAAGTTCCGCCAGATCAGATCCTGCGGCTTTCTTGCGTCAAGGATGTGAATTGCCTGAACCCATGTACTGCTCTGTCTGCCTATCCCCATTGCTCTCGATTCTTCGAGTCGGGCGCAGGACATTCCTAGAACCCTTGGGCTGCTGACAGTATTAAAACAGTGCATCTATATACATATATTATATATTATTATAATAATAAATATTATATAATATAATATGTGAACAAATAGAATCCCTTCTTCCGGGGTTAATGCACTTGCGGTGTAGGATGCTCAATGTTCAAGCTGTCAGCGCAACGCAAGCGACATGCAGTGAGCCGGCAAGCTGTTTTCCTGTGACAGTAGGTCTTGAACCAATATGTATGGGCATTAAGTCGCAATGCAGCACGCATGAATTAACTTGCATATGATGCTACATGCTGCCGTGCAGTTCCCTTTAACACCCCCCATGCCCGAGGTTGCTTAAAGTTCGGGCACGAGAGAGGGAACAAAGAAACTATTCAGTGCACGCTACATCTACCGCAAAAGAGCTTGAAATTGTGGTTCACTCCTCACCTGTCCGTTGGACGCAGGATCGGAGATCCCCATGCCACATCTTCGTGGCAATCGCGTGGGTAGAAGTATCATGCTGTACAGAAATGGACCCACGTCAAACTACTCTAACTACACTGCGAATTGATGATGCTAGCCGTCCGTTGGACGCAACTAACACATCGCATCTACGTGAGTAACAAGTCAGCTATCAGCAAATCTACTCTGTACAAAGAAAAGAAAGTGAATTAGTTGATTGGGAATTGACGTGACAAGCAATCTAAGATGACTGTACACTAGCCACGCTCAGTGTTTTAGTGTCCTCTCAAAAGTCATAGTTCATCATCATCCGTAGCCAATGAAGATGATGTACACCACATAGCCCAGTAGTGATCACTGGTCGGTTCTCTTCTTATACTGGGGCGTTTGTTGTGGTTTCTCGCTAGGCGGTGGTCTCGATGGTTTCGGTGCGGCCTTGGCAGGCATTGCTTTCTGTGGCAATTTCGCCTTTTGTGCCGGAGATGATGATGGGGCAGCATAGGAAGATGACGAAGCTTCAGAACCAGCCCCTTTTGCCGGAGGTGGCTTCGGCCCTGCCGCTTTGGGAACTTGTCCTTGACCTGATGCGGCAGTTCTTGACGCTTCTGCAGCTCGTTGAGCGCCTTCATTGTCTGCAATGCTCCGAAACACGTCTTCCGTTACCTTCGGGTCAAGGTTTGGAGCCAAGGTCGATTTCCATGTCAATCTTCCACGTTGGGATACGCTGGGCTTCCTGCTCAGCGTATGACATCGAGTATGCCATCTTTGCCACAAACAGTTCAGGAAGAACCACTCCGCATTGTTGCGCGGAAATCAGGAGTTCTTCACTGCGTTGTGTCTCGCGGAATGCGAGATACACCGTGAATGCAGGAATCTCTTGACATTCAGGAAAATCATGGTCCCCTGACCTGAAGTAGGTGTAGGGCTCGGAAGATGGAAATGCGCCCTTGAGCAATCGTGACACAAAGTCACTAATCATCTTCCTCATTTCTCCTTTCTCCTCGTTAGTTCCTTTCATCTTGTTCATCGGAGTGAGGAACTTCATCCGGTCCGGAGTATATCCGGCGTGCACGAGGAACTCCATCATCTTCTCGTACATCATGAGCGTGTTCACCACGTACTTAATCATGTTCTTCGGCCTTCCACCGAACAACTTTTCGCCATTCGACCATGGCGTTGGTGCCGCCTTCAGGTCGTACCATTCCATGAGCTGGTCATCTGTTGGCGGCCTTAACGACCCATCAGCCCATTCCCCTGAATAGGGGCAAATGCCGTCGAGGTCCACTCGACCAAGCTTGTTGTTCACCATTTTGTTGTAGTAGTCATCTGGTGACATCATAACTCTTTGGTCGTAGTAGTATTTGTACATCTGCAGGATCTTGGAGATCACCGCGTTGTCAAACAATTGGGCGGCCGCTTCAGACACGTCGATGTTGACGAGCCCCTTGACTGGCATTCTTTTGCAACCAGCATCCAAATTCAGGGCCCATGCGGGGAGTTGATTGGTTCTCTCCTCCGTCTCCCGGTCGACTTCCTCCTGTTGGACGTCTATATCATCTTCCTGTTCATCGATCTCGATCTCGACGTCCTCGGATTCTTCTTCCTCTTTCATTTCTTCATCTTCTTCACCATAGTCGACCTCTCCGGGATCAAAGTCAAACTGACTTCGTGTCTCAGCGTTCTCCTGAGCTTCATGGACGGTATCTTTGAACATCGATTCATTCGCCTTGCGAATCTCTTCATCGATCTGTTTCTTGGTGGCCTTGTCTTCGTCTTCTTCATCAACTGGATCATCAAGACGATATGGCCTGATGCCGTGGCTCTCTAGCGGGGTCCAACATCCCACGCAACTTGAGAATTTCATCGGCGTCTTGGTGAGACAGTGTGGGCATAACCTACATCCAGCCTCGGTCACTGCCTTTCTTTCGAGGATGTAGTCCACCAACTTCAATCGCGCCTCGTATTGTTCTTTGCCCCCTTCGAGGATTTGACGTTTCTCGAAGCGACTCAAGATGGTCATGACGTCCATCGTCTCTTCGTCGTAGGGCTGGCTGGAGGCGTTGACGCACTGTTGAGCGATCCGAATCACCGTCTCCTTCGTCGCGACTTTTCTGGATCTGACAGATCCGGTTCTGATTTCAATTATGGACGGGGGGGGTCCTTGATTTCATTTACAATTTCACTTTCATCCCGGCCCTTGCACACCGACATGCAACCGGTTCAAGCGGCGACCTTTTTTTTAAATCAGCCAGGCAGTTGCTTGGTCGAAAAAGTCGCCCAGACCTGAGCCCATTTCGTCCTCACGTCGCGTCACCTGGCAGCTGGGGGGTTGGCGGTGATTTATGGTTAATGGCTGAAAGTAATTTTAATGAAGATATAACCAACATTAACCAACAAAATCGTCTTTTAAAAATCCTTTTAAAAATGCGTATGCCTGTGTATACGTATGACTGTGTATACGTATGCCTGTGTATACGTATGCCTGTGTATGCGTATGCCTGTGTATGCGTATGACTGTGTATACGTATGCCTGTGTATACGTATGCCTGTGTATGCGTATGCCTGTGTATACGTATGCCTGTGTATACGTATGCCCGTGCATGCGTATGCCTGTGTATGCGTATGCCTGTGTATACGTATGCCTATGTATATGTATGCCTGTGTATACGTATGCCTGTGTATACGTATGCCCATGAATACCTTTAAATGAATAGCACCAAAAAAAAGTAGTAGCAGTAGTAGTAATAGTACTAGTAGTATTAAAATTTGTATCGCTGTGTATGCGTATCCCTGTGTATACGTATGCCTGTCTATATGTATGCTGTGTATACGTATGCCCGTGATAATTGTAAATGGATAGCACCAAAAAAAAAACGCAGTAGTAGTAGTAATTAGTAGTAGTAGTAGTATTAATTAGTAGTAGTAGTAGTAGTAGTAATAGTAATAGTAATAGTAGTAAAATTTGTATCGCTGTGTATGCGTATGCCTGTGTCTACGTATGCCTGTGCATACGTATGCCTGTGTATACGTATGCCTGTGTATGCATATGCCTGTGTATACGTATGCCTGTGTATACGTATGCCTGTGTATGCGTATGCCTGTGTATGCGTATGCCTGTGTATGCGTATGACTGTGTATACGTATGCCCGTGTATACGTATGCCTGTGTATGCGTATGCCTGTGTATACGTATGCCTGTGTATACGTATGCCCGTGCATGCGTATGCCTGTGTATGCGTATGCCTGTGTATACGTATGCCTATGTATATGTATGCCTGTGTATACGTATGCCTGTGTATACGTATGCCCATGAATACTTTTAAATGAATAGTACCAAAAAAAAGTAGTAGCAGTAGTAGTAGTAGTACTAGTATTAAAATTTGTATCGCTGTGTATGCGTATGCCTGTGTATACGTATGCCTGTGCATACGTATGCCTGTGTATACGTATGCCTGTGTATGCGTATGCCTGTGTATGCGTATGCCTGTGTATGCATATGCCTGTGTATACGTATGCCTGTGTATACGTATGCCTGTGTATACGTATGCCTGTGTATGCGTATGCCTGTGTATGCGTATGCCTGTGTATGCGTATGACTGTGTATACGTATGCCTGTGTATACGTATGCCTGCGTATGCGTATGCCTGTGTATACGTATGCCTGAGTATACGTATGCCCGTGCATGCGTATGCCTGTGTATGCGTATGCCTGTGTATACGTATGCCTATGTATATGTATGCCTGTGTATACGTATGCCTGTGTATACGTATGCCCATGAATACTTTTAAATGAATAGCACCAAAAAAAAGTAGTAGCAGTAGTAGTAGTAGTAGTACTAGTAGTATTAAAATTTGTATCGCTGTGTATGCGTATCCCTGTGAATACGTATGCCTGTCTATACGTATGCTGTGTATACGTATGCCCGTGATAATTGTAAATGAATAGCACCAAAAAAAAAAGCAGTAGTAGTAGTAATTAGTAGTAGTAGTAGTATTAATTAGTAGTAGTAGTAGTAGTAATAGTAGTAGTAGTAGTAGTAATAGTAATAGTAATAGTAGTAAAATTATGTAAAATTTGTATCGCTGTGTATGCGTATGCCTGTGTATACGTATGCCTGTGCATACGTATGCCTGTGTATACGTATGCCTGTGTATGCGTATGCCTGTGTATGCGTATGCCTGTGTATACGTATGCCTGTGTATACGTATGCCTGTGTATACGTATGCCTGTGTATACGTATGCCTGTGTATACGTATGCCTGTGTATACGTATGCCCGTGAATACTTTTAAATGAATAGCAGCAAAAAAAAGTAGTAGCAGTAGTAGTCATAGTAGTAGTAGTAGTAAAAGTTGTATCGCTGTGTATGCGTATGCCTGTCTATACGTATGCCTGTGTATGCGTATGCCTGTGTATACGTATGCCTGCTTGTGATTGACTGTGTATACGCATGCCTGTGTATGCGTCTGCGTGTGTATACGTATGCCTGTGTATACGTATGCCCGTGCATATTTTTAAATGAATAGCAGCAAAAAAAAGGAGTAGCAGTAGTAGTAATAGTAGTAGTAGTAAAATTTGTATCGCTGTGTATGCGTATGCCTGTGTATACGTATGCCTGTGTATACGTATGCCTGTGTATGCGTATGACTGTGTATACGTATGCCTGTGTATACGTATGCCTGTGTATACGTATGCCTGTGTATACGTATGCCTGTGTATGCGTATGCCTGTGTATGCGTATGCCTGTGTATGCGTATGCCTGTGTATGCGTATGCCTGTGTATACGTATGCCTGTGTATGCGTTTGCCTGTGTATACGTATGCCTGTGTATACGTATGCCCGTGAATACTTTTAAATGAATAGCAGCAAAAAAAAGTAGTAGCAGTAGTAGTAATAGTAGTAGTAGTAGTAGTAGTAAAAATTGTATCGCTGTGTATGCGTATGCCTGTGTATACGTATGCCTGTGTATACGTATGCCTGTGTATACGTATGCCTGTGTATGCGTATGCCTGTGTATAAATCTGTGTATGCGTATGCCTGTGTATACGTATGCCTGTGTATACGTATGCCTGTGTATACGTATGCCTGTGTATGCGTATGCCTGTGTATGCGTATGACTGTGTATACGTATGCCTGTGTATGCGTATGCCTGTGTATACGTATGCCTGTGTATACGTATGCCTGTGTATGCGTATGCCTGTGTATACGTATGCCTGAGTATACGTATGCCCGTGTATGCGTATGCCTGTGTATGCGTATGCCTGTGTATACGTATGCCTATGTATATGTATGCCTGTGTATACGTATGCCTGTGTATACGTATGCCCATGAATACTTTTAAATGAATAGCACCAAAAAAAAGTAGCAGCAGCAGTAGTAGTAGTAGTAGTACTAGTAGTACTAGTAGTATTAAAATTTGTATCGCTGTGTATGCGTATCCCTGTGTATACGTATGCCTGTCTATACGTATGCTGTGTATACGTATGCCCGTGATAATTGTAAATGAATAGCACCAAAAAAAAAGCAGTAGTAGTAGTAATTAGTAGTAGTAGTAGTATTAATTAGTAGTAGTAGTAGTAGTAATAGTAGTAGTAGTAGTAATAGTAATAGTAGTAAAATTTGTATCGCTGTGTATGCGTATGTCTGTGTATACGTATGCCTGTGCATACGTATGCCTGTGTATACGTATGCCTGTGTATAAATCTGTGTATGCGTATGCCTGTGTATACGCAGGCCTGTGTATACGTATGCCTGTGTATACGTATGCCTGTGTATACGTATGCCTGTGTATACGTATGCCTGTGTATACGTATGCCCGTGAATACTTTTAAATGAATAGCAGCAAAAAAAAAGTAGTAGCAGTAGTAGTCATAGTAGTAGTAGTAAAAGTTGTATCGCTGTGTATGCGTATGCCTGTCTATACGTATGCCTGTGTATGCGTATGCCTGTGTATACGTATGCCTGCTTGTGATTGACTGTGTATACGCATGCCTGTGTATGCGTCTGCGTGTGTTTACGTATGCCTGTGTATACGTATGCCTGTGTATACGTATGCCCGTGCATATTTTTAAATGAATAGCAGCAAAAAAAAGGAGTAGCAGTAGTAGTAATAGTAGTAGTAGTAAAATTTGTATCGCTGTGTATGCGTATGCCTGTGTATACGTATGCCTGTGTATACGTATGCCTGTGTATGCGTATGCCTGTGTATGCGTATGACTGTGTATACGTATGCCTGTGTATACGTATGCCTGTGTATACGTATGCCTGTGTATACGTATGCCTGTGTATGCGTATGCCTGTGTATGCGTATGCCTGTGTATGCGTATGCCTGTGTATACGTATGCCTGTGTATACGTATTCCTGTGTATACGTATGCCTGTGTATACGTATGCCTGTGTATACGTATGCCCGTGAATACTTTTAAATGAATAGCAGCAAAAAAAAGTAGTAGCAGTAGTAGTAATAGTAGTAGTAGTAGTAAAATTTGTATCGCTGTGTCTGCGTATGCCTGTGTATACGTATGCCTGTGTATACGTATGCCTGTGTATGCGTATGCCTGTGTATGCGTATGACTGTGTATACGTATGCCTGTGTATGCGTATGCCTGTGTATGCGTATGCCTGTGTATACGTATGCCTGTGTATGCGTATGCTCGTGAATACTTTTAAATGAATAACAGCAAAAAAAAAGTAGTAGCATAGTAGTAATAGTAGTAGTAGAAAAATATTGTTCGCTGTGTATGCGTATGCCTGTCTATACGTATGCCTGTGTATGCGTATGGCCTGTGTAATACGTTATGCCTGCTTGTGATTGACTGTGTTTTACGCAGCCTGTGTATGCGTCTGCCTGTGAATACGTATGCCTGTGTATACGTATGCCCGTGCAATTTTTAAATGAATAGCAGCAAAAAAAAGGTAAGCAGTAGTAGTAATAGTAGTAGTAGTAAAATTTGTATCGCTGTGTATGCGTATGCCTGTGTATACGTATGCCTGTGTATACGTATGCGTGTGTATGCGTATGCCTGTGTATGCGTATGACTGTGTATACGTATGCCTGTGTATACGTACGCCTGTGTATGCGTATGCCTGTGTATACGTATGCCTGTGTATACGTATGCCTGTGTATACGTATGCCCGTGAATACGTTTAAATGAATAGCACCAAAAAAGAGTAGTAGCAGTAGTAGTAAGTAGTAGTAGTACTAGTAGTAGTAGTAGTAGTAGTAGTAATTTTCCTTTTAAAAATCCTTTTAAAAAGTGCTTCAAAATCGTCTTTTTTCTGCTTTGGCGTCGAGATTCGGTTTTGGAGCTGCAATTTCCGACACCATTGCGCATAGTTCTATTGTGTTTTGCAACTCAGTCTGCAGATCGCATTGGAATGGCTGCGTCAAGGTTGCTTGGTGCCGCGGCCGTAATACTATTGTCTTTTGCAGCTGAACATCGTAAATCGTATTGGAATGGCTGCATCAAGGCTGCGACAGTGATTTGTCAGCAGATTTTCGCAATTTTGGCGCTAGTAATTTTCCTTTAAAAATTCCTTTTAAAAAGCGCTTCAAAATCGTCTTTTTGTCCCTTTGGAGTCGAGATCCGGTTTTGGAGCTGCAATTTCCGACGCCGTTGCGCGTAGTTCTTTTGTGTTTTGCAACTCAGTCTTTGCAGATCGCATTGGGATGGCTGCTTCAGGGTTGCTTGGCGCAGCGGCTGCATGCGTAATCTTTTGCAGCTGAAGATCGTAAATCGTATTGGAGTGGGTGCATCAAGGCTGCGACAGTGATTAGTAGTACTGGGAAGTGATTCATGAAAGCTTAGATGACATATGAGAAGAGATGAGCGGGGATAAGGTGAGAAGGGCTTAGATGAGATGAAGTGTGGAGTGTGAAGAGTGCAGTGTGAAGTGTGGGGCGTGAAGGGTGCAGTGTGAAGTGTGAAGTGTGAAGTTTGGAGTGTGAAGAAAGCAGTGAGAAGTGAGAAGTGTGGACTGTGAAGTGTCAAGTGTGGACTGTGAAGTGTGAAGTTTGGAGTGCGAAGAGTGCAGTGTGACGTGTGAAGTGCGGAGTGTGAAGTGTGGAGTGTGAAGTGTGAAGTGTGGAGTCTTAAGAGTGCAGTGTGAAGTGTGGAGTGTGAAGTGTGTAGTGTGGAGTGTGAAGACTGCAGTTAGAAGTGCGAAGTGCGAAGTGGGGCTTCAAATGTGACATGTGAAACAAGACATCAGTTTCGCAGAGTGCACGCACGCACCGGCTTGGCTGGCGCACGGCGCAGGCAAGTTCTATAGATGAGAAAGGTCTTATATATATATCTTTAAGGTAACTTCCGCCCCGCCTCGTGCGGGTACTACTGGTATATGAAATATCTATGGGCACCATGTTGTTAGACATGCTTGGCCTGCTTTGGTTTGTTTTGATATGGCGCAAGTGCAAGTCATGAAATAAAAGTGCCTAGGGTCTTTTCACCATCGGATGCAGTCGAACGTATTCATATATAGTCAATCTTTGCACTTCGTTTTCACATCTGCATGTGCATATGGGGACACCGTCTTTGCCTTTTCATTGACGCATCAAATTTAAGTTTTGGCCAGGTGTGTTTTCCTGAAGAAAGCTAAGAGTAACTTGCCGCACTTCCCAGGTGGGCTTGTGCATCTCTGGGCAACATGTTTGCCCATTCCTGAAAGTGTTACACAGGTGTACTTTGTGCGAGGCACCACACAGGGTGTCACATTATCATGTTGTTGCTGCTGCTTTTCAATCTTTCATTTTGCCATGTTGTCTCCGAGGCACTTGGCAGAGTTGGTTTGTGCGTCTTCATGTTTGACCACCTTTTCAACTTGAGCTTCGGGCCAGGCGCATCTTCCGAACGAGGTTGAAGGCCACTATACTTTGGCTTCCGAGGCGACTTTTTGTTCTTCATACCCTTCCTGGAACTCATGAGAAAAGCCGCCCAAGTTTGAACGCATACCCCTTTGCGAGACGGTATGGGAAACGGCAGGAAATCTTAACGTGAAAAGAGACATTGCATGGTATTGCGCAGTGCCAAAGAAGACATCGTAATTGCAAAACCAGTGTGGAGACTGGTTCGTACAGCGAAGCTGTTTTCAGTCGAGACTTTTTTTTGGCTCCAGCATTTTCCCTCAATTTCGGGTTGTGGAGATTCACGCGTGTTGTGGAGATTCACGCGTGTGTTCAGCTTCTTGCCTTCAACTGTGCCTTTTGGAGTTTTGGCAAGCCATGAGATTTCCCCTCCATGACTGGCGGTTCTGGTTCTGTGTGTTTCTGGACACACATGCACAAATCTTTCGGCCTAGTCTGCTTCATGTCTGTGATCGATATGCATTTTTTGTAGACGCGTCTCTATTCATATATGCGTTTATATGCGTTTATATTCATTTACATTTGTATGGTTTGTTCATGTTGTATGTACATGTATCTACTGCGTTTTAAGAATCCTTAATTATATGTAAACATTCATCGCCTAAGCAATCAGCATCTTTTGTCGCACAGTCAGGCTGCGGAATCAGGCGTCCTGTTCCTTAAGCATTCAGCGTTTCAAACCTGCGGTTCTGTAGGAGGGCAGATGCACGCAGCCCAAAACATATATCATGATATATTTATCGTACTTTTTGAGATTGTAAGTCCTGAAACGCGCAGCGCTTGAGAATTCAGGATCTTTTACCCCTCCGGATACTTAGGAGCACGCAGAGCGTAAGGGGTCGGTATCCTTAAGCACGCAGCGCTCGAGGGGTCAGGATCCTTAAGCACGCAGCGCTTAAGGGGTCGGTATCCTTAAGCACGCAGCGCTTAAGGGGTCGGTATCCTTAAGCACGCAGCGCTCGAGGGGTCAGGATCCTTAAGCACGCAGCGCTTAAGGGGTCAGGATCCTTAAGCACGCAGCGCTCGAGGGGTCGGTATCCTTAAGCACGCAGCGCTCGAGGGGTCAGGATCCTTAAGCACGCAGCGCTTAAGGGGTCAGGATCCTTAAGCACGCAGCGCTCGAGGGGTCGGTATCCTTAAGCACGCAGCGCTTAAGGGGTCGGTATCCTTAAGCACGCAGCGCTTAAGGGGTCGGTATCCTTAAGCACGCAGCGCTTAAGGGGTTGGTATCCTTAAGCACGCAGCGCTTAAGGGGTCGGTATCCTTAAGCACGCAGCGCTCGAGGGGTCAGGATCCTTAAGCACGCAGCGCTTAAGGGGTCGGTATCCTTAAGCACGCAGCGCTTAAGAGGTCGGTATCCTTAAGCACGCAGCGCTCGAGGGGTCAGGATCCTTAAGCACGCAGCGCTTAAGGGGTCGGTATCCTTAAGCACGCAGCGCTCGAGGGGTCAGGATCCTTAAGCACGCAGCGCTTAAGGGGTCGGTATCCTTAAGCACGCAGCGCTCAAGGGGTCAGGATCCTTAAGCATGCAGCGCTTAGGGAATCAAGATGCTTGAGCACTCCGTGCTTGAGGGGTCAGGATCCTTAAGCACCCCGTGCTTAAGCTATTGGACCCCCCGGAGGGTCAAAGCAGCAGGTCAGGAGCCACAAGGTCTGGCGCGCGCGCTTCAAACCTTGAAGGCGTGCGTCTGGGCTTTGACCCTCCGGGGGGTCCAATAGCTTAAGCACCGGGTGCTTAAGGATCCTGACCCCTCAAGCACGGAGTGCTCAAGCATCTTGATTCCTTAAGCGCTGCATGCTTAAGGGTCCTGACCCCTTGAGCGCTGCGTGCTTAAGGATACCGACCCCTTAAGCGCTGCGTGCTTAAGGATCCTGACCCCTCGAGCGCTGCGTGCTTAAGGATACCGAACCCTAAGCGCTGCCGTGCTTAGGTACCGACCCCTCTAAGCGCTCGTCCCGCTTAAGGATCATGACCCGCGAGCGCCTGCTGTCGCTGTTAAGGATACCGACCGTTTTCTACCCGACCCCCTTAAGGATGCGTGCCTTAAGGATCCTGACCCCTTCGAGCGCTGCGTGCTTAAGGAATACCCGACCCTTAAGATGCGGAGTGCTTAAGGATACCGACCCCTTAAGCGGCCTTCTGCGTGCTTAAGGATCCTGACCCCTCGAGCGCTGCGTGCTTAAGGATACCGACCCCTTGAGCGCTGCGTGCTTAAGGATCCTGACCCCTCGAGCGCTGCGTGCTTAAGGATACCGACCCCTTAAGCACTGCATGCTTAAGGACCCTGACCCCTTGAGCGCTGCATGCTTAAGGATACCGACCCCTTAAGCGCTGCGTGCTTAAGGATCCTGACCCCTCGAGCGCTGCGTGCTTAAGGATCCTGACCCCTTGAGCGCTGCGTGCTTAAGGATCCTGACCCTTTAAGCATGGAGTTCTCAAGTGTCCCTAAGCGCTGCGTGCTTAAGGCCCCTCACCCCTTAAGGGCTTCGTGCTTGTTTGTCCTAACCCCTTAAGCGTTGCGTGCTTCAGGATCCTGACTGCTTCAGTGTCCCTAAGCGCTGCTAGTTTAAGGACCCTCACCCCTTAAACGCTGGGTGCTTAGGGATGTGGAGGTCTAAAGCGGTAGACCCCCCAAACGCTGTGTGCCCATAGATATTTCATATACCAGTAGTACCCGCACGAGGCGGGGCGGAAGTTGCCTTAAAGATATATATAAGACCTTTCTCATCTATAGAACTTGCCTGCGCCGTGCGCCAGCCAAGCCGGTGCGAGCGTGCACTCTGCGAAACTGATGTCTTGTTTCACATGTCACATTTGAAGCTCCACTTCGCACTACTACTACTACTACTACTACTACTACTACTTCTCTTTTTTGTCGCTATTCATTTAAAAATATTCACGGGCATACGTATACGCAGGCACGCGTATGCAAAGGCATACGTATTCACAGGCATCCATATACGGATGCATACGTATACACAGGCATACGCATACACAACCATATAAATTTTATGATTACTATTACTGCTACTACTATTACTGCAACAAATAGTAGTAGATATTTTTTATTTTGCTGCTATTCATTTAGAAATATACAGGATCATACGTATAAACAAGCATACGTATACACAGGCATACGTATACACAGGCATACGCATACACAGCGATACAAATTTTACTACTACTAATAATAATAATAACTATTAACAATAGTACTACTACTACTACTATTACTACTACTACTACTACTACTACTACTACTACTACTACTACTACTACTACTTACTACTACTGCTACTACTCTTTTTTGGTGCTATCCATTTAAACGTATTCACGGGCATACGTATACACAGGCATACGTATACACAGGCATACGTATACACAGGCATACGCATACACAGGCATACGTATACACAGGCATACGTATACACAGTCATACGCATACACAGGCATACGCATACACAGGCATACGTATACACAGGCATACGTATACACAGGCATACGCATACACAGCGATACAAATTTTACTACTACTACTATTACTACTACTGCTACTACTTTTTTTTGCTGCTATTCATTTAAAAATATGCACGGGCATACGTATACACAGGCATACGTATACACAGGCAGACGCATACACAGGCATGCGTATACACAGTCAATCAAAAGCAGGCATACGTATACACAGGCATACGCATACACAGGCATACGTATAGACAGGCATACGCATACACAGCGATACAAATTTTTCTACTACTACTATTACTACTACTGCTACTACTTTTTGTTGCTGTTATTCATTTAAAAGTATTCACGAGCATACGCATACACAGGCATACGTATACACAGGCATACGTATACACAGGCATACGCATACACAGGCATACGTATACACAGGCATACGTATACACAGGCATACGCATACACAGGCATACGCATACACAGGCATACGTATACACAGGCATACGTATACACAGGCATACGTATACACAGGCATACGTATACACAGGCATACGCATACACAGCGATACAAATTTTACTACTACTACTACTACTACTATTACTACTACTGCTACTACTTTTTTTTGCTGCTATTCATTTAAAAGTATTCACGGGCATACGTATACACAGGCATACGTATACACAGGCATACGCATACACAGGCATACGTATACACAGGCATACGTATACACAGGCATACGCATACACAGGCATACGCATACACAGGCATACGTATACACAGGCATACGTATACACAGGCATACGTATACACAGGCATACGTATACACAGTCATACGCATACACAGGCATACGTATACACAGAAGTGCATTTCGTTGCATTCGAAGGTTGTTTTGTTTTATTTGAAGGTTGGAGGAGGAAGGGGATTTCTTGTGAATGACCAGCAGCTTTTTCAGACAGGGGGAGGCATGGGAAGCAATGGCACTGCGTCGAAATTTTCTGCAATCTGTCAAAGACTCTAGTGCACAGCCAGATGCTAAGCATGGGGCATGTGCCAGCAGTGAGCGACGACGTTTCTTTTCAGCTTTCAGTGGGGGTTCCTCTTCAAGGGATGCAGCTAGCTCTTCTGGAGGTCAATCCAAGGAAGATCACCCAATTTCAGTATCGTTTTCTTTGACAAGCCTTCTGGATTTCAAAGACTCTGTGCAATCAATTGGGGCATACAAGAAGGGCAGGGAACCACCTCGAAAAAGACCAAACTATGACAACAGCAGGAGGGTCATGTTTGCCAACCCAGAGTTTCGTCGCAAGCATCTCATTTCACTTGAGTTTCGTTTTGTTTTAAGTTGGTCTATGTTTGTCTTAGTGAGGTCACATATATTCAATGTTTCTTTGCGTAATTTTGGTCATTTTATCTAAGGCAGTCTGACAATGGTCAAGACCCAGCCCGGATTCGACATTTGTTGATGAAAGATGCATGCTACTGCCATAGAAGTGGAAAACGCCCTTGTTTCTCGAAGTTTTCTGGCCGAAAAGAAGATGACCTCAACAGCTTTGTCAAAGTGTTCTGGAATTTGGAGAAACCAGACCAAGATGAGTTCGTAACCTCCTTAGTTTCTTTTCAAGTTGATGTTTCTGCAGTGGATACGAAAGGCATAGGGTTGGTTAGTTTGTGTTTGAGTTCCAACTTCATTCATGGATTTGTGGTCCCCCTGATCCAATTGACTTAGCTGAGATCCACAAGACGGTGAAATCATCGAAAAAGGGAAACCGTTCGTGGCAGTTACTTGGGGAGATTGTCAGCGACAAATGCCTTGCTACTTTACTTGGGATCAGATCACAGCGTCTACGAACTGCAGGGTCTGGAAAATTAGATTTGAGATATGGATGTTTCGGAGCAGTACCAAGGCTGCATTTTGTTTGTAAAGAATGGATGTTATTTGCAATCTCTCCCTTTCCCAGTGGCCATCCACCATATACCCAATCAACTTTCTTGCGTTGAGGCCAAAAAAAGGACACCCCTGAAGAACATGAAGTTGGACAAATTCTTTCTCAAGCTTTACGTGGAGCAGGGGGGCATGTTACCGAACAAGCTGCTGGTCATGTTATGGGGTTACTGTGGGTTTCTGCAATCTTACAATCATTGGTGTTGATGATTTTTGATGTCTGTTTGTGAGAACGAACCTTAGGTTTCAAAGGGCTGCTCGAATGAGAGAAGCCGGCAAGCAAAACAAATCCCCAGCAAAGCTTGTTGCTACCTTCGGCCAACCTCATGAAGATGGTCTTAATGGAAATTCGGTTGCACCCAGGTTCTCACTCCATCCCATTTTGTTCCATTCCCCATTCCACGCCATCCCAGGAGGCGACAGCGACTGCGAAGAGCCTGAAATTGAGGACGACACTGGTGCCGCTGAAAATATAGATTCCGATTTGGAGCTAAAATTGCACATCATGGGAAGCAAGATGTTGTGGACACAGAACTGTCCTCAGTCCACCTCATGTTCCAATTTCAATCACACAAGATTCATGCATGTTTTGGAAAAGCCGAATTTAAACTCATTTGGGAATTTTCCCAGCTTAGGCTAGTGGATACTTCATGGGCCCAACACGTTTCGCAGTTGCCGACGCGGTACTTGCCACCGGGCAATCTGAGAATGCTTCACGCACAGTTTCCTGGAAATGTTTCGTAACTTATCCAATTTCAGCCAAGTTATATTTACAGATTGAACTGAATGTTGGGGTCACACGCTAGCACAACTGAGCTAAGGTATGGTCACTTTGCAAAAAGATACCGGGCGAAATGGGGTAATTTACTTCGTTTCTCTGTGCCCACAAATTTTCCAGCATGTGATGACTGCACAAGTTACAAGGCATGTTTCGAAGATGCCAAAGAATCTTGGATTGAAAACTCTTAGAAACAAATGGTTTGAATTTAGAATTTACCCCATCACATACTTCATGCATTCAATATTTCTCCATGGTTCTCTTTCACTTGGCAGCGAAGCATTCTCTTCAGGAAGCGTTGGATCGGTTCGAGGTCGCTCGGCAGTACAAACAGCACCTTGATGCAGTAGCCAGTGATCGACATTTAGAAAAATTTTTCGAGGACTGTCAACAAAGTGTGGCTTTCCATGGGCCCCCTGAAACCAAAATATAGGGTGAATCAACATACCGGTTTAACATTCAACAAAGGTTTAGATCATATGACTTATGTGTTCTGAAGCAATATACATCCTATCCCAGCTGCTAGGACCAGGAGCCATTAAAGGATGCCACTGCAACGGTCTTTGTTCACATGGTTCTTTGGCTTAGCTCCAGACAATTCTTATTTGAAAACCCCTAATTAGTTTTTATCTGTTAAGGGAAATAACATGGTATGATGAGAGAACCCGGATTTCAATAAAGGATGGAATGGATCAAAGTAAATGGGCTATTCCTCGCAGCAAAGTCCTTACCAAGAACCTTGCCAAGTACGAAAGGCCAAAAGGAAAGATACAGGGGGTATGGGTCCACAACATTTGCCTGTGTCTATTTGTGGTGGACCCGAGAGTTCACTGTGATGCCAGCATGGTCATTGAAACCTTGTGTCGTTCCCTGGAGCATGCCAAAAAGATTTGTGACCGCCTACAAGTCGAAATGCCCAAACGTCTCCTTTTGTGGGTAACTTGTCAGGAAGTGGAAATTGTATATTTCACCAAAAAGTTTCAAATGGCTATGGAGAATATGTGGAAATTGAAAAGGTTACTGGCATTTATGTTGAAATTGCTCCCCACAACTAAGGGAGACAATACGGTGAGGGAGAATAAAAATAACAGTGTGATGAGATGGCTATGTTGGACACTTCTGCAAAAGGGCTATGAATTCACTGGCATCACCATGGCCAGAGTCGGTCATACACATTCTTCGCTAGGCACCTTGGGTGATCTGAAAGATAGCAGTTGATTTCGGGTCTATGATTTTTTATTGGTATTGGATGTTTATGTTAGTGGATTGGGTAAGGTTGGGATGCCTGTATTGGGTGGCTTCGACTAAGATCAAATATTTGGAGTCCTATCGAGATCGATGAAGTGGGTCCACATCATAGCAGATCTCGATGATATAGTGGAGACTCTTGATTTGCACTTGCCGGAAGCACATAATGCTGAAACTGCCAGCAAATCCTTGTTAGCCTCAGGAAAGTCCAGTACATTTTGGAGAAGATCAACATGATGTCATGGCTTAACGCTGCAGAGGTTGTTGTTGAGAAAGTCACCAGCATCAGATACTGGAAACCATGGTACCTTCCTGAGATAATGGATTTGTCAAATCAAGCACCCAATACTATGGACATGCAGCCGCAGTTTTGTGAAACACGATGGGTTGAGCCCAGGCTTGAAAAGGCACCTGTAACAATGAGTGGGGCACTTCGTGATGATGGCACTGGTGCACATGCTTTCATATTTTTGCGAAGAAGAGGCTCCCATGAAGCTTCATTTGTCTTTGAAAGGTTTCAAAAAAAAACGTTCCCCATACTCCATGCCAAGATATTCACACTTTGGCTCAGCCCTGCTGATTCTGTTCCGGCTCACTGCCAGATTGCCCTGCGAACGTCGACATCATTTCCGAAGGGCCTGGCCGGCACATGCATGGCGAATCGGTGAATGATGTCATTTGCTGCGTGAAGCGTTTTGCTTCAGACCCCAGCCTATCCCAGGAAACTCCATTTGACATGACATAGCATGGAAATGATATGTTGGTTTCTTATTGGGCAATCCCTCTCTCCATTGCTCTTACACTATTTATAGCCATTTTGTTTCCCCTTTTCCCAGGAGCCACTCCTTGTGTTTCCAGAGACCTTCATGCGATACTTGACCAACATCCCTTTGGTGCCCAGGCCGTTGAAACTATTAGATTTGGATCGCTGCAAGAAACTGTTGCAGCTTGCCCAAGTGCTTTTACAGGTGAACCCAACAGTGAGTTCTGAAAGAACTGCAACATATTTGGTTGAACTAACCAATCAAAATCCCGAAGTTGATCCCCTGCCCGAGCTTCACTGGATTTCAACAAGAGATCCCTCTGACTTTGATGCTTTGGCTGCTTTTGAAGTCAATAGGTCAAAACCAATTCAAGCCCTGATGCCTCAAATGAGGTTCTCAGCACGTTTGGGGAGAGGACAGTGAAAAACAGGGCCTTTTAGGCAATTCACTTGTAACCTGGGTAATTGTCAGACCTTGGTGATAGCTCAGTTGAAATGATATATATGGTTTAAAGTCAACCCATGCAAACACCAGGATGTTTAGGCCCAAGGGATGCCCCTAGACTGGTGCAGTCACGATGTCTTTGCCCTTCCACCCACCCGAGCCGGTGGGGCCACCTCCCAGGACCAATGCTTTCGAAAGTTTTGAAATCACCTCAAGCAGGCAGCGGGGTGAATTTGGAGTTTGGGTGTCTCTGGCAGGAAACTTCGCAGAGTCTATTCCTCAAACGAATTGGGTGGATCACAGGCCTGGTTTCCTTGTTTCTATTATTTTGCCTAAGCCCTCAAAAGAACATATCTCTTGCTAAATGTTGGGGCCAGGCATATGAAGATGAACGAAGCATACCAGATGAGCAGCTGAAAAAGGACTGCAATGTGCTCTATCATATGTTTGGGGTCTTTAATCCTTTTCCTTTTTGCCTGAGGACCCACCAGGTGACACCGAAGAGAAACCGCTGTCCAAGGCTGGAGTGGCCAAGCATCCTATGACCACAATGAAACATGTGCATAATGCACCATACTGTCAATAACGACATTCTAAACGTATCCTTTATTTGGGTGAGATTTCACACATGCGAGAGCTTACACTATTTATCAGAAATCGAAACCACACTTGGCAGGAAGCAAAGATGAATATCAGTGCCAAGCTAGCGCTGTGCCAGGCAGGCCCTTCATTTAATATGTTGCATGTCGAAGTTGCCCCCACTAAATTATGCCCGAACACCCTGAGCCCCAGCCACTGCAGGCGAAGGTCATCATCATGAATGAGCACCTGCCGGCAACCAAACGGTTGTATGAGGTTGCATCTGTGGTATGTAAAGCAGCTTCTCGACTGTCTGACATAGAACAGTTTGGTGGCCCATCAGAAGAACCATGATGAGCAAACATGTGGCCAAAAAATTGCCAGCGGCTAGCAGCTGGAAACTGAATATATCTCATTACCTCATGTTGAAGTACGTTGATGGATGGTATTTATATATTATGTGTTTTCTATTTGCACAGTGTTTTTTGTGCTCAAGATACAGCATCGCCCTTGATTTGTGGCGAAGCCCTTTATGCAGCTAGATTGCATCGAGGTTGATTTTCTCTCATTGAACATCCTTCAACACTCACTTAGTTCAGATTCAACTGTTTGAGACGGATGTAGCACAACTGTCTCGCCCAGGCCTTTGTCCCTCAAAGCAGCTGTGAAGGCTGTTGCCTCGCCAAAGCCGACGGTGGACAAGGGAAAGAACAGCAGGAGTCAAATGAGTTTCAGCAGATATCAACAGCAATCAAAGACTAAAGAATGAAGAAGATTGACAAGAGAAACATCCACTAAATTAGATTCTACAAGTGAGATTCAGGACTGTCAGAAAGACGATTGGGAAGAGAAAAGCTACGGAAGTTTCCCAAACCACTGTGAGAAGGTGATGGATGTTGTAAGCAAACAATCATTCAGTGAGTTGATCAAACAATCACTTCAGTGTCCAAACCACCTGCCAGGTTCTTTCCAAAGACCAACATCGCCAAAGCAACCGTTGATGACCCACAGGGTCCAAAGACAATCCACCAATGCTACAGCTGGCCAGCAGTGTTTTTGGAACGGCTGTTCAACAAATTTGGGCGCCAAAAGGTGATTCAAAAACTGTTGAATTGGCGATGGGATGTTACAACATGTTTCAGCGGCATTGGTGCTCCTGAAACGGTAGGACCCTCAAAACCTTGTGTCTACAGCATCTCTGTATTGTAGTTGTCTTGTATCAGATTCCAATTACTGTAAATCCAACAAGCCCAGTCGCTTGAGGCCTTGCTGGCTCTCCAGTCGCACGTCATGACCCTGCCAGAGTTCAAGTTCAAGGGCTGGGAGTGTATGAAGGTGCTATGGGCTTGTGAACGTGATGAAGGGTGCCAGAAAATTCTCAAAGACACCTATGGGTGTTGTGTTTTCAAAGACATCTTTGACCTACGAAAGGATCAGAAAACGGCATGGTGTTGCACACATGAAAAGATGTGTAGTACTGAAGTACCTCGATGCCAGTCCCGACACTTGATATGAACTATTGTTGCCTTACACAAAATTTAGTTTGATCCCTGGAAACCAAAAAAATAGACAGTCATGAAGAGAATTGATCAGTTTTCCTGTTCTTATCGTTTTCATTGACATACTGCTTAGGAAAGACTGCGCAGATCTCAGGACATGAGGGAACAAAAAAAACAAAACCATTTTAAGAATGTTCACGGTGGTATTTTACTACTGCCTAGCTGCAACTGGTCAGGACCTCCGTGCCAGCCCTATAGCAAGATGGGGCTCGGACTAGGAGAAGAAGATGAGCGATTCCAGTGTCATGAGAAATTTTACGAGCAGGCTGAGCGAAATGCCAGCATTCATGTCATCGAGAACGTCCCTGGGTACCCTGTTGAAAACATGGTTACCCGGTACTTGAATCATGGTGATCCTAATGGCCCTTGGAAGACCAACTATGCCAGATTGGATCCTCGATTATTTGGGTTTGGGTCAGCGAGGCCTCGAGTTTATGCGGTTGCCTATGATTCTCGAGTGGTCACATGGGACAAGCTCTTTGGGTTTATCGATGTCTTGCTGGCATTGAGAGCACAGCCCCTCATGGAAGCAAAGGATTTTTTCTGGCTGGACCTTCCACCGACAAAGTTGAGCAATTCTGAGGAGACGTTATCTTAGTCTTAAACATATTGTTTGAATTGTGTGCCAAATGGTGAGCCAAAACAAGTAAATTACTTTACTTCGGGTCATCCCCACCATGACATTTATCGAGTTGTTACTGGCAAATCTTCTGGCATTCTATCTGACATATCTTCTGGCATTCGATCTGGCATTCTATCTGGCATATCTATCTGGCATTCTACCTGGCATATCTTCTGGCATATGTTCTGGCATATCTTCTGGCATTCTATCTGGCATATCTTCTGGCATATCTTTCGATATCCTATCTGGCATTCTATCTGTCAAATCTTCTGGCATTGTATCTGGCTGTTGAGGTCCAGCGGTGCTCACTGAGCTCGGAAGGTCCCAGGTTGAGGTCCAGCAGTGCTCACTGAGCTCGGCGGGTCCCAGGTTGAGGTCCAGCGGTGCTCACTGAGCTCGGAAGCCAGGTTGAGGTCCAGCGGTGCCCAGTGCGCTCAGACCCTTGCAGTTGAGGTCCAGCAGTAGCTTGGCGAAGAGTTGGCAAGGCGGAAGTGGACATGGAAGTGGCAGAAGTGGACCTGGAAGTGGATGCAGAGGTGGTGGAGGAGAACAAGAGGAGGAGAAGGAGGAGGAGGAGAAGAAGAACAACTCTGATAAAATCTAACAACCCTCACCTGGCAGGTGGGGAATAATATTTATTCTCCTTTGGTCCAGCAATAACCTCGACCAGGAGCGAAACCTTGCTGACTACATAGCGGCCACTGACAAGAAGATCAGGGAGGACTGGCAGGTGGCTGACTTATCGCAGATGGTTCGAAATGGACGAGGACGCACAGAGACAGTTGACAAACACCTCCAGACTGTGACAACAAACTGCGGTCGGTTCTATGGAAAGGCCATGGGTTATAAAAAAGATCAAATAGCTTCAGAAGTTGATAGAATATGTTCAAACAAGTTTGTTCCCCTTCCTTCCCTCAAAAGAAACAAACAGGCTATGAAGAGATGCATGTCGGGACAAGAGCTGGTAGCCTCCCATGTCTTCCCTACCACACGTCGACACTCCAAGATGAGTGGAGCCCCAGTTCTTCAGATTGGCGCCTGCTCCGAGTCAAAGACCCAGCACATGGCAGGAAATTCGATGAATGTGCCTTCCGTTGGCGCAGTGATGTTAGCAGGGATTTTAGGACTTTCCTGAATGCTTACAAAAGTACTTTATTTAATTCATTTTGATGGAGCTGGCCAGTGCAACATTGGTATGGCTTACAAATGCAACATTTGATGACATCGAGTTCTCGCTAGAACACGCGATAGAGGAAAAATGCCTTTGTTAGGTGATAGTAGGAATCTTTCAGTTTGGAATACTTTACTGGGTATCACAACCAGTCAGTCCAGATGATGTAAACACATGTGGTATCACGATGCTCAAAAGAATTCAACCCATTTTGTTATCTCGTATTTGGCTAGTAAGAGGGTTGATCGGAGCGCTTTCTTTGTCAGTGTCGAAACATGGGCAAGCGTGGCGGTGGCAGCAATGCCTCGGCATCAGCTGCCAAAGCCCAGAAAGTTCATGATTCACCGTGGGTGGGAAAAATGTTAGCTATAGTGAAGAGCCTCTGCGCAGATTGGTAAACTATTTATAGCCCCTGTTTTTCGTTTCCATTGGAAACTATGATATCCCAAAGAACTGGTGAATTACAAAGTTGCAACCAGCATGGAATCCCAGGAACTTTGATCCGCTGAAAGATGAACACCCTGTCTCATGGTTGATGCAGAACTTGAAGCCTGAGCTTTACGAGCCTGTGACCCAATGGTTGGATGAAGTGATGGGGTGTGAGACTAGACGCCCAGAAGCGCTTGTGATGCCGGACATGGGTTGGCAAACAAAAACACTTGAAATCAAATTTGGGTTGACGACATTATTCATGCCATAAAAAGTTTCTACATGTCTTCAATATTCCCCTGTGGAAGGACAATTCTATTTGCACTCCCTTTATGGTCCCCTTGACTGCATTCACCTATCGCCTCCCAGCAGAGGGCTTGCCTTGCTTGTCAGACTGGACGTCCCACAGCCTGAGCATCTGGACAAGCGGCTACGAGGCTTGGAGGGAAAGTGTTGAGTTCAAGGGCACAACCAGGGCAGCGGGTGGTCTTCCCATGAGCTTTGGATGCTTAGAGGCTTCCAAGGGAACAGGCAGGATTTCGATCTTGCTCTACACTGTCCTCCAGACCTACTTCATCAAGAACCAGCTGGAAGCAGCTGACTTGGACAAGTTCAAGTTGCCACTTGCTTCAAGGAATTTAAAAGCTACAACTTGTAGGAAAATCATATATTACCCACAATTTTTTAGGTGGTTACCTGGGGAATTCTAGATGATACTGGGGATACCTGGGGATACCTGGGGATACCTGGGGAACATCAAAGGGTCGCCTTTGAGAGTTCCCAGATCTCAAAATCCCAGAGGTGACCCTGGCGGTGCCAAGGTCGCCTCTGCCCTGATACCACAGATAGGAAAAGGTCGCCTATTGTTGGGTTTGGGGTCCGTGGGAACTGTCAGAGGTGACCTTCTGTATGGGAAGGTCGCCTCTGATCTGAATCCAACCTACTGAAACAATCGCCTATGGAAGGATGTAGCTAAGACCCAACAAGGCCAGAGGTGACCTTGGCACTGCCAGCATCGCCTCCCAAAAACCTTGACTTTGGATGTTCCAGAGGTGGCCCTTTGATGCTCCCAAACTATCTCTTCAATTTCAGTTGGCCGCAATGAAAAATATTAGAATTTACCTACCCTTGCTCAACATTGTTCAGAACAAAAAAACACTTTTTCAGCTATGTCACAAAAGTTTAAGTCACAAACACTTGGCCAGCAACACTTAGGTGGCTTGCTACAGCAGTGCAAGTCTCCAGCGTCTACCTCCACCAGGACAAGGAGCAAGACTTTGTGTGGCGGCGGATCCAGGTGTCCCAACAGCAGGCCGAAAGGCAAAAGAAGTCCGTGATCCAGCTCTGCATGACCTTTCATCGCAGAGCTTCGCAGCTTCAGCAAGAGACCTATCTTGATACAATAGATCAGGTATATATATATATATGTGTTTTAGTAAGTATGCGGGTAACATATCACATCAAATCAAATTACATCGAATCACATCATATCATATCGTATCAAACCGTTTTATACCATATCAAATCAATTCATAGCAAATCATACCACATGCTATAAGCCCATAGCATATCATATCACATCATACCAGTTCAACACATATCATCTAATGTTACATCAAACCATATCACATGATATCAAATCATATCATAGCATATCCTATCCAAACGTGAATGAAATCAAATAATATCATATCAAAGCATTCCAAATCAAATCATATCAAAGCACATGAAATCAAATCAAGTCATATCGAAACACATCATATCATATCAAATGAAACCATATCGACCACATGATATCACTTAACATTACATCCAAATATATGGTATCATATCATAGAGAAACATGCCAGATCATATCATAACAATGTCTAATCAAATTAGATCATACCACAGAATAACCTGAAAGAAATGATGATGCACCCAAAGAATGGTAGTTTCCCCTTTAACTATCAAAAACAATTGTTTGCGCAATCCTGCACATCATAAAAAGAAGCTTCGGGATTTCACCACATTTGGGGATAATCAATCCTGGGCCCAATATTGTGATGTTAAGATGCAGAAGTAATGAAATCCCAAATCTCCAAGGAAGATTTGACCTTGGACTACCGATGTGCCTACCTCGCAGCGATTGACGAGTTCAACAGCTTCGGTGCAAACAGCTCAGAGGGAACTGGACAGTACCGAATTGAGAAAACGCTGGCCAACCTGATGTTTGGATTCAAGGCCAGATAAGTTAGAAAAACAAGACTAGGTATTTGTGCTATTAATCTATCATGTCAGTCCCATGGGGTATTCTCTCGTTCCACCATGATATTTTGTTCCCAAAGCCTTTGTGTGCAGGTTGGTGTCTGCGATCCAGTGTGGAAGATGATTCAGCAACATCTTCATGTCAACAAGTTCGTCTCGACAACTAAAAGGTGAATTTTGATATGTTTTGAATGTGTTTTAAACCTGGTCTCGTTTTCCCAAAAGAAACATGGCTCCCCTCTACCCTGTTCACATTGTGGCCCCCTGCAGCTTTCCACCAGTCCACCCTCCTGGGCGATCGATGGCTCTTGGGCGCAGTGGCACCCAAGGCAGATGGGGTCTGGTACGACATCTTGACTGTTGATGATGGAAAACAGCATGTATTTATGCAACGCATTTTATTCATGCACAACATCAACAAGGGGAAAGCGGGGAAAGCCCAGTCCCTCAGGATCCCACAAACAGTTTGGGATTTGGAAGTTGACTTAGCTTGTTTGGCTGGCCATGTCCTAGACGCAATGTCTTCCTACCGCAACCCTGAAAATTTGCTGGTCTTTGACGAAGCAGTGATCAAAGCAGCCATGACAAACTTCATTGAGGGGACACTTTGATGATATAGCAAGGTTTTCTATTACAAGGATGTTTGACCCAAAGACCCAAGATATTCTATCTTTGTTTCCGTCACCATCCCAAGATATCTTGTTTTTAGGTTCATATAGTTCTTAAGTCATTTATCTCAAGATGCCTCAACATTCCTAGGGACTTCCATGAAGACTTGAAGGTGTTCAACGAAGTCAAGGACCCACGATTTACTGTGGAACAGACCAAAATGTGGACTGAGAATGTGCCTACCAGTTCAAAGCCTTTGGGGGAATCCCAGCTCCAGCTAGCTGATGGAAAAATCAACCAGTTGGTGCTCAACCAGACGAAGCTTCAGTTTGAAGCAGATGCCCTCTCCTTGGCTCGTGATGCCAGCCAGTTGGCGAACCTGTACAATGCAGAGATGCAGTCTGAACGATCAACAAGGCTGGCACGAGTGATGCACCTAAAACAAGAGAACCAGATCGGAAGTGCCATTGTCACCAGCCACATGGCTGCACACTGTGCACATGGCAGTGGGCCAATGTCATATCTCCACCCATACATCGACAAGGTCGATGTTGCCATCAAAAAATGTTTTTCGTCTCAAAAATGAAAGCCATAAAATTAAGCATATTAATGCATAATGTGGTTATAATATGATTGTATTATCTTATTCTTGCAACCCTGAGTTCATGGACGAGATGAGGGGCAAGAACGCAGGTGTCATCATTTGGCTTGACTACACAAAGTATGGGACCCTCTCCAACACTGACTTAAACAACACAGTGGCCCTGGCTCAGAAGGCCATGTCCCAAATGCCTGAGCAAAGCTGCTGCTTCGCGATTGCACCCCTCTTGGCCTCAGATCGACGATCTGGGTTCAGAGAGGAGTTCAGGACAGTCGGGCGTGATGGGGTTCCATGAGATACTCTTACAATGTCTAGCGCCACATTTCCATCATATGTGTCTTTCCATATCCCTATGCAAGCTGAGGTTACCACAATGGTATGTGAATAACTTCCATGTAGCACCCCAAGCAACCACCAAGAAATTAGTGGACATTTGCAAGATGTTGCAATCCAATTCTTGGATATACTCAGTAGATTGAATAATTCAGCTCCAGAAGAAAAACTTCCGAGTTACGAATGAAAACACCATATATAATTTTATTTTATTTCGTGTGATCCCCACCATGACATTTATCAAGTTGTTACTGGCAAATCTTCTGGCATTCTATCTGACATATCTTTTGGCATTCGATCTGGCATATCTTCTGGCATTCTACCTGGCATATCTTCTGGCATATGTTCTGGCATATCTTCTGGCATATCTTTCGATATCCTATCTGGCATTCTATCTGGCAAATCTTCTGGCATTCTATCTGGCAAACATTCTGGCACTTTATCTGGCATACCTTCTGGCATTCTATCTGACATTCTATCTGGCATACCTTCTGGCATTCTATCTGGCATATTGTCTGGCATATGTTCTGGCATATCTTCTGGCATTTTATCTGGCATTCTATCTGGCATATCTTCTGGCATATCTTCTGACATCCTTTCTGGCATTCTATCTGGCAAATCTTCTGGCATTCTATCTGGCAAACATTCCGGCACTTTGTCTGGCATACCATCTGGCATTCTATCTAGCATACCTTCTGGCATTTTATCTGGCATATCTTCTGGCATTTTATCTGGCATATCTTCTGGCATTCTATCTGGCATATCTTCTGGCGTTCTATCTGGCATATCTTCTGGCATTCTATCTGGCCGTTGAGGTCCAGCATTGCTCACTGAGCTCGGAGGGTCCCAGGTTGAGGTCCAGCGGTGCCCACGGAGCTCGGAGGGTCCCAGGAAAAGGTCCAGCGGTGCTCACTGAGCTCGGAAGGTCCCAGGTTGAGGTCCAGCGGTGCCCAGTGCGCTCAGACCCTTGCAGTTGAGGTCCAGCAGTGGCCACTGCGTGCGGAAGTTGGCGAAGAGCTTGGCGAAGAGTTAGCAAGGCGGAAGTGGACATGGAAGTGGAGGCAGAGGTGGTGGAGGAGAAGGAGGAGAAGAAGGAGGAGGAGAAGAAGAACAACTCTGATAAAATCTAACAACCCTCACCTTGCAGGTGGGGAAATATAGTATTGTATGTTACATAGATGCTATAGAGATTTTAGCTAGCTAATATTGTCAGCCTAATATATTTTTCCTTATGCTAATTTAATTTCGAAGCAGTAGTGGCGCAGCCAGAGGTTGTTTCATCTCGCAGCCTTTCCATTCATCGTGATGGGCCTCCACAGGTCAGAGCATGAGCTCTAGCCCCCGAGTCGGGGATGGTGGGTCTTGATCATCAATCTGCACCCAGATGCAGCGCAAGATCTTGCCATATAGCTCCCAAAGCCGAATGCCAAATCCCAAACCATGGTACTCCGTCATCACGACAACGAGCAGCCCAAAGATTGCAATGTGCCATCTCCAACAGTTCTGATTATATGTCCAAGATAAAGATCCTAAAACCTAGCCCCATTATCTTTGGTTTTCTTCTAATTTCACTTCCTTTATTACTAAAAGGCACTTATGCAACTGCTTATTATATGTTTCTCCCTTGTCTTGGCAGGAGAATCGAAGACAAAATGGAAGCCAAAGGTTTGGATGCCGAATCAGTATTCCTGCGTTTTGACACACCACCAGCCAACAAGAAGGTGGCACTCTCCTACCAAGCCTGGATCATCAACATGAAGGGCCCCAACGTGGAACAACTCTTTGTTGTACCAAGACAGGCCCAGTGGTCGCCTAAAAAACTACTGGTTATTATTTTGTTTTTTCTTCCAAGTTCAACCCGATGAAGTTGAGATACAGTGGCCATCAAAAGTTCTTCAACAAAGATTCATCAACAAAACACCCTTCAGGGCTACGAGGGAGCTTTTGCCGTGGGTGCCCGAGTCGCAGTACGTTGTCCCTACCCTGAAAGATGCTGTGCCTCATGCATCAGAAGGGATGAGGCGTTAGGGGTGAAAACAATTTGATACCCCACTATATGTTAAACAAAATATCACCCTTAAATTGATTCAAACTTGTTTACCAAGTTTTAAAACATCTATTCCAACTGCTGATTTGCAGGGCGCTAAGTGAGTGCCAAGAGAAAGCCCAGCTGATGACTGGTTTGACTATGCCAAAGGCTGTGATCGCTTCACTGTTGAATGGAGGGGCCCAACCTGGCCAACACGTTGGAATCTTGAACCTGAGCCCATATGATGGATGCTTAGAGAAAGTCGCTTTGTCATGGCATTTGGATCACCCTGAGCGACATTTGTCAAGTATGGCCCTTTCAACTGACATGGATGTGATCGCCTACAATGAGAAGGTGGTAGCACTGTACTTGATTGAGGTGTGGGACAGCAATCTTAAACATATTTACTGTAAAAAAAACTTAATTGGGGTAATTGAGGTAGTTAAGTTTAAATCCGAAAGTCTCATTATGGTTATGTTTTCTGGGACATGACCCTTTAGCTACTCACCCTGCTAGGAATGGAAAGCTGGTAGCCATGTGATGGGAGATGTCAGGCCGTATGACCCATCTGCTCCAGCTGCTGCTGCGGTGGATTTGGAAAAGTACCCCTTGAAATTGGCAAAGGTAGCCATGGATCCGTCAAAGAAAGGATGGGAACGTTTCCGGGTGACCCTCAGCAATGAGGTACGATCAATGTATGTGGATGATGCCATTCATTCTCCAAAATGGAAAGATCTAGTCTTGGACTTTGATCGAAAGCTTCTAGGTTCAAGTTCTATATCTTATCCTTTGAGTTCCTACGATTTTAATGGTGGTTCCCAAGAACATATTAAAGGTCCTATTATGTCAATATTTCCTTCCCATTCATCGGTTATCCCAGGTTTTGTGGTGGCACCCCGGTCTGCGAAGCTATCGTCCCAGCTGAAGACGAAGAAGAGGAAATGCCGCAAAGAACTACCTTTGCGGAGGGTTCGGAACCGGACTTGCTGTCTACCCTGCTGGACCAGTACATCGTGGAATGTCGCTTTGCTGGTAGGACCCCAGGAACATCCCTCTACCTAGCCCATGCTGTTCGGCGAGATGGGACCCGTACGGAGATGGTGGACAACCAAAAATTCAAGCTGTTCCTAGAATCTTGGCTAGCTGATTGGGGATGGTATAAGGCCCTCAAGCTCAAGCATGGTGGTGGTTCTATTGTCCCTAGCATGATAAGAAACACTTAGTGTGACCTGTGAAACACAAGAATAGTGAGTTCAGGTAAAGTTCAAGTGGCAGCCAACAAAAAAAACAACAATCAGATAATCCAAATGATTTCTTTACCAAGGTGGCACATCAGGACCTGGAGATTGATGCCAAAGAGTTCATCATCGGCCACGGCAAGTCCACTTTCATGAAGCCCGACAAGGTTGCCAAGATGGAACGGGAAAACACCACCGGAGGCAAGACTCAACCGTTTTCCCTTTTGTTGGAACCATGTCCCGCTTATCTACCATGTCTCACTTGGGTGCCACACCAGGATCTGTTGCACCAACACGCATCGCACAACCTCAGCCGGGTTTGATCAGTATAGGATTTAGTAGCTGGGTTTTTGACCCCTTTTCCTGTTGTCCATGTCGGAGCCTTCCATGACACTGGCAAATGTTCTCGCTCAGCACGGTTTCCAGAAGGAGCTGTGTGAAATTGTATTTGGATGTCGTCTGTTTTAATTATTCAAGTATGCTAGAAGATTCAACGATTTCACCTGGGTGAAATCAGCTTGGACCTGCAGGACTTAGATGCTATGCTAGACGCTAGCCCTGGTGCCTTGCAAACACCACCTGCATCAGTGCCTAGATTAAAAAAAAAACGTGTCACTTGCAGTTGATCAGCATAATCTGATCTGTTTCCCACTTACAGTATCTCAGCCATGGCCCAGGTCCCAAACAGGAGCCCGAGCTTTGGCGATGGCCCAGCTTCTGCGCCTAAGGAAGCCGCTAAGGGTGTGAAGCTGGATGACACTAGGTTGCCAATGGTGTCGCATACAGCTGATAGGAAGAAGCTAGACAAGGCTTTGTCAAGGGAACAGTTTGAGGCTGCCAAACGAAATGTTGATTCGGCCTTGAAGGAGGTGACCACTGGACGCAAGAGTGCTTTGAAAAAGGATCGTGAGGAAAGTGAAGTGAAACATACCAGAAAGGGTTCCAAACGGGAGACCCCAAAGGAAGTCTTGGATAAGTTGGATACCCCAAAGATGAACCTTAGCAAAGAAGCCGGAAAAATTGCATGCAAACGTTTGCTTGATGGGTTGGTGCGTCCAGCCAAAGCACCTGAAGAGAAGAAGGCTAAAGTTACGAAAGGCAAGATGAAGAAGGCCTGGTTTGTTCTGAAATTGTTTCAAAATATTTCAACAATTCATGGAACATCATCATTGTCCAAAGAAACCCACCATGATTCACCATGCACCATCGCCTGTTCCCTGAGCCTGCGGCGGCCCGGAAGAAGCAATCTCCGAAGTCGGCTGCGTCGAAGCCAAGCAAGGCCTCGGGATGGGTTTTGCTTGGCACTGAATCTTGTCACTTATCATTTCGGTTATGGCACCTGGTTATGAACACAAAATGTTTTCGGTTTCTCCTCCCAAGATAATATCAACTATTTTGAAATTAATTCCATACAATGAGTGTTAAATATAGAGCAAGCATCCTCAAATATTAGCATGCTAATCCCCCCTGTAATGTATGGATATCAACATTCCCCTGCAATATAAAGATACCAGCAACAAGGGAACACGAACCACTACTGCATACTATATAAGAGTTGGATATAGTAGTTAGGTCCAATATACTCAACCCTGAAAGCTAGGGGGAAAAGACTGCAATGATGACAACCTTGTGCCTACAGCTGTCAGGCAGCTGCTGTTGAAAAGACTGACGATGAGGACCAGAAGGACTGTGATTCCATCGACAGTGAGGAAACCCTTGAATTACCAGGCAAAGGTGATTCCAATGATGGTCCAGGGGATGATGGGGCCGGTGATGGTTCAGATGTTGAATCTGTGGCTGCCAACCCGGGGGATGATTCGACAAAGGGGGATGACCAGTCCAGCTTGCGTACTTTGTACTGGGCAGCTGTGCATGAAGCACAGAAGCGTATCAAAAGGGAGTTCCCTGACCTTTCCGGCCGTGAAGTTCTTAAGCGAGCTCGTGCTGAGCGTTTGGGTTGCATCTATTTGCTGAATTCAATCTTTGGAATAGCTACTAAGACTTAAGAAGAACTAAGAAGTGCAAAATACCGCAAACTTTCATGTCGATGGTTCATGTTTCCACTGAATATCCCCAACAAACAGATTCACATAACCCATCACTACCAAGGTGGACCAATCATCCAGATCGCCTCAATGCCATGCAGAACTTGCCTGCCCATGAGCTTAGCCGCCGACGCTTGAAGCCAGCAAAGAAATGAAATCCGACTGTATGACCTGGCTGGGTTTTGTGCAGGCTACCACTTGGGAGACAATTAAGACACTGACATACTACTTTGTGATTGGATGTGATTGGCAATTTTTTCAAATGAAAAAATGGTTCAGTGGATGGCCTGCTGCTTCGACTCATGTGAAACCATGAGACACTTAGGGGACGAGCTTAGACTATTCTTTCGACGGGTCACCTTGACCATGTTCATTTGGGATGCCAAGAGCGAGCTGTGAGCCATGCGAGAAAAAAGTCACTAGAACAATGTAAAATCTTTCTAACATTCTGTTGATGACAGCTGATGGGATCTTGGTCAGTATTTACTATCCAATCTTTGGTTCTTATTCTTGACAAAATCATCCACTTGTGTCAGGTGATGTGATGGCCCATATGATCCATTGCCGATGGACATCCCAATCGGCCAAAGTGGTTCTTGAGGTGCAAAGTGAAAATTCCAAGGCTTGCAGTGATGCAGAGCCCTGTGCCATCGGTGATTTGCTGAGGGAGATGGAAGAGGAAGGGATCACCGATGTAAGCTTCATGGCCACTCATGTGCCCGTCCCGCGCCTGACGGCTTCCAAGGTCTGATACACCATGACCATGGCTCAGGGCAAGGGTTGTTTCAACAGTAGGTGGTTCTATGTTTAATTGTTGTGTGTTATCTATTTCTCGTTTCACGTCCCTGAAGGTGACAAAGATGTCTTCAAAATCCAACCGAGTGCCAACACAGCCATCTTCTCGTACACGCCTTCTTTGAACAATTTGAAGTTCTCAACTACAGCCAGTGCATTTCCAAGGGAAGTATGGGGCCCAGTGGGAAAAGGTAAAACCCCTTGCTGTTTTTTCACACCCCATTTCTGGAAATCTTTGGGGTCATTTTCTTTTCCTAAGATCCTGGATGCTTCTCCAGCACTTGATCGTCGTTGGAGGGTTGCATATGCGAAGGCCGAAAAGGACCTGGTTTGATTATTTCAACATGTTTGATCCATATCCTATGATGATATTTGATGCTTATTTCACTATGATATCCAACACAAGATCATATTGCCTCCGCTGCTTCAGGAGCTGACGCCGAGAAACTTGACAGCAAAAGTTGCCGAACCAAATCCATGGTATGGGTATTAAGTGCGATTTGGAAATTTCAACTGCATTTTGTTTGGATTGTTGCCATTTTATCCTGAGGAAAGCCTCTCTATTTTCTCCACGATGCCAAGTCCATGAAAGCCAATGAAGTACTACGATTGGTGTAATCTGTTTCCTTTTGGCCGATGGGCCTTATGTCTTGAAAAACCGCTGGCCATTGTTGATGACCTTTGAAGTTTGAACTGGACCAATCCATATTTTCAACAGAAATAATCCCAAAGTCTTTCTGAAGCACTGGCCTTTGGTTTCGGGGTTCTAGATCAGTGATAGCATTGATCTATGGATGGTGATTGGCAAAGCCATTTGCCTATGTGAAGCGAGCGAGTGTCCGAGCTGCAGCTGAGAAAAGATCCAAGCCCGGGATGACATGTGCATGTATCATCACTCCTGTTAGAGCCCAAACCACCCCTCAATTAAAAGGAAACAGGGTGCGATTACAACCAATTGTACTTACAGGCATACGTATACACAGGCATACGCATACACAGCGATACAAATTTTACTACTACTACTATTACTACTACTGCTACTCCTTTTTTTTGCTGCTATTCATTTAAAAATATGCACGGGCATGCGTATACACAGGCATACGTATACACACGCAGACGCATACACAGGCATGCGTATACACAGTCAATCACAAGCAGGCATACGTATACACAGGCATACGCATACACAGGCATACGTATAGACAGGCATACGCGTACACAGCGATACAACTTTTACTACTACTACTATGACTACTACTGCTACTACTTTTTTTTTGCTGCTATTCATTTAAAAGTATTCACGGGCATACGTATACACCACAGGCATACGTATACACAGGCATACGTATACACAGGCATACGCATACACAGGCATACGCATACACAGGCATACGCATACACAGGCATACGCATACACAGGCATACGTATACACAGGCATACGTATACACAGGCATACGTATACACAGGCATACGTATACACAGTCATACGCATACACAGGCATACGTATACACAGGCATACGTATACACAGGCATACGCATACACAGCGATACAAATTTTACTACTACTACATACTACTACTACTATTACTACTACTGCTACTCCTTTTTTTCCCCACATCTTTGTGTGGGGTTCTTGTTTTTGATTCTGTATCCCGGGCTCCGCCTCCTCCTCCGCCCTCCTCCACACTTTGTCCACACACACTTTATCAACATACACTTTGTCACCACACACTTTGTCCACACACACTTTGTCCACACACACTTTGTCACTTTGTCCACAAACACTTTGTCCACAAACACTTTGTCCACACACTTTATCAACATACACTTTGTCACCACACACTTTGTCCACACACACTTTGTCACCACACACTTTGTCCACACACACTTTATCAACATACACTTTGTCAACATACATTTTCTCGACTTTGTCACCACACACTTTGTCCACACACACTTTATTACAACACACACTTTGTCACCACACACACACACTTTATCAACATACACTTTGTCAACATACATTTTCTCAACAAACACTTTGTCACCACATACTTTGTCACCACACAGGTTGTCCACACACACTTTATCAACGAATACTTCGTCAACACACACTTTGTCGCCACATACTTTGTCACCACACAGGTTGTCCACACACACTTTATCAACGAATACTTCGTCAACACACACTTTGTCACCACACACTTTGTCACCATACACTTTGGCACAACTTGACATCCACCTTCGTTTCACGTGGCACAACCTCACATCCACCTTGGTTTCACGTGGCAGGCGTGGCACTCATGGCACTGGGTGGCGCGCTTGGACTGGCTTGGGCGCCTGTGACGCCGCGGCACTTTGCGTGGCAGGCGTGGCACAACCTGACATCCACCTTCGTTTCACGTGGCAGGCGTGGCACAAACTCACATCTACCTTCGTTTCACGTGGCAGGCGTGGCACTCATGGCACTGGGTGGCGCGCTTGGCTTGGGCGCCTGTGACGCCGCGGCACTTTGCGTGGCAGGCGTGGCACAACCTGACATCCACCTTCGTTTCACGTGGCAGGCGTGGCACAAACTCACATCTACCGTCGTTTTGCGTGGCAGGCGTGGCACTATGGCACTGGGTGGCGCGCTTGGCCGGATTGGGCGCCTGTGACGCCGCGGCACTTTGCGTGGCAGGCGTGGCACAACCTGACATCCACCTTCGTTTCACGTGGCAGGCGTGGCACAAACTCACATCTACCTTCGTTTCACGTGGCAGGCGTGGCACTCATGGCACTGGGTGGCGCGCTTGGACTGGCTTGGGCGCCTGTGACGCCGCGGCACTTTGCGTGGCAGGCGTGGCACAACTCACATCTACTGTCGGTTTGCGTGGCAGGCGTGGCACAAACTCACATCTACCGTCGTTTTGCGTGGCAGGCGTGGCACTCATGGCACTGGGTGGCGCGCTTGGACTGGCTTGGGCGCCTGTGACGCCGCGGCACTTTGCGTGGCAGGCGTGGCACAAACTCACATCTACTGTCGGTTTGCGTGGCAGGCGTGGCACAAACTCACATCTACCTTCGTTTCACGTGGCAGGCGTGGCACTCACGGCACTGGGTGGCGCGCTTGGACTGGCTTGGGCGCCTGTGACGCCGCGGCACTTTGCGTGGCAGGCGTGCACGTTTTGCAGGCGTGGGTTTCACGTGCAGCGTGGCACTCACTGGGTGGCGCGCACTCACATTCGTGTCACGGTTTGCGTGGCAGGCGTGGCACAAACTCATATCTACCGTCGTTTTGCGTGGTAGGCGTGGGACAGATGGCACTGGGTGGCGCGCTTGGACCGGCTTGGGCGCCTGTGACGCCGCGGCACTTTGCGTGGCAGGCGTGGCACAAACTCACATCCACTGTCGTTTCACGTGGCAGGCGTGGCACAAACTCACATCTACCTTCGTTTCACGTGGCAGGCGTGGCACTCATGGCACTGGGTGGCGCGCTTGGACTGGCTTGGGCGCCTGTGACGCCGCGCCACTTTGCGTGGCAGGCGTGGCACAACTCTGACATCCACCTTCGTTTCACGTGGCAGGCGTGGCACAAACTCACATCTACCTTCGTTTTGCGTGGCAGGCGTGGCACTTCATGGTACTGGGTGGCGCCCTTGGGCCTGGCTTGGGCGCCTGTGACGCCGCGGCACTTTGCGTGGCAGGCGTGGCACAAACTCACATCTACTGTCGTTTCACGTGGCAGGCGTGGCACAAACTCACATCTACTGTCGTTTTGCGTGGCAGGCGTGGCACAGATGGCACTGGGTGGCGCGCTTGGACGGGCTTGGGCGCCTGTGACGCCGCGGCACTTTGTGTGGCAGGCGTGGCACGAACTCACACTACTTCGGTTTCACGTGGCAGGCGTGGCAACCAAACTCACATCTCTGCCGTAACTGCTGAATGCTTTTGGCAACCACAATGCCACCGTTATTCAGCAGTTGCGCCAGGACAAACACCATATGCTCCTGAACACGATGCAAATGTGATCGAAAGAAAAGATGGCGTTCGTCCCAGCTCAGAACAGGTTCTGTGCAAACAGTTGCAGCTATTTGTATGTCACTTGCTGTTTCTGCACTGTCCATGGCCAGCTGTTTTGTTGCAATTTCAGCGTGATCGCAACTTCTGATACTACCTGCCAGGTACTGACCTCATCGCGTACATGGCCCACGCCGACACCCGCACTCACACACACACACACAGACACACACACACACACATACACACACACACACGCACACACACACAGATAAACACACACACACAGACAAACACAAACACACACACACACACGCACACACGCACACATACACACCCACGCACACACACACACACACCCACACACACACATCATCCAAACGCCAGTCGTGGGCCATCCGTTTTCGTGATGGTCTGCGCTGTACGTTTGCGGACACATAATCAATGGTCACGCATCGATTGCCCTTCGCCACACTTCCTGGCGTGGGGCATCTTTGATCGTGGCCGCACACCACACACACATACTCGCACACACAACTTACTCACACATACTCGTCCACACATAACTTACTCCACACCAATGAATCACCATCTCTTTTCTCTTTCTTGCTTACCCCATGCCGTCTTTGCCTTTCTTTTGTTGCTTGTTGGAAGAAGTTGACTTGTGGGGTTATCCGGTCCTTTAATTGCTGCTATTCATTTAAAAATATGCACGGGCATACGTATACACAGGCATACGTATACACAGGCATACGTATGCACAGGCATACGTATACACAGGCATACGCATACACAGCGATACAAATTTTACTACTACTACTATGACTACTACTGCTACTACTTTTTTTTGCTGCTATTCATTTAAAAGTATTCACGGGCATACGTATACACAGGCATACGTATACACAGGCATACGTATACACAGGCATACGTATACACAGGCATACGTATACACAGGCCTGCGTATACACAGGCATACGCATACACAGATTTATACACAGGCATACGTATACACAGGCATACGTATGCACAGGCATACGTATACACAGACATACGCATACACAGCGATACAAATTTTACTACTATTACTATTACTACTACTACTACTATTACTACTACTACTACTACTAATTAATACTACTACTACTACTAATTACTACTACTACTGCTTTTTTTTTGGTGCTATTCATTTACAATTATCACGGGCATACGTATACACAGCATACGTATAGACAGGCATACGTATACACAGGGATACGCATACACAGCGATACAAATTTTAATACTACTAGTACTACTACTACTACTGCTACTACTTTTTTGGTGCTATTCATTTAAAAGTATTCATGGGCATACGTATACACAGGCATACGTATACACAGGCATACATATACATAGGCATACGTATACACAGGCATACGCATACACAGGCATACGCATGCACGGGCATACGTATACACAGGCATACGTATACACAGGCATACGCATACACAGGCATACGTATACACAGGCATACGTATACACAGTCATACGCATACACATGCATACGCATACACAGGCATACGTATACACAGGCATACGTATACACAGGCATACGTATACACAGGCATACGCATACACAGGCATACGTATACACAGACTACGCATACACAGGCATACATATACACAGGCATACGTATACACAGGCATACGCATACACAGGCATATGTATGCATGGGCATACGTATACACAGGCATACGTATACACAGGCATTCGCATACACAGGCAAACGCATACACAGGCATACGTATACACAGACATACGCATACACAGCGATACAAATTTTACTACTACTACTACTAATAATAATAATAATAACAATTAAGAATATTACGATTACTACTGCTATCACTACTACTACTACTACTACAACTACTACTACTACTACTACTACTACTACCTACTACTACTACTACTGCTGCTGCTGCTGCTGCTGCTACTCTTTTTTGGTGCTATTCATTTAAAAGTATTCACGGGCATATGTATCACAGCTCGTGCTGTTTGATGCGCCATGATGAGACCAGGGGGATGCAATGGAAAATCGACAGTGCACGGTCCACATTCAAAACAAATTAGCAAAGCTGCAGACATGCTGGGAGCTGAAAGGCATGGTGGTGAAAGATGCTCTACGAAAACAGAAATTATGACTGAATAAGAACTCGGTGGCTTCATGTCCTGTTATGTCCTGTTGGTTTGCTGAATGATTCTTCTCTGCTCAGCTCTTTTTTCCACAGCGTCCGTTGAACACCAACCTGTGCTTGTGTTCCTGAGTGGCTATACAACGTCATGCCACTCCACTCCACTCCACTCCACTCCACTCCGATAGATAGCACAAGGCCCTTGCTGAAAATGTAAAGGGAGCTTTTTAGAGCAGCTCAGATGTGAATTGTGAGATTTGTAGGTCTGTGTATATGTATATATATATATACTATGATGCCCCGTGCGCAGTTTTTGTTACATGTACAGCTGTGAGATATGTTCAGATGCAAACACCTGTAAACACCTGCTTTTAAAGAACCATAACCATCAACATCAATTGGGCAGTGTTTAACATCCTCAGCCCTCTATACTGGGTACCTAGTACTGTAGGATTTCCCTAGATTATGATCATCTCTGGATAGGTAGGTATACGGTATACCCCTTTGAATCTTGGATGTGCGTCAAAAAAAAAAAGGATCTATTGTGGATTCGGCCAAAAACAAAAAGTTATAAATATCAATCAGTTGTGGGTCTAGTGCCATTACCATCCATTACCCAGGGTATATCTAGTGCCCTAGGTATCCTAGATGTACCTAGTGAGGCCCGGATGGTTCTTCCCTCCGACTTGGAAGCCAGCTCTTTGTCTGGTGGCACCTTGGAAAGGTGCACCAAGTCGCATCAACATATGGCGAATGGTTTATATAATATATTAGTAAAAATCGTAGTATACATATATGTACATTGCTTGATTTTAATCAATAATGTATATATATATATACATATATATTTTATAATTATAGTTATATTGTATTATAAAATTAAATGAACCGTAGAATGATACACTGGCCACGACAATGGGGCTCCCCACACCGCACAGCAGCTCCGGTGTTGAACCAGACTCCTTGCTTCAACACGTCTTTGAAAGCGATGATCCTCGCTAAACAGTACGTTGAAAGTACTCAAATGGAGAAGATGTTTCAAAAATACAGATATCAGCGTCTTGAAAGCCAGCATGAGAACCATATTCATCCATATTCCAAATATACTCACACATAGACAATCTCACATATCATATTCCACTGAAAGATAGAGCAAAAGACTTTTCTTTACGCCGTCCTAGCGGCTGCTGGTCGAACAAACCAAGGATACTGAGACCTCAGGGATGCTCAGCGATAGCGAAAACCTGGAAATGATGTGACGAAAAGCTGCAAAACTCAACGCATTCGCATCCCCGACTCTCCACATCTGCTCGGATCCAACCTTAGGTCGAAGATTCTGGAACTGATGCAACATGTTTTTGTCAAAATGCTTTGAGCACATCTGTCTGTGTGGGCCACTACACTGGTCTGGCCAGGAAAAAAAACGTACTTCTTGGAAGGACGACTTTGAAACTGTCATTGAACCATGGTAAACCATGGTAAACCATGGTAAAACATAAGGTAAACCATGGTAAACCATATGGTAAACCATGGTAAACCATATGGTAAACCATGGTAAACCTTATTTTCAGGCACCCCCATGTTGGTCAAACGGTCAATGGCAATTGCTTTCACTGTTCTATTTACAGCGTGCGTATTGCATAGCCTTGCTTCCAAAATGATCTCCTGAAATCTTAGTGGCCGTCGTTCCCCCCCGTTGATCTTGAGGTGTCTCTAGCAAAACATAATAATGTCTCTAGCAGAACACAAAATGAGGTTTGCAAAAAAATATGCATACTTTTGTGATACCAATGTGTCCACACTGAGGCACCGAACTCTGCAGGCAAGGTCAGACCATGTTAGACCATCGGACCCTTTTCCACTTGATAGAGGGCGCGGCAAGAAAAATGAAATCCACAATTGAAATTTCAGACGGGTCGTCCCCCCATTGATTTCATTCCCGAGAGCGTCTGAGCGCAGGGTTCTTCCAATAGTGGGGGTCTGTAAAACATCTTCTCATCTTCACATCTTCTCTCACATCTGCTCATCTTCACATCTTCTCTCACATCTTCTCTCACATCTGCTCATCTTCACATCTGCTCATCTTCGCATCTTCTCTCACATCTGCTCATCTTCACATCTTCTCTTCACATCTGCTCATCTTCACATCTGCTCACATCTGCTCATCTTCACATCTTCATCTTCACATCTTCATCTTCACATCTTCACACCTTCTCTCACATCTTCTCATCTTCACATCTGCTCATCTTCACATCTTCTCTCACATCTCTCTCACATCTTCTCTCACATCTGCTCATCTTCACATCTTCTCTCACATCACATCTGCTCTTACATCACATCTTCTCTCACATCTTCTCTCACATCTTCTCTCACATCTGCTCATCTTCACATCTTCTCTCACATCTGCTCATCTTCACATCTGCTCATGTCTCACATCTTCTCTCACATCTGCTCATCTTCACATCTGCTCATCTTCACATCTGCTCCTCTTCACATCTTCTCATCTTCACATCTTCTCTCCTTTCTCTCTCCCTTTTCTCTCTCTCGCCTTCTTTATCTTTCTCTCTTAAGGCCGAGGGTGGTGCCGGCGGCGAGTCACGAAACGTCAACCCTTTCGCACGAAATGAGGGTCGATCGTCAAAAACTGAAGAAAAATTGCGATTTTACTTGTGCTAAAGCAACCCTTTCGCACGAAATGAGGGTCGATCGTCAAAAACTGAAGAAAAATTGCGATTTTACTTGTGCTAAAGCAACCCTTTCGCACGAAATGAGGGTCGATCGGCAAAAACTGAGGGAAAATTGCGATTTTACTTGTCCTGGAGCAACCCTTTCGCACGAAATGAGGGTCGATCGTCAAAAACTGAGGAAAAATTGCGATTTTACTTGCCCCGGAGCAACCCTTTCGCACGAAATGAGGGTCGATCGTCAAAAACTGAGGAAAAATTGCGATTTTACTTGCCCCCGAGCAACCCTTTCGCACGAAATGAGGGTCGATCGTCAAAAACTGAGGAAAAATTGCGATTTTACTTGCCCCCGGAGCAACCCTTTCGCACGAAATGAGGGTCGATTGTCAAAAACTGAGGAAAAATTGCGATTTTACTTGTGCCGGACTTGTCTGTGTGTAAAAGCGTCTGTGTGTAAAAGCGTCTGTGTGTAAAAGCGTCTGTGTGTAAAAGCTTCTGTGTGTAAAAGCCTTTGTGTGTAAAAGCGTCTGTGTGTCAAAGCGTCTGTGTGTAAAAGCATCTGTGTGTCAAAGCGTCTGTGCGTAAAAGCATCTGTGTAAAAGCGTCTGTGTGTAAAAGCGTCTGTGTGTAAAAGCGTCTGTGTGTAAAAGCTTCTGTGTGTAAAAGCCTCTGTGTGTAAACGGGTCTGTGTGTCAAAGCGTCTGTGTGTAAAAGCGTCTGTGTGTAAAAGGCTCTGTGTGTAAAAGCGTCTGTGTGTAAAAGTCTCTGTGTGTAAAAGCGTCTGTGTGTAAAAGAGCCTGTGTGTAAAAAGCGTCTGTGTGTAAAAGCGTTTGTGTTAAAAGCGTCTGTGTGTAAAAGCGTCTGTGTGTAAAAGCGTCTGTGTGTAAAAGCGTGTGTGTGTAAAAGCCTCTGTGTGTAAAAGCGTCTGTGTGTAAAAGCGTCTGTGTGTGTAAAAGTCTCTGTGTGTAAAAGTGTTTGGGTGTAAAAGTCTCTGTATGCAAAATCGTCTGTGTGTAAAAGTCTCTGTGTGTAAAAGTGTTTGGGTGTAAAAGTCTCTGTGTGCAAAATCGTCTGTGTGTAAAAGCGTCTGTGTGTAAAAGTCTCTGTGTGCAAAAGCGTCTGTCTGTAAAAAGTTCTGTGTATGAAAAACTTTACAAAAAATTACAAAAATACAATGCAAACTATTGTCTTGTACTAGTCATATATTGTCTTGATACTACTCTTCTCGTCTGCCTATAATACATCTTTATCATATTATCTTGTAATATAGTGTCTCCATACTAACAACAGAAGACTCTGCTCCTCTACGCTCTCGGGCCATCCGTCGTCTAGTTTTTAAACCCGTGCCCATGCTTATATCATATATCCATTCACTTGCTGTATAGTAGCCTCTCGAACAACATGAAAAGTACAATCCTCGTAAAACAGTGATAAACTATACTGTGTTCCATTTAGGGGGTTGATTTATACCCAATTCAATGCCTGTTGAATCCGCACCCAAGAAACGCTGTGATGATCACCTCTTTCCCTGCGAAAGTCTTGATCATCAGCTGTCGGCTGTGAAGATGAAGTCCTCGGCAAAACTGGTGGAGTGGTGGCTGATCTATGGACTACTTCCATTTTATGGGGAATATTTATAATTGCAGGGGGTCGAACAGATTCTAAATGTATCTCTTATCTTGTTGTTCATCAATAGTTGTGGCATGTTATTTTTCAATGGTCCCTTCAATCAATAAGAAGATAAGGTGAACTACCCCCGTGGAAAAATCTCATAGAGTCACGTGGGATCCACATCCAGCAACTGGGAAGGACCTATAGGTGTGCTTCACCAAAGGTCACTATTGTGAAGTGCCTCTGGCCGCTGGGGCCACTTTCTAATCTTCAGTTTCACAATTCAAGCAGTGCTTTGTCAGAACAGTGCTTCATTAACGTCGCAGCCCTATGACTACATACGCACTTGCATTTCTGGGGTTGCAAAAGACGGTGGTACACGGTGGAAAAGGTGGTACATTTATCCTACTCATAGCCTGTGATAAACTCATTGGCCACATGGAAAAGAATTGTCCACGCTGGAGAGCTACCCTCTGGAAATCAATTATGGTTTGCCGATCTGCTCATTACAACCTCCATGTTTTGTAGATTTCGCGGCCAGCCATGTTTGCCGGAGGATAGCCTATTAATCATTAACCTGGGCAAATCAAAATAATTCACTAACCTGAAACAAGACCCTATTGGGATCATTTCTCTTACTACTAACCAATATTCCAATGATCCAGTGAGGTCGCAGTGAGGTCCTTATAATTTACCCAGAATTAACCATTACCATTTGGTTATTTAACATAGCCATGGAAACTCCCTTATAAATGGAGGTTTTAAATGGTTTTAATGGGAAAATCAACTATTTCTATGGGCCATTTTCCATGGCTATGTTAAATAACAAGAGGGTAATCATCATGAATCACCATTAAGCATTTTGACATCAAAGGATCACCGCCCAGGTACGAGGCATCGGACCCAAAAGCTCCTTCCTCTCCTGTCGTGCATCTGCTGAATGGTACCTGCGATGGTCGCAATGGATAAGTGGACATGGGCTGAAAATGCTGGCATTTACCACCCGAAAAAAAAAAAAACACATATAGGATATCATTGGGAAAATATGTGCTTTTAAACTAGCGGATTTAGGGGCAAAGCCTGGTTTTAACCTCTCACATGAAAGCCATGACATGCCGCCTTACTTTGAAGTCGGTCTCCTCGGACAAACCTCAGGTTTCTGACGCAGCGAGCCTACCATGTTTGATCATGTTTGCTGGAGAATCTTCATGAGATCACCTCAAAACAACCAATCTCACACCACATTGCCATTGTATACTGTTGCATACTGTTGTGAAGCCACCAAAGAGCAGCATTCGTAGCATAGCAGTTCCAGAATGACCCAAACATATCAAACATTCAATAGATTAGCGCTACTGTCAGATTCATCTACCAAAAAAAAAAACTACATTACGTATCATTACATGCAATGGTGCCATTCATCCTAAACCAAACTTAAGGATACCATCGATGATTCCGCATGATGGCTTCCCCATAGCTGATCTAAGATATCCATCATGCTGGGCCATCAACCTTCACCAACTACCCAGGCAACGGTTCGAGAGCTCGTAGTAGACAGGATCGCCCACAATGGGTGCACGCAGACCAAAGGCGCAGTGCGCACGGGTCCTCAATGGCTGGGCAGCTGCTCCAAATAGATTGAAAAATCAATGGAGATCAGCCAAATCGAAATAGTTTACACATCAATATAGCTTACGCAATATAGTATTTCCTTACCCCTGATATTAAACACCCCTAAATGGTCCCAATTATGTCCCCTACTAAACCATGGCTTCTGGGTGTCTAAATGGTCCCAATTGAGTGGAAATCCCCTACTAAACCATGGCTTTTGGGAGGCGTTTATATAATACTGAGCATCCCTCTGCCGGGGGCAGTGAAGCTTCATCTAGCCACGTGGAAGATGGGACTGTCAAAGGATCAAAAGATGTACCATGATGTAGAATGACACCCTATCCAGAGGCGCTATGATTTTTATCTATCCCCATCATATTTCCATATATGGGTATGGGCCAAAACCCTAGCACCTAGTGAACATCAAAATAGCTAAAAATGGTATTAATAGGTATTGGTCTATACCCATATTTCCCCCATTCCGGACTCCATTCCTTTCACATCAAACGCCCTGCGAATATGAACTGGTTCTGGGTGCAAAGCCCTTGGTCAAATCGACCAAGATTCTGATCATGGCGTCCACCTCGATGCTGAGATGGGCTCGAGATGGGCTCTATCTTTCAGCAAGCAACCAATGTTTATCCAAAGAAACATCCAAGAGCCACTGAAAACCAGGACTCCCTCACTGTAGAAACCCTGGTGAAGTACCCAGATTTGGGTATTGGTATAATACTTAATACTGTTTGATATTAAGGGGATGGGACATGATGGGACACCATGGTTTTGGAGATCTTTTGGGTACTGAAAAACTGCAACACCTGGAGAATTCAGCTAACAACCAGCCTCCGGGGACGTACGGAGCGAGGTTGTCCGGTGCATGTTGTAAAGAAGGAGTTCGATGCCCTGCACTTACCAACTGAGGGCTTCCACTTTCACTTAGAGGTTCAAACCATTTGAATCCGAAAGTCTTGACTCAAAAAATCACTCCATCTATATGCAACTATCTTCAACCACCAAAAAGCCCAGGCGCTGTATGGGTTCATGGACAAGAGCGTTAGGCCACCACATAGCGCCGAAAAACGCACGCTGCTGTACTCGGTAAAGGCTGGGAGGCCACCATCGTCTTCCCGCAACGGTTTCGCCACGTTCCTCGTGCCATGTCGCTCCTGAGAGAGCCTTGGCCGCCAAAACTGGGTCAACGGTGACCATGTTTTTAGACACTTGGGCCACATGGACATGGGGATATATCTCCCTCCATCCATGCGAGGAAATGTGCTCGAAAAAAAAAAAATCCTGTAAACATATGAATACGTGTCTACAAAAACAAATATTTATACATATATATATATATATATTATAGATATGGATATATCTATATATATAGATATAGATATAGATATAGATATATCTATATAGATAGATATTTAGATATTTATATATATATATATAAAAATAAAGAAATATATATATATATAAAGATATAACGATATAAAGATATATAGATATATAGATATACAGATATAATCAAATATATAGATATAAATATAATTAAATAAATATATATATAGATATAATATATATATAGATATAATATATATATATATAGATATAATAGTTTGTTACTGAATAATCAATTGTACACTGTATACAGTTTTGAAAACAAAAGTTAAACACGTGTGTAGATACGCGTGGTGCTTTTTTAATCCCCAAGACATGGTCCTGTGCGCACGACGCGGCCAAAACCTTTGCCCTTTGGTGCCGCGCTACGGCATGGACACTGAACCAGACTTCGGAGTGCGCCCGCAGACCAAAGCCCAGAAGTCCCGTTGCCAGAAGGCGCGCTGGGTAATCATGTCCTGTCGGCCACAGCTTTTCGGTCAACGGATTCCATGGGTTTCCAATGGTTTCCAGGAAGAAAAACAGCAACAGATCGGCGAGGAACAAATGGTCGTATATGGTCGTAACATTGGGGATGTTGGGTTGATATGAACATAGCAGCAGCCATCTGTCAACTGGAAATATACACTACATTACTGTATATATAAATATATACCCTAGACTGTACGTATAATGCTCATGAACTGCCACCGAACCCCTCCTAAAGCATGGCTGAATGGCTATGGAAAATTAATTTTCTAACCCAAAAAACTGGGGTTGAACAAGGGAACACTTCAGGAAACCCAAAATCTTTCGATACCAAACACCACCAATTTCTACAAGTTGTCATAAATTGCTGAATATATGTAGCCAGATATAGCCAGTGAATGTAGGATTTTCAGGTACCATGGCATAATGGGAAACTCATCCCTCCCGCCTTGGCATAAGCTGCTGCAGCTTTGTGCCTTGCCAGGAGCAGCACGCCCGTTATCTCAGTACTCAGGCGGTGCACAAACTTTGGGGGCTCCTAGCGCAGCGGTGGCAATGGAGCCCCACAAAAACTTGGAAGTAGACACCAGCTATTTGCCAGTTCGGATGATCTTCTCAAATATGAAACTCCGCACTCCTCCATGCCGAACTGAAGGCTCGGCAAGAGTCTTTGCAGATGCTGGTCGCCCACATGCTTCCTGGGTCCCATGATGCCATTGGGGAAATGAGGAAATGGAAGCTGGGTGTTCCTTTCTATTCATTAATCTGGTTGGTGGTGTCAACATGTGTCAACCCTTCTGAAAAATATGAGTTCGTCAGTTGGGAATATTCTTCTCAACATATGGAAAAAACATTGGCCATGGCAGATGCAATGATTCTTCAAACATCAAGTCGAGGAACCCAGGATTCACCGTCCAACCCATGGGCTTGTCGATGGCAAGAAAGTCGGTATCTTTGTACACCACTCCTTGGGGCAACCGCATAGGCTGGCTATGGCTGGTTGCTAGATGATGCATCTCCCAGCAATTCAGAGTCATCACTTGGAGTTTTGATGAGTTTTGATGCTGCAGAAAATCATGAAACATCAGTGTGAATGAAACTCCTGAAGTGGGGGAACGGGGTGAAACTCCGTGATACAAAATAACGTAATCTAATGTAGCGCTTCTGTTCCAATTAGCCTGGCACGTCTTCAATGAACAAGACACAAACTGCCATCAAGTCGGCCAAACATTGAACGCCCTTGGTAAAGTTAAAGCAGCAACATTGTCAAAAGGATGCCCACGAAATCTAACCTCTGGAATCATCTCAAATAACTTGCCGGTCAGGAATGGTATGCAATCGTGTGAGATACTGGGCAATGATGGAGAATGGTTTCTAATGGTTTCTATTTTTAATATCATCAGAAACCATTAGAAATAGAAACCATTAGAAACCATTAGAAATACATTAATCATCTATAATTGTTTATGGTTCCCAACTATTCATCCAAGTCCTGCAGATCCGAATCCATGCCAAAGCTCGCCGCAGCAGCCAATCAGGTGCAGTTGCTGACGAGGACGACTTCAGGCTGGGCAAACGGCGCTTGGGCACTGGGCTCATGGTCTTGGGGAAATAGATGAAGTCCTGGATGGTACATCACCGAAGGCGATTTGGCTTCTAAAACGTGGCGTTTTTTTACTCAGGGGTTGGTCAGTTTATATCATATTTATGGTATGAAGGATCAATTCTTCCGGGCAGAATTTGGACCAAACTTGAAGGCCCATGGGGGGAACCTTCCTGTTACTCACAAAAATCTTTCATGAGGAGGTGCTGGGCATGTTAGGGTTCAATAGGCTGCTTGAGCATGCCTACATTTCATAACATACGACGGTGGTGTTGGGCTGGACCCCACATGAACCATGTCCTGACATTGCCCGTGCATGCCTTTCCCCGAGAAGGGCGAATGGGAATCACAAACTTAGCCATATGGATATCATAGCGATGTTTTTACCGTACTGCAATCATTATACGCATATGCCGCAGCACTGTACGATGATGTATGACCGTATGCTCCAAATTCACCCCCGTTTTGGGATGGCGATTGGCAAATATTGGCAGCCCATTCTTGGGCCATAGCCATGACATCAATGAAACTGAGGAAAAAAAATGAATCACAATCTGATTGCTGCTTTCAAGCTCCCCCGAGCTTAACAAGATTCAACAAGTGTCACTAGGGATCCTCATCCAAAGTATGGTTCTTAAACACATCTCTTTCCAAGCGGATCCAAGCGGCAACCTGCAAGGGCATCCATAAAATGACCATATAAGTCAAATAAGTAAAACCATGAAAAAATATGAAAAAATGATGACCTACGAAATGTTCTTGGAATTTGGTGTACCCCTGGGTGCCCTAACAGCCTCATCTTCATCGATTTTCACATCCACCTGTCCATGTCAAGGCCTGTGACTTCACCTGGGTTTTCCCCTGGCATTCAGGGCGAAAGCGCGGGATCTGCACGCTGCTGCGATGCTGCTCCGCTGTAGCGTTGGAACTCATGACCTCATGGTGTTTGATGCTGGGATTTGAAAATCAACATCCAAATTTCTGTGCTAATTTCAAGTGCCAAGGTTTGAGTCCAAGTCTCTGGAACCTTCAGGGCAATTCAATGTAAAGTTTGGTGTTTCATTCACTGTTCCAGTTCAGCTAGAATGTACCTCCCCGAACCAGCCCGGAACCCACACGGAAGCCGCACCGAACCCGCTTATTTGGGCTGAGTTAACGCTGCTCAGGGAAAACGAGAAACAAGAACTAAGAGTTGACAGCTGCCTCTAAACAATAATGTCCCTAAATGCCCCTTTCTTACAAATTGACCTTAAGTTGCCATAGTTTTACGGATCTGTTGCTCAGCTCCGTGGGACAAGGACTGATCTGAGCTCAAGCGGCCCAAACCTGTTTCGAGGCAATCAGTTTCTGTCGCGCATCCCAGTTGGAACCTTGGGGAGTTGTCGGCAGAAAAGATGAAGACTTCGAACCGCGATCAAACCCACCCACTGGACGTGCCCATAGGATCCATGTATGCCATATATGGTAACATTTACCATTAATATACCCCAAATGTTAGCATATATACCATACATGGATCCTATGGGGTGAGGAATCAGTTTCTTACAGGTTCTTTCCATAACATTCCAATTTCTACGAAGCTTCTCGTGCAAAAAGGATTTTAAGGGCCTGCGTTAATCATAAATGTTCTGTTGCTACTGCTGATTCATCTTGATTGATAGAGGAGCACCCCGGGTCAATGGCATGCACCCCCCTGCAAGAATTGCTTGCGATTTTGGGACATGGCGGGTTATATACAAGGCACCCAGTGTCGCATCGTTATCTATGTTCCTGACGAATGATACAGGGACATGACATGCTTGCAATTGATGGGGGATGATCCCTGAATGTTACAATGCTTCTGTAAAAGGCCGGATGTCACCGGATGATAAGCCCTTCCAATCCAGCCCGTGCTTAACCGCTTAACCCCAAAGCTAGGATTCAAAATCTGATTTTCTGTTCATCTTTATGGTATTCACATGTATTCACCAACAGATTTTATAGATTTCCCTCAGGTCCATGGATCCAGTTGCCTCCTGCATCGGAGATCCTTCAGCCGAGCTTCAAACATTCTTCAAGAGCCAGCGGTCCAGGCGCATAGGCTCCGCACCCTGCAACTAACCACAGATCAATAAACCCCCCACTTGGTTTCAAAGGGGGAAACCGTGCGAATTGGCAATTTATCATGTCTCCCTTTTTGGCCGGTGACTACCTAACAATCATCCAGACTTTATTTATTGCTTCCGGGTTGGCCATGTCCCTCCACAAGCACAGGCTCGTAGAGTAAAAGGCTTTCGAAACCGGCTGCTATCAGCCGCTTAGAACTGCTGTGAGGAATGCAAATTACCCTCTGGTAAACTAACATAGCTATTGAAAAGGGTGATTTATAGTGGATTTTCCCATTAAAAATGGTGATTTTCAATAGCTATGTTAGTTTACCAGAGGGTAATTCATTTGAGGTGCTGTGATGAAAGCTCAGCCTGATCCGAAAACACCATTCATCTATCCAAGTTGTTTTTCCACCACAGCTTCATTAAGCCGCACGAATTGTGGTGGTATTGCAGTATCAGTTAGGATTCCCCTGCCAAGACTATGTAAAGAAAAACGTCCACAACTAGAAAAAAACAAAAAGTAGCAAAATCAATCAGAACAGAACAAAAGAAAAAGCGAAACAGTATTTTTTGAATCCTTAGAAGTAGGCTTAAGGCACATCACAAGAATACACTACACAATTTCAACCCCAGATTTTATTCACCCGTGGGCTCTGAAATTTGGGGTGGTACCATTTTGTAGCATGTTCTCGCATATGATCACTATCTCAGGGGGGGTCAAACCTAATTTCATAAACCATTTCGGGGAGGTTTAGCTTTGACCTTTCTTTGACCCATCCCACAGCACAAAAAATGTCGCTTTCTCGCCCCTCTGGCACCTCTGGCACGCGGTGACATGCGAAAGGACCCAGGTCAAATGCCCTGCGACCTGACTGGCTTCTAGGAGTTGGGACCCTTTTCAGATGAGGAATGAACACACTTGATTCGTTCGGAAAAAAAATCCGGTGAACTAAGGTAGCTATGGAAATCATATGAAATCATCATGTTTAAGTCAGTAAATGATTTTTAAAAAAAAGTGGCTATTGTCCATAGCTGTGATATCTATGATGGCGTGACGGTTGGAGACAAAAACAAAGCTGATCTGATGCAATCCCTGGATTCCCCCTGCCGGGGACCGGGGATTATTAAATTTACTAATTGGAATTATCCAAGAGGAAACCCCGGAATTTCATGCACCATAGTTACCATCGTTCCCACCAAAATGCTACAGAATTTGAGTCTAAAACCGCAGTTTCATACACCCATGCTACATTTTGTTGGCTAATTCCCATGATATCCCCAATGTATCCCCATAACATGCCTGGTTTATGTTACCGTTGGTTTCATACCACCTTTCTTGGGGTAAAATCCGCTCGCTCTATTTAAGGAGGAATGATGTTACTAGAATATCAGCATAGAATGATGAATACCTTCACCTACAGTAATATTTAACACGCTCCGGAAACCATGGTTCAATCCAGGAAGGGATGAAATCACTAGACAATGATGGTTTTTTTCCATAAATGCACATTACCGAGGTGATTTTCCCATAATTTTATCTAATTGGTGGTATACCAAACCACCAACCAGTGATTAATGATTAACCATCATTAACCATCATTAACCATCATTTTCCCATAGTTTTCCCAACTTGTTTTTAAATCATCGTCCCAGTCAGACATGGCCTGCTTCCAGCGTGGGATTTTCCAAGGCCAAGTGCGTCACGCCGCGCTGCCCCCCTTTGGGCACGTACTCCGGGCACAGCTGGCGGAGGGCACGCCACGCCATGGTGTCATGATAAGATGTGGAAGTGGTTGACTAAGTTGACATGGTGCTTGATATCTTGATGTGGTTTTTGAATGTTTTTGATATATTTGTCTTTTTTTGAATCGTTTTTGAAGTGTTTGAAGTGATTCTTGGTTTTGTGAATGGGTTTTTAACCACATGGTTTCACGGTTTCACGTGTTTTTACACTGTTTGACATCAGGAAGGTGAGATATTGATTCTAATTGATTCTTTGGGTGGGTTGGACACAAAGAGTAGGGATTTTTTTGCATGAGAAGTGGCCATGTCCTTTCATGCATTCGCCGCGCTGAGAGATGTGGACATTACCCACAATGAGGCCATGGAGCCGTGGGAACGCCATGGAATGACCAAGGCCTGGTACGCCAGGTACGCCACAATCTCGAACTGGGAGATAACCCTATTGTTGCCTTGAGACATTGCTATATATGCTACTGGTATATATATAATATATATATATATTATATATATACTGACTCTACTATCTGGTGGATTTTGCGGTTTTGGGGAGTGTCATAGACCGTCCAGTTGTTTGATCTGACCCCAGCCCAACCCCTAGCTCGCAAGACAACTATAAGCTAATTCTATGTCGTTTGAAACGTTTGTTGGGGTTAGTGAACCTTCCGCCGCCACCACAAAAAAGAAAACAAAGTCCCCACCCCCCCCAAAAAAAAAGGATCACTAGGCTTACCAAATGTTTTACCACTGCCATGGTCAAGACATTGCATATTGGCCATGATCATCCATCCCACAATGGGATTCATTATGTTGGCCACTGTAAATCTCTACTGACCGTGGTATGAACATCCTGCAATATGGCGCTATACCATGCTATAACATGATATAACATGATATAACCCAACCTTTGACCATGGCATCGCATATGATCAATTATTCTCCAATGTTCTCCCTCTTTTTCGGTTGGGCGCCAGGTAGCTGACCCTCTTCCGATGCTCCGCTGCTTGGCGATGAGCACCATCCACTGCTCGCTTCTGCTGATCTGCGAATGCCAAGGGCGGCAAGGCGCTTTGGTCAACAGCCAGATCGTCCAAAAGGCGGTTGGCAGACAAGCGCCCGAGAGCTTGGGTCAGGACCTGCGGAACACCGCCCTGGGGACGGTGTCACGGTGGACGGTGACGCTGGACACTGGGCTGGAAGATGTTGGAAGGGTTTCCAGGAACATACCCTCTGGTAATTTAACATAGCTATTGAAAATTGCCATTTATTGTGGATTTTCCCATTAAACATGGTGATTTTCCATAGTTATGTTAGTTTACCAGAGGGTAACTATGCATCCAGGACTATGACTGAGGCAGTCGTCTTCAAACTCTAACCACCCACCAGTCTGCCTGATAATTTCAGCTGTTACCATCCCATCCCGTGAAATATACAATCCATTGGAATGAGCCCATTGGAACAAAGGGAGCCGCGCCACATGTAGGACCCTGAACAGGACCCATGCAACTAAAGGGCACAACAGCCTGAGGATGGTTGGGTATGGGTCAAAAATGGGTCATTTTTGCTCCCCAAAATACTTGGCCAGCCACTTCTAAATCCATTGGTACCCCAGTTTTGATCATACCCAGCCAAGCTGGGCTGCTTCAATTTCAACCCCTGTGCCTTCACTGTAATCTGAGTTGGTTGGATGTGATCGGCCAACATCTCTTGCAGGATCAACTCGCACTTGGCAGCTCTTCCGGGACCACTCTGGGCCTACGGTGCCAGGTCGAATCCAACAGAAAAGGGTGCATGACAAATGGGACGATGAGAAGAGGATACCACCGCACCATCTACCACTCTTATTTTATAACTTTACCATTCATATTGTACCCCACACAATGGGCCGGCATCTGGATGTGAAGGGTGGATTGTTTGGCCCACAAGGTCCACCAGAATCGATAAAGAAACTTGACCCAGGTAAACCTAGAGAACTGGATCTGTTCCAAACAAAGGATCAATGTCATGGCAGACTTAGATGAACCCAATGGAAACCCAACTATGGATGGAATTTGTTTTAACCTACATTTCTTGAAGGGCATTTCACATGTTCCATCTATCGTCATATCAGACCAACGGCCTATTCACAGCAGATTGATTGGTGCGTTCAACCCTTGTAGTCCCCAAGTACTTGGCTTACCAAGCTCCACCAGCAAAGCTCGCGCCTCTCCACCCAGGCTCTGGAGCAGCTGGGTGTATTGGAGCACTGATGGTTTCAATCTGAAGTCCTTGATGGCCTGGAACCTCAGGGGTCCAGCATGGCCTACCATGGCCTACCATGGCCCACCATCCACCACTTTGCAGCCATGGGGGCCATTGCAACGCTCTCTCATGGTCATTGACTTTGGCAAAGGCTTTGATCCTGAGCAAAAACACTGCACGGGCTGTTCAAGCAAATGTTAACCAAGAAACATGTAAATCAAGCAAATGAAGATCCAGAGGAAATGAATAGGTTATGAGGTTGCAATGTGTCAGGGTTGATCCGCCTGATTTTGCCTGGCTTGTATACATTTCTAACAAGGAAGAAGATCAAGAAGTATGGCATGGCTGGAATACGTCCCAGGTAAGTGGACATGGATGCCACCGAGCGCCTCGCATGTCGAGTGTGCAGCAGGATAAACACTTAATCCCTTCCGTTCGATCTTTTCATTCTGGGGTTCCATAAAAGGCGGCATTAAGAAAATCCAATTTGGGAGGGAGACTGGAGATTGTCGCATGGACAAAACCTGGTACGATATGTGGGTCATGGTCATCCAACCATTATATATTGTGAATCCTTCAGTTGCTTAAGTTGGCCATTAATGTGCATACTTAATTCCCTACAACGGAGCAACGGCGGTAGGACCATCCCCCATAGACCATGGCACACACATCTATCTATCATCTGTCTGTCTGCCTGCCTGCCTGCTATTTACCTAGAGATAGAGATATAGATATAGATATAGACATAGATGCATATACATATACGTACACAGAGATATATAGATATATATACATATATATACAGAGATTTTTTTTAAAAAATAGATATATACAAATAAACAGTATGCACATAGATTAACAGATAGCCATATACGTTCATTGAAGTATATGTATATACAGTTATAATTACTGTATACACAAGCCACACCAAACGTCAATGAAGCAACGTATAACGTATATTTTACATCAGCTGATGATTTCTGTCTCAGCTGGCCGCCAGGCTTCAGCAGGCCAAAGGTGCTGAGATCTGGATTCACCTGGCCAGCGTCTCAATGAGTGACAGGCTCCAGGATCATATTTCAAGTCAGCTGCCTGAGGAAAATTATTCACCCCGGGCATGGATAAAAAATCCGGATTCTAAGGATCATCCGTATCATCACTTGAGTCTAGAAATTCTCAGCCGATAATTTTCCATAGCCGCCATAGCCGCCATAGCCATGATGAGATTTGGTGAGGAAGGCCATGGCGCCTCTCGTACCAGCTGCTTGAAAGTCTCTTGAGCACCTACCGGAATCACAGCTGGAGCCATTTGCACATGGTCACATGGGCCATGGGGTAGTAGTGATAAACCATGCCCAATTGCAGCTATTCATGGCTTTGCCGCATCCACATTGCGACAAGACTCTCAGTTGTGGGTTTGCCCAAGAATGTGAGATTGAGTTTCTGCTAGTTCCTAGCCAAATGTCCAACATGTCCCAGCCAATCCCAGCCAGGTTGGCACATGTGCCACACCTGAGAGGTCTCCACGTGCCACTTCTGCTTTTATCTTGGCATTGAAGCTATAAACGTCGCGTTCCAAGGATTCCAAGGTCCTGGCGGCGCTGGCGCCCCAACTTCCAGCAACGTTTCGGTGGGTGAAACTCATCACCGCTACAATATGGGGTATGGGTCAAAAATTCTTGACATTCTCCCAAACATGATGGTTTAATGTTTAATACTACACACAGACCCCAAAGTTTGCCGAAGCCCCAAATATGCCAGTTGCACTACATTATCAAACATGTTTTAGACACGGAACAATACAATGACGCTATTAGGGTTTAGGTAAGGATTGGGGTTCGGGCTTTCGGGTGTGGTTTAGGGTTGACCATGGTGGTCGTCGTCGTCGTCGTCGTCGTCGTCATCATCATCATCATCATGAGCATCGTCCAACTCATGGAGAGTCCGGGCAAACCTCAGGGTCCCACGCCAACAAGGTGCCTCGTGGAGAGCCACTCCTCGCGAATGGCTCATTGTAACCATGTAAGTTTGCTTGTGAATACGCAAATACATACCAAAATATACAATATTATATTGCTGTTTGGATATATATATATATATATTTGTATATACAGAGTATCTGAGGAAACAAACATAAACTTCAGTTTGGATATGTATCTGTGTGATTCTCTGTGTGTGTGAGCGACAAAAGTTATTTGAGGTTACTGCAGAAGGCGGGGCCAACCCTATCTGATCTCTTTTTCCATTCCCTGACCTCGTTTTCCAAAGCCACACTTGGTTGTCTTTTCTACGTCTTTATTTGTGCCTTTAGGTGGGTCGGGTGGACACACCTCGTTTCGCATCCAATCCTGTTTTTTTTGATGGGAAGTCTTACATCTTTTTCCTACCGCGCATGCGCACTCATACAAGTTCAAATGTGCACACACAACGAGTAACATCCCGCTTGATACCCACACAACAACAAGCACATTCCAGCAAAGAAACTCATGAGGGCCAATAGACCTCCTCTTGCCACCCAGCAACGGTTGAATGCTAAGTCAGCATTAACAGAGCCCCAGTTCACCAATATGGTGGGTACGGTACCAATCTTATAATATAAATTCACCACCACTATTTCGGGTGTCACCCTTGCAACTTTTAATAGTCAGGGTTTATTAATCCAGGGTTGACATTATGCCAAAGTCAAAAAACCTCTGGTCTGACTGTCCAATGCCCTTATCTAGGCTGAATATTTCACAAATCCTTCCCAGTATGAATCACTGAAAGAAAATAATTAGTTGTACATTGTCCCACATCAGCTTATCAATCTTGCTTGTAGGCATCAAAAGGATGTTGGGTGTTTGCATGGTGGTATTCAGGCTCAACAGCTAGCAGCTACCTCAACAAGGCTCCAAGGTAGGAACGCAAGCATCCTGATTTGCCAGAAGCAATCCAAAAAGTGGTGCACCGAGTTTTTTTCCACCAAAATGTATGCGAAGACCATGTTCATCCATTTTCCTCATACTTTCGATCAAATCACACAGGGGCACACACACACATACATGTACACACATATATATATACACACTATATATATACAGTGTATATGTATTAAACATTATTAAACTAATATCCAATCATGGCTAATCATGGCTAAAATTTGAATGCCCCATCCAATTTCCATCCTATGTCCACCCATTCGCCCCAGTCTTTGGCGACGCCCGCATCCGCCAAGATGTTGGTCGTCTGCAGATCGATGTCCAGGTCTTTGTTGGACATCCTGGGGCAGGCATAACTTCGGCCTTGCTTTCACTTTGCGGACTTATATAAAAGATATTAATAGATTATATGATATATATACCTGGGGCCTCAAACGTAAAGAAAATTCTGTACTGTTGGAACTGTGAACGCAAATGCATGTCAAAAGTGCGCAAACCTTCTAAACCGTTCAAAACGGCCCATTTGGATCAAACGTTCGAAAATTGTTTGTCACAGATATTTTGGAACATGTTGGACCAGTACTTGCAATAATTCTCATGGGTAGATGAAACAACTGCATTCTCCGAGCCCCACTGGCACTTCCAATCATTGGCACTCAGAATATGTTAGAATTGATACATTAACTATATAGCATCGCTAAGATTTCAACTGATGGATGGTGCCACATTATCTAGATCTATCATCCCTGGTGCCTTCACCTGATCTCCCTCGCCGGTGAGCTATGCCACAGATCAGGCGCGCCCCTGCCCATCATTTTTTCTTTCAGTGCTGCGCAGTGTTTCATATCGTCTTTGCATTTGGCCTTAGAGATGCATGATGGACTCGACCGGTCAACTGTGGCAATGACAGGCTCAGCATAAACTGAATGGCGTACAATGTTTGCAACATGATCCAAAAGAATTTAAATGGCATACGGTGGATGTATACATGCACGTGTGTACTTGTTGTTGGGTTGTTGGGCATTCCTCCCAAAACCTTGTGAGCTGGGATGGCTCATTCAAACCTGGCGAAGCAATGGGAACGTGTCCCATCGATACGTGATAAAGCGAGGAGGTTGGAATTGGCTACTTGTTGAACATTAGTAGCAAATTCCTCAGGAATTCGCATATATATATATAGATGATACATATATATATAATATATGTATGAATATAGAATATAACTATTATATATATATAAAGTAGGTATAGGATTTTGAAATTACTTGTCAAACACCTTCCATCTAAGGTTGCAGTTCCTGGTGGCGTTCCAGACCGGGACGGTGTGAAAGCCAATAAGGAGGTGGTCAAAGCTGCAGCCCAACTTTTGGGACTGCGGGTTGGGGTCAACCTGTGCACGCTACATGTCACCGCTTTGTATGAGTTGATGTGCATCCCTGTCCCAAGTTACTTTGGCTTTGTATAGATGACCATTTCGATTTTTTTAGGACATGTGACAAATTTTGACGCTAAATTTCTATGAGTGATTGATCCAATGAACCAGCTTCAAGGTTTGCAAAGTTTGTCTAGCGCACATATCTCAATTCCCACAGTTCAGAACTTGATTTTTGACATGGATTTGCGTTCACAGTTCCAACAGTACAGAATTTTCTTTACGTTTGAGGCCCCAGGTATATATATACATACATACATACCAATACTTGAAGGCCCAGGCAAGAATATTATATTGCACAGCACTGCCCAAGGTTTGGTCTGTGAGACGCAGGGCTGGCAGTTGAAGCGGTTGCTGAGCTTTACAAAAAACCGTATAGCCAATAGGCCGCACAGGCCAAGAGATCCAGATCTCAGAGAGATAATGGATGCAATCGGTGTGGTCTGGCCAGAGCCTCAAGAGCCAGAACCAGAAGATGAGGAAGAGGAAGGGGAGGAGGAAATATGTGATGATGATGAGGAAGTAGAAGATGGGGGACATGTTGTTCCAAGAGAAGATGAGGGACATGTTGTTCCAAGGGATGATGTTGCACCACTTGGGGTTGAAGCGGTCACATCGCCACCTCTGACTACCGAACCAAAACCGATTCAGCATGCTGGAAGCACGGAATCTTTCCCCAAGGGAGATGGACCTAGAGGTGGGACTTTAACAGCTATATAGTTTTGTGTTTAATCTGTGCCATATGAGTGTATTATATCAAATGTACTACAGTAATTGCACTTTGGGCCCCCCAAACATCCCCGGTGAAACTGCCAACATGTAGGTGATGCTGCCAGCATTGCTTCATCAAGCACTTCTGCAAGTGCCCTTCGCAGTGAGTTTGCAGCTTTGGGTTTGACCACTCCGCCCCCAAAGCCAGCCCATCCTCCATCAGTGACACCGGAACCAGTTGACGATTCTTGGCTAAATCCATTATTTTTCAATCAATGGCATATGATTTTTTCTGGGTGATTAAGAACAAACTTAGTACATATCAATCATTCATACATTACATTACTTCACATTGCATTACATTACATTACATTGCATTGCATTACATTACATTACATTACATACATCCATACATCCATACACCCATACATCCATACATCCACACATGCATGTATGTATCCATCCACCCATCCAATCCAGTCCAATCCAATCCAGTCCATGCCATGCTGACCGTACCATACCATACCATAGACATATATATATATATATATACATGTTTACATGCATACATGCACATATATATATATATAATTTATTTATACATCATGTACTATACGCAATTGCCATATGTCCCTGTCTCAGGATCCAAGGGCCCAGCTCCGCAAGTTGTTGGAGTTGGAGCAGCAACTCAAGAACCTGCACATGCTGGAAACATTGGCAGCGTCACTCACAAAACCTAAATCTGATGTTCCCGATGGTACCTGAGCTTAAGTTTTTTTTCGGGGTGGATCTGTAGTGAACATCATAAATCAACGTATATGTATGCAATCATGAACATGTGATTTGGTCTAAGGTAAGACGATGGACAACATGGATACCTTACCCATGGACACAGAAGCTTTGGATTCTTTCCTGCACCAGGAGCCTTGTTAAAGTATATATAAACAACCTGTGTCTCCCCACCATGTGGGATTTGCTCTAGTGCCATTAGCTGCCAGGACATCCGTGGGCAGAGCAAGGTCCACCAGTTCAAAACTACATCTGCAAGCGCTGAGGACCCTGCGCATACAGCGCAATACATCTTAAGTCATTTGATTATATGATCGCGAGTTTTGGCCAGCTTGAAGCTGGGGATTTGCCACGCACTAGACATGGATTCTTTTCTGAGTAGAATATGTTTGAATATATAATATGTTTATGGGTTGAAAAATAAATCCTGGGTCTTCCTATGCATTTAGGTACTTCATGTTTAAACAAGTTCAGGAAGACCTTCGCACTTCCAGACTCCAGACCCAGCTGGTTTGAAACCTTGCCTTGGCATGCAGGATGCGAACCGTGTTCCTGAAGAAGTTTCGATGGCTCACATTGTGGAGGTTGGGTCTGTGCCCTTTTTTTGGGCTGGTCTACAAGTTGACACAACTCTTCGTGCAGGATAAGCCTGCGGTTCCTCCACGTGAATACCACGATCCAATGAGCGATGCCAAGGTCAGGCAAAACATGTTTCTGTGAGGATTTTCAAACCAGAATCAAATCTATAAACATATCAGATTAAAGCTTTGCATGCGGGAGGTAGCTCATGCCCATGAACCTGCACCAGAGTGCCCCAGCAGCATGTGTGAGGCCAGGTTCAACCTTTGATTCCCCCTCTATCAAGAAGAACGTACTTTTGGGTCGTGGGTTGTAGGGACTATTGAAACCCTTCTGAATCCATCACCCAGCCCTGAGTGGCCCTGAGCGGCCCTGCGCTTTCCCATCCTAACATGGCAGGCTGGTCCTGCAGCAGAGACTTTGCCACCACAGACACGACCGGAAGTGGAGGATATTGGTGCTGCCAAGTTGTCAGGACAAACACCCTATCATAAATTTATAATGTTGTTCATCTTAACATAAATAAATATAAATATATATATGTGCATGTAAAAGAAAGTAAATAGACAATGGTAACTGCTGACCATTTATAGCTTTGACCACTGACCCTACATGCAGCTACGGCTCTCACGCTGTCATGGCTGGCTAGGAACCTATCTTTTCTCATGGTGCTCTCACTTCGCCTACTGCCTGTGTCATTCAGGAGAACCTGCAATTGTTTATGTGAATACCCATGCGAAGATTATGTAGAAGAATCTGGCCACCTGTTTTTTAATGTTCAGGTTTACCATGGTAAGACACTTCCTCGAAAACAAGATGGCCGGCTTTCGTAATATATGCTTGACACTTTTCAGGAGACCAGCGTCACTGAATGCCCAAAGGAAGGCCATGTGGAGAAGGACTACAGTACATAGATTTTCCCATGTGCTTCCAGCTGTTGGTGACCCTTCCCATACATGCAGCTCCTCCTCGATTTTGAGCAGGAGCCAGTTGCCGAACCAAAGCCTGAGCTCTCAGGGCCACCAGCCCCAGTGGCACCCTGTCAACAGGACAATTACGCAGCTAATGTTGGAAGCCACTCTTAGTTGAACCTGTTTCATCTTGTAAGTTGGTTGCCAAATTCTCTGTTTGCTATATTCCAAAACATATGTATATATTTGGCGGTGTTTGTTAATTAAAAAGCCGTACATTCTGGTTTGCTGGCATTTTGAACTGGTGGGAAAGTTGTCCCATATCGCCCTTCCTATCATTTCTTGGCCAGGATGGTGGATTTGTCCCATACAAAGAGCGGATTAAGGCCTACTTTGACCGTTGGCCGGGGGCTATGGAGAAGTTTGAGGCCTGCTAGCTCATTTATTTTTCAACATATATGGCATGCACATTTGGAATACTCACCATTATTTATAATATGCATGTGTGTGTGTGCATGCATCTTTTTTATCCTAGGAGACCGCTGGTGCTACCCCTGAGTGTCCTGTGGATCCGGATGTGGGCAATGGGAATGAAGAGGAGACTGTAAACTTGAAATGTTGTTTTGCGATATGCATCCTATCCTGAAAGCTTGATTTCCAAAAGGCACCCACCAGAGCCCTTGTTAACTTGTTAAATTATATGTCTGGACATCAAGCATCTGAAAGTAGGACACTCTAGATGTGTTTGTGTATGTGTTGAACGGTTCTTTTATGGCGCTATGTATACACATATCAATGGACATGTTTTGCCAGGAGTTGGAGCGCCAGCTCATGGATCAACTCGATCGCCCTGGATGCATTAAAGACAATTTTGTCAACCCTGATGTCCAATGCCCCCCGAAGCAACGAGGCAGGAAAAAGAAAGTACCCCCTGCATCTAGCACTTCGGAACACAAGGGTCGCCCATCAGCAGCAGCATGTGGGTTTTCAACCAAAGGCATGACTGACCAAGAGGTTCATGAAGAGCTTGCAAAGCAACGTAGGGCAACAGAGGCTGAGAACAATGAGCTCGCACCGACCAATCCCAAGCGCAAGCGCACCAGGAAGAACAAGGATTCTGACCATGAGAACAATGAGCACCCACCCGCAAAGGCAAAGCGCACCAGAAAGAGCAAGGCTTGTGGCCATGATGAGAACCAGGAGACCCCACCCACCAATCCCAAGCCCAAGCGCACCAGGAAGAACAAGGATGCCGACCATGAGAACAATGAGCACCCACCTGCAAAGGCAAAGCGCACCAGCAAGAGCAAGGCTTCTGGCCATGGTGAGAACAATGAGGCCCCACCGACCAATCCCAAGCGCAAGCGCACCAGGAAGAGCAAGGATTCTGACCATGAGAACAATGAGCACCCAACTGCAAAGGCAAAGCGCACCAGCAAGAGCAAGGCTTCTGGCCATCATGAGAACCAGGAGACCCCACCCACCAATCCCAAGCCCAAGCGCACCAGGAAGAGCAAGGATGCCGACCATGAGAACAATGAGCACCCAACTGCAAAGGCAAAGCGCACCAGCAAGAGCAAGGCTTCTGGCCATCATGAGAACCAGGAGACCCCACCCACCAAGCGCACCAGCAAGAGCACGGCTTCTGGCCATGATGAGAACCAGGAGACCCGACCCACCAAGCGCACCAGGAAGAGCATGGCTTCTGGCCATGATACCAACGACCAGGGTGAGGAGCCATCTTCAACCAGTACCGCAAGCCATGTCCTTGAAGCAGGGGAGCATGTCCCAGCAGGTCCAACTGACTCCCAGGCAGAGGAGCATCAGGAAAGCAACGGCCCAACAGGTTCGTTTGGTGATGTGGATGATGATAGGACGTCAATGGTAGCAGTGGCGTCAGAAGCAGATCAGGCACGAGCAGAAACAAAGGCACGATACAGTAGGAAAAGTGCTGCCTACCACCGGGCAGTCAAAGCTGCAAAGAACCGTGGATGCACAGATGCAGAAGCGAAAGCAGCTGGCAAGGCTGTTTCTTGATTTACATATGAGGAAATGATAAGAATACTAGGGGGCGCAGTCTCATGTTTTAAGGTGTAACCATATTTGTGGGTTATAAACCAAATGGTATGTTTTATATTATATAGTACTATATGATGCATATGTACATCAATGACCGCAACTGCATCCCCAAGCATAGTTCTCCTGTCATATAGGGTTCATGTGCCACATACCGTAGGCAGAACTTTTGGTTGCATCTTTTGCTGTCCCTTAGGCTTACCGTGATACCCAGTGAATGCTGAGCCGCGTGTTTCACACGCTTTTTGACTTTGGGGTGCTGAGCTGACACAAAGCCAGCAAATGTTCTATGGGGATCTTAGGATGTTTCAATCCGCGCACTGTCCTCTTTAACACGTGCGGGCTGGAAATCGCCCACTTGATCATGTGTTTGGACAACTACTGGAGAGAAAGAAATGAAGATCATGCTGTCACGCATTCCTGCAAGGTTTTCTGTTATGCAAACTGTGATTGACATTGCTTAAAGCTAATGGGATTCTTTGAAAATATGGTACTACCTGAATGATTTATAAGAGTGTTCGATTCCATTACATCTGCATGATTGCTGGTTTTTGGACAAACCCCAAGTCATTGACGGATACAACATTGTCGATCACCATTTGCTTATTTACCAGCCGGGCCCCCGACGCAGGTCCTGTCAAGCATGGGCTATCTTACTCGATTGGCCTCCAAGGGTTTGGCTGGCCAGTTTGATGTCATATCTCGACCGGTGGGTGGTTCCTAAATTGGGTGTCTTCCGGATTGGGCAACTGTGCATAAATGTATTTCGGTTCTATATCGGATTTAGAAACCACCAAAGTAGAACCAAACACGTAAACCTACGTATTCAAATAGAAAGCACAAGGACCTCCCAAAAAGGTCCAACCAATTTGCAAATTGGTTGGAGGGATGTTAAAACAAAAATCCCTTCAAAGAGGGAATGCCAACTTGAACCATAATGTAGCCCAACATAGGATGAAGTACTACATTCCCCAAAAATGAGTTTTACATTGTGGTGAGTAACCTCCAAAAAAACGTGATGAGTAATCTTATTTGTGTATGAGTTTAACCAACTGGGTATTACCAACATGCATGTAAAGCTTACCAGCTGAGAAATGTCAGCCTTGCCCATTGCAGCGTCTCGGTTTCAAAAAGGCAGTTGGATCAGCTATTCAGATCTTCGAAGTCTAGCCATGCCGCTACTACAAGATTCCCTTCTTGTGCCATTGCTACAGATGAATGCCCCAAAAGTCATGGACTCAACTCTTAATTGACTTTTTGTCATACTTGGCTAGGTTAAAAACAAGTATACCTTCTTGGCGCCGGCCCTGAGGTGTTTATTGCCGTAGTGCCAGCCTAAGAGTGCACCCTACAATCTATTGATATCTGTTGTGCCAACCCAGCAGCTTTTCAAAACAAACTTACTGACCATTTGTTAACTTCCACATGTTGTTTGTTTAAGGTGCTGCTACTGCAGTGGACCGAGCTCTCGCCAATGAATTGGGAGTTGATAGAACTATTTTCAGGAGTTGGAAATGTTAGCCGTGCTTTCCGTCAACATGGCAAGGCTGTGGCCAGCTATGACAAGGAACTTGGTGGGGATTGCATGAACATCGAGCTCACAGCAGGGTTCTTGCCTGCCCCTAAGTCTGTTTGCTTTTTGAACCGTTAGATCGAGAAAAACTTGAGGAATCCCAATAGGTTTTGCTTTTTGAACCATTAGATTCATTAGATCGAGAAGTTACTTGAGGAATAAACCAACCCATATGACTGTGCCATAAATCAATATGATGACCTTCTTCAACCCGTGCTGAGGCTGGCAATTTGGTTGGTACTGTCTGCAGGCCCAAGCAGAATTGTTGGAAGAACATGGGTTATCTGCACTTAAGATTGTCAACATTTGTCAACCAATCCATCCCCCACATGGATGCTTACTGAATTGAACATGAACACCCCCAATACATTCATGCACTATAATGGGAAGAGCTAAGAACTTGGGTCCTCTAGCCTGAAGAGGTTTTATGACTTTCAAAGTTGAAACCCGGCATTCTTGAATTTTAAAAGTATCTGTAAGATTGCCATGTCAGGCGCTGGCGCTATGGTGCTTGCTGCTCCACCGTGTTCCAGTTGGACACGCGTCTCCCGTGGAACTACGATGAGGACCCGGCTAAATCCCATGGGGCTTTGCTACAATTTCATTTCAGCTGGGAACCTTACTATAGCTCGGTTACTTGGCATATATATATATATAGTATGTCACGCAGACCCCATTAATACTGTTGATGGAAAAAATCCTGCACCAGTCCGTAAGATGGTTTATCCCGTAAAAAAAATCTCAATTTTGCAGGATTTCTTCCATCCACAATTCAGATAGTCCATCATTTCTGGGACAGCGGCCGGCCCAGGCTCACCTTAATTCTTTTGGTGGCAGAGGCAAGGATGTGCTGCTGGATTGTGGAGCAGCCTGTGGGTTCGGTCGACGCGTTGCCTTTTCACCCCAGATTGGATTGGCTGATCAACCATGTTGTGTATGTTTCTAGCTTGACTTGGGTTTTTTCTTATGCTTTCAAGGGCCACGGATACATGTTATTTCAAGATATATACCCATGCCGTTCTATCTTGAATTGGGGTCACAAAAATGAATCGTACTTCAGAACGTATGGTTCATGACCCAGGGACAATGTTTTTAAAAAGTGGAATCTATTTTGTAACCCTATAGAGGCTCATTCAAGGGGACCTAGTTATGGGGCATGGAAAACCTGAACTAAACCTCAAGATACCTCAAGTAATTGTTGTTTATTGCATCATTTTTGGGATTTCATGTCCACATGTCTTCCCAGGTTTTTCGAACTGACTTTTGGATGATGCATTTCGGAGCAGACTGTCCAAAGCGAACAACTGTATGGAGTTCTGATGGTGATATCATCGCGAAGTTGGTTCCAGCCTCATTTATCTTGAGTTGACCTAATCCGATTTGATGCATGTAGTTCAGTTAGCAAATATGATGCACTGCGTTGAAATGACACATTTCCATTGTAGAATGTTTTCACAAAGACCACGTCAACTAGTGGAAGCCAACCCAAAATACACTTTAAGGATCAACAATTTTTGGGACTCGAGGCGTCTTTTTTGAAACCCCTCAAAAAAGTATTTGAGAATGGTTTTAAATCTATTTCGATGGAATGATCACTATAGGGGTTTCTGAGGACCTTGGCAGCCTGACGAAGGAGACCAAGGAAAAAAAACGTTCACTGGAAACCACATGTTCCATCCTCAGGCATAAACTTACAATTACATGCATGGTATATGCTATTATTGCATTCCAGGGCTATTGTGTTGGGGCGGGTACCCGTTTTAGAAACCATATCGCGTAGTGGATCCATTTGCCACCCGCAGGCACTTATCAGAATGCCCAGGGCATCAAAAAATTCAAAGGAGCGCCCACATTGAAGAACAGTCAGCAGATCCCTCAGTTACGTTAACTTTGCAGAACCGAATCTATAATCTATGAACAATCATCGGGTCATAAATAAATGGTTACGTTTCCCACAATTTTGACACGAGCTCAATTCTGATCACGGTACCTCTCCACGCTCCCAGGATCTATCCCTTGGGCTTTGGACAGGGGCTTCGAGATGTAATGAGCTCTTGGCGTTGCCAGCCTCGTTTAAGGCAAAAAAAAACCATTGACACCAGCAAGAGCGACCGGGAGTTGTTTGAAGAGTTGCCCCTAGACGATGTCTGGGAAGATGCAAAGCTTGTTGATGTGTATACTTATTTGAGAGCTTCGAAGAAGACTCTGATTCCAAATACTTGGGTGCAGGTCTTTGAAAAACTAGACACCCAGCTTGCTAGCTACCGGGATGCTTCCCACTCTTGAACTCTTGGCTGTGTGCACATAGGGTATTTCATCAACAGATGAATGGGTTTCCCATGGATGAAATCCCAATTTGATGGAAACCATGACTTACAGGTCCCAAACCATCAAAAAACACAAAAAAAAACGTACGCAAAAATCCCGCAAAAGTACGCAAATATCCCGCAAAAGTACGCAAAAACCCGCAAAAGTAAACAAATCGGGATTTCTTACCCGTGGGCATTTTCAGAAGATTGCCTAACACAGGCTAATTAACAGCTTTTGGTGGTGTGACCGCCAAATGTTTGGTGCACATGCTATGGACCAAAGGGAAAACAGAAACAACATATTTAAATCGCATTGACATGATGCCAAGTAGCATTCACCAGTTTGATCTGAAAGGGCAAAGATGTTGTGATGGTCAATTCTCTTTTCCATTTCATTCATGTGACCTATGTGGCTCAAGGTTTGTCTTGGGGGAACTATCAGCATGCGACCTGCAACCACTTTTGACCGTGGAGTTTCACTAATTAGGCACCAAAACGAAGATATGAACACCAGTGATCCTAATGCCGTTGAGGCCGCCTTGGCCGTGCCAGCCTCTGATGGGATAGTTTGAAGAAACAGTCGATATTTTGAGCAGCCCATGATCCATATCTCTTCTGACTTACTATGCCTATGAGGCCACACGAGCGAAGATCCAAGCCCTTCAGGCTCAGCTTGGCGCTGAATCTGGTGTGGATCCAGGAACTGGTTGGTCAGGCCTGGGTTTCTGTCGACTGCTAGAAGCCAGGCTGGGGATGCAAAGTCCATTTGTTTCACATACGCTTTCTATGTATGCAGGGTTGTTAGAGTGAAATCATTCCGTATTGGGCAATCTGGGAACCCTATGAACCACATATCTGGGGTGTTATTCATTTATGGGTTTTTGATGCTTATGAAACCATGACGTGTGATTTACATTCTGAATGGGTTGGCCTTCTTTACATAGGGTACATTCAGGAACAACCACATTGGTAATTAGGGGTGCTGGATGACTGAATAACCCCAAACCAACAGTGGCAAAGCCAGCAAGTTGGGTATATGTTTTCTTTTTTTTAAGGGGCCTTGTACATAATAGTTGTTCATGATATGCCTACTATATACTTGCAATATTTACACATGCAGGTTTGCAGCTTAAAACAACCAATAACGGATTATGAATCAAATGGGCTAACTGCAAGAGCACATCATTTGCTGTAAAATTGCACCATCCACATATATTGATATAATAGAACACATGCATATAAAAATCCAAGTTAATACTTACTTATCCTGCAGCCCTGCTGGAGGACCCTTTCACCATGAGCCGCGAGCGGCCGGTGTCTTCGTTCCGGGGTTAGCGCAAGCTAGTTTGGGGGATCCGGATTTGCCAAAGTTGTTACGTCAACCAACTTTGACACTAGGCCAATCCTCTGACAGTTTGGGGTCTGATGAATGCACCCCGAAGAGATTGGCTTTCACACCGCCTGGGTCCCTAACTCCTATGATGGCCAGCCCTGTGCACCCAGTGCCTGATTCCCAGCTTGCACACCAATGTACTGGGTTCTCAGAAGCAACAACTACCCCTGCTACTCTTCTCTACTCACCGCCACACAATAGCCACCCACCAGCACCAACAGCCAGCACAGATGGACAGCCATCAGCTCCAGCCACGGCAACCACACCTGCCACCAATGCAGCTTTAGTACATGGACAGCCATTGGCAAACATGCAGCCAGCAATGACTCCTCCAGCCCACAGCACACCAGCCAGCACACATGGACAACCTCCACAGATGACACCCTCAGCTCCAGCCACGGCAACCACACCTGCCACCAATGCAGCTTTAGTACATGGACAGCCATTGGCAAACATGCAGCCAGCAATGACTCCTCAAGCTCCAGCCCACAGCACACCAGCCAGCACACATGGACAACCTCCGCACATGACACCTCCAGCTCCAGCCACAACGACCACACCTGCCACCAATGCAGCTTTAGTACATGGACAGCCAGTGGCAAACATGCAGCCAGCAATGACTCCTCAAGCTCCAGCCCACAGCACACCGGCCACCACACATGCACAACCTCCACACATGACACCTCCAGCTCCAGCCACAACAACCACACCTGCCACCAATGCAGCTTTAGTACATGGACAGCCATTGGCAAACATGCAGCCAGCAATGACTCCTCAAGCTCCAGCCCACAGCACACCAGCCAGCACACCAGCCAGCACACATGGACAACCTCCACACATGACACCTCTAGCTCCAGCCACAACGACCACACCTGCCACCAATGCAGCTTTAGTACATGGACAGCCAGTGGCAAACATGCAGCCAGCAATGACTCCTCAAGCTCCAGCCCACAGCACACCGGCCACCACACATGCACAACCTCCACAGATGACAGCTCCAGCTCCAGCCACGGCAACTGCCCCTGCCACCAATGCAGCAGCCAGCGGACATGGACATGCACCGGCAAACACGCACATGATGCCTCCAGCTCCGGCCACGCCAATGTCGCCTGCCGTGACGATCCTTGATGCAGAGACACCGCGACAACTCCCTGATAACCAACTTGGAGATTCCAGCCTTTACCCTGATACCCAGCAGATGCTGCAGCAAAGCCCAAAGACACCTGCCACCAATGCAGCAGGCAGCGGACATGTGCAGCCAGCAATGCCTCCTCAAGCTCCAGCCAACGGCACACCAGCCAGCACACATGGACAACCTCCACACATGACACCCTCAGCTCCAGCCACGGCAACCACACCTGCCACCAATGCAGCTTTAGTACATGGACAGCCATTGGCAAACATGCAGCCAGCAATGACTCCTCCAGCCCACAGCACACCAGCCAGCACACATGGACAACCTCCACACATGACACCCTCAGCTCCAGCCACGGCAATCACACCTGCCACCAATGCAGCTTTAGTACATGGACAGCCATTGGCAAACATGCAGCCAGCAATGACTCCTCCAGCCCACAGCACACCAGCCAGCACACCTGCCAGCACACCTGCCAGCACACCTGCCAGCACACCTGCCAGCACACATGGACAACCTCCACAGATGACACCTCCAGCTCCAGCCACAACAGCCAATGCAGCGCCCAGCATTGCACCAGCAGCCAGCACACATGGACAACCACCTGCTGGACCACAGGTTCCCCAAGAAATGCCCTTGGGAGGCTCGTGCGCCACCCTTTCTCACGCGGCTGGGGCCCCTGCTTCCTCGAGTTCTTCGGGCGGGGTTCCTGATGAAGGAAGCTCAGAAGTTTCCATCCGAATGGAAGGTACCATGTACACAGATGGCACCTATTGGAAGAAACCAGCCTGCATCAAGGCTGCTACATGTTCAATCATATAGAAAATCCATGAAAATCCCATAATTAATTGGGAGTTCTTAGGGTTTAGGATATGTCTTGTAGGTTCATGGTATTTGCATATATATATTATATATATATATATAATCATTTGTATTTTGGTTTCCAACCACCCTCCACCAAAGGGTATATATATATACCAGGTAGGCTTTTTAACCACCTATCCCTGAGGGTCGCCTTTGATGAGGTTGGTTAAATCACCTATATAGAATAAAGACATATGGTCCGATGGCCCTTCCAAGCTTTGATAATATTTGAATTTCAATTTTCGATTAAACCATATATGGTGGATCTATGATTCGTCTATGATATATGTTTTTGTTCCATCCACTGCTGGCCCCCCAATTATCGTTTTTTCTCCCATCTCGATCAATTTATTTGTCTGGGTATGCCAAACCTGCCCGCTGTGAGGATGAACCGATACATGGACCAGCACAAAAAGGCCAAAATCCAGGCATCCCCCGAGTTGGTGAAGCTTTGGGGGACTAGCACTGGGCGTCCTATGGCTGCATGCCAGTGTTTTGGGCATGTTTTTTTTTTGTGGCATACCTGCCTGTAATGAACAAATAGTACAAGATCTGCCGATTTAGGTGAAAAACTTCGTGAGCTTCTCTACAAGAATGAGATGAACATGGAAAGGGTGAATGCCGTTGTGGAGCGCATTCACACCCAGGAGACTCCTTTCTATAACAAAATAATATCATATCCACACACATCCATATACAGATTTACATCAATGCAGAGAAAGGAAATTGAGACCCCATACCACTTTAAACTGCATGTATATTGTGATTGTTTCTTTCCAGGAGAGCGCTGAGACAGTCGAAGGTGGTTGGTTAACCGAAAGTATGCTTCTCCTCCAACCTGGTTGGGATTCGCTTGGGGCTTACTCCATAATGCTTCTGTTTGTTTTCTTCCAAGTTTTGAATCCATGCAGATTACAAGATGTTTCCTTTTTAAGGACGATGGTGAAATCGGCCATCGCCTATGCCACAAAGCGTGGGCTTAACCGATACAATGAAGTCCACGGAAAAGAAGAATATAAGGTTGCCACTGACTGGAACTTCAAACATAAGGAGGTAGACACCACCCAAACGCGCGTAAGTGGGAACTTCGAGGTGCAGGCCGGGCCTGCTCTGGGATCTTCAGTGATGTTGTTGCTACACATTGGTCTTTGATCAATGCTCCTGGTCGCAGGGCGGGAGAGGCATTCTTCTTGGGGAGAATGCCAACCTCACTGCTGACAGACTGATGCTGATACTTGTGTTGCATTCAACAACATAATCTTAAATTCAATAGCTTGCTCAAATATCTACAAGTTTTGTGCCATCTATGGCTACCTAAGGAGAGGATCCAATTGCCAAAACCATGGTTTGGCAATGGCTAGCGGCTCTGGCCAACCAAATCCCGGAACTGAGAACAAAAGGGGTGGCAAGAAGCTTGCATTCCCCATTCTCCAAGTTGGTGGGGACCCATACAGCCAGTGACTCAATCCAAGACCCATCACTTAATCTCAAGTACTTAGTGCCAGCCAGAGAATATTCAGGTCAGCTACAGTGCTACACAGAGATTGCCGGAAAAAAGATCGATCAGGCAGAAGACATCAAGGACTGCCCAGGGTCCAAATTGCATATCAGTTGTAAATCCATGTGTATGATGTCGAGTTGAAATTCAAAAGCACACATGCACACACACACACAACACCACGTGCGCTCAAATAGATTGGCATGTTTCAGGAAAAGCTGAAAGAATTCGCCACAGACCGGTCTGACCAGTGCAATGCTTATTGGCTGCTGATTTCAAATCGCAATATAAAGATCAAAATGGCACCCTATGGTAAATCCATGTAAATCCAGTATTGCTGTCCCCAATTTCAATATCATCAGACCATTCAAAGTTTCAAGTATGACTTCAACCATTCCCCGACTTTAGGCTCTTCAAAGAGCTTGACGCCAAGCTGGTCTCCTTCCACAAGAAGTTTGACGAGCTCCTGGTTTTGCAGGCGGATGCTATCCAGCTTGAGACAGAACCGACACAGCAAGAACCTTAGAGCTACTGAGCTACTGAATTAATTCTTTGTGAAAGTTGTGGGATCTCATCGGTGTCTTTTATTTCCCAGCTAAGCTTTTATGCTAGCATCAGTTTGGGTTGGCCCAGGTCTATGAGGGCAAACCTTCGAAAAGTGCTGTGCGACTTGACAAAGGAAGATGTCCAGCTGAACCAAATCGTCACGCGATGCAGGCAGGTCTTTTTCCATTTAGTTTTAGCATGTGTACTCCTTTGACAATTTTTCGGCATGTGTTTAAAGCATGTGCCACCTTGACTTTCGCCAGGGCCGTGAAACCAAAGGCCAAAGCCAAGGCCAAGGCAGGCAAACCCAGGAAGAAGCGAGCAGCCCCTGCTGCGGGCCCAAAGATCGAAGGTGACGGTGAGGATGAGCAGGATGAGGATGAGGAAGAGGAAGAAGAGACCGAAGTAGTGCCAAAAAAGAAGGCAAAGAAAAAGGCGTAGGTGTTTCGATGCCTATAGGCTGCTGATTTTGAGTTCCAGCCCAGCCTGAAAAATATAGGTCAGCATGCCTTGAGCGGCAGTGTGGTTGTCCCCTGCGACTTTTGAAATCTCAGTGTTCAATTGCAGGCCATGACGGCCCTTAGACGCTGTGTGAGTAAATTTGTTCCTACTTGGGGCTTGCCACACAGCCACTGCGTGCTTTTTGGCAATGTGAAAGGTTGACAGGAGATGCCTGACAACAATTCTGCCAGTTTGGCACCGTATGCATTAGATCTGCGGAAACATGGGAAAAACATCAGACCTGCACTGCAGCTCTCTTGTTGTTTCAAGGCTCATGCTACACAAACTTTAACCTATATGTACCTTTGACCCCAATGTGATACTTCGCTCAAGCCAGGTCATTTCAGCTCTCCTGCGCAGTTGAGAGGCTCAATCTGTGCTACTCATATGTATGCAGCTGACACCCACTTGGATGCTGAAAAAATACCCAAAAAACACTCCAACCCAAGTCCTTCCAAGCTTCGGCATCGCAGGCTACACCAATCCGAATCCTGCACCGGCCGAGCCGTCAGCTGAAACTGATGCTGACGTTGAAGCTCTCACTGATGAATTGGCAATGGAATTTATGGGGGAATACCTTACCGGAGACTCTTGGGCTTAGCAATTGTCTTTCCAAATTATAGATGGACTTTTGTTTGGTATGAGAAGAAGTATTAATAGCTTTTCCTATAGACATATGGCCGGAAACCAAGGCTGAGTCGGCCTACAGGGTGGGAAAACTTGCGTCAATGGTTTGTTGTCTCACCAGAAGATGATGCTTGGCCAAGTCTATAAACTGCAGTTTTCATATGTTTTAACCCTGAGTGGTCCCATTTTGTTTGGGTTATAGTTTGTTGGTCAAAACCATTGGAATATCACTGGAGGCTTTGTGAAGGGAAAACTCATGAACAAGCTCAGCACGGCCTTTCGCCAGAAAAACAACGCATGTCGAATTATCCGTTCATTGATCAACAAGACTGACGGGATGACCTTGGACATTCCAATAGACGTATGTCCTGTGACTGTTCGCATGCGCAGACCTGTTCGAAGGTTAGAAGTTTGGTGGCCCATCCTTCGTATGGACCAGTGGGTAAAGTTCTTGTTCAACCAGAAGCCACGGCTGTTGCTGGGTGGCCAGGTGCCAGACCCACAGGGGAAGTGGAAACAGCTTTACTACAATTTCTGGTCTGTCTACCAAAAGATTCATGGGGACCATCCAATCTATTCCAGAACGGACGTGGACCTGGGGACATGCCTTCCCTATTTGATTCATGGCGATGAAGGTCGTGGACAGCTAAAGAGACCTTACCTCGTAGTGTCATGGCAACTATTGATAGGGCACCATGGTCTTGAAGCGACGAATGACTCAGGGTATCATGGTTATTTATATGATCGACATTTTTCTTTGTTTCATGAATGGTGCCATTTCAAACCCCTCAATCAATGGAACCTTGCAAATCCTTGATGAAACAAACCTTCAGGCACAGCTTCACGAGTCGCTTCTTGTTCTCGGGGATTAGCAGCCATTTGTATTACCAAGAGTGGACGGTGGACGATTTGCTGGGTGAATTGGCCAAAGAGGCTATTGATGCATATGAGGTTGGTGTACTGGAGCCTTGGATTGAATGTTCAAAAAATGTTCATAATTTATAGATGATATGTATTGTCGATGTATGTCATCTTCTATGTGATATGATCGACGTCAAATAATAAATATATATGACCTGAACCCAGCCAACAAAAGTCACCCGGGTGGTTCCTTTGCTGCTCCATCAGGATATTGGAAGCACCAAGCTGCGCCTGGTCAACGTCGGGACCAAGGGAGATTGGGTATTCTTACGCAAGGTTCCTTATCTTATTTGATGATCAAGATTTATTATCCTTCCAAACACTTCCAAACATAATCCATAATAGGGGCCACTACCATACCCAAAGTCAAGTATGTGGAAATGGTTATGTGGAGTTTCTTGAGCCCTCTATAATACCGTTACCCTTCAACGGTTTTATTTTTAAGATTGTTACACAATTAACTATTTTCTGGGCTAGTTGGCCAATGGGAGGCCATATATTGTGCATAAAAGCTGTTTTTCTTTTGTGGCAAGCCACTATTATGTTTTATCTTGCAAGGGTATGGTCGGTTAAAGAATTATAAGGTTCCACCTTGTAGGAGTGGGAGAACCCTACTTCGAGTGCGGCCTGGTGGCGGCAAGGGGATGGAGACTGGCCATTTAAGGGCCCATGCCCAATGCTTCAAATACCGGGATCGCACCTACCCAAATACATCCAGTTAGACTACGTTCATGTGTGGCATCTTGGATATGGCGAGGACGCCTGCGCAAGTTCTGTGGTACTGTTGGCTCAGTTAGGCCATTTTGGCCAAGGAACCAGCCTAGATGAAAGGCTCGAAGTTGCTTATGGAAGATTTGACCACTGGTGTAAGGTCCACAAGCGAACAACATCAATTGACTCATTCTCAAAGCAATCCTTCGGGATGGGCCCGTGTTTAGGCCGAAATTCAGTTTAGTTTTTCTTCACCCATTGGGGGTATGGAAGAATTTCCCCCATATACATATTTATTTCTATTTATGACGATATGTATATATATATATATTTGTTATATATATATGTGTGTGTACATGAAATATTGAAATAAATAGATAGATAAATAAATAAGTAAACAAATAAACAAACAAATAAATATCATACATATATATATATACAATATATATATACAATATATATATATATACAATATATATATACAATATATATATATATACAATAAATATATATATATATGCTTATATATTACATACATTTATATATATGTATATGTGTATATATGATATGTATATTACATATTACATATATTACAATAATATATATATATTCATTTATATTTAATATAGATCTATATTATGTTACTTATATAAATATTATTATATATATATATATATGTATGGTGGTGGTGTTGACCTTACCTACTGGGGGTTTCCCTGCTTGCCCAGGAAAGGATTTCCAGTCACTGTGTCCGGAAAGGCCTTCGACACCGGGCTGGTCATGCTCTGGCTTGGCGACGACATGACTTCATCACAGGACTGGCTGGGTATTTAAATATCGTTCTATAAATTCTCAACCCAAAGAAATGCTTATTAGGGATCGACTATGGGACTATTCACCTGGACCCTCATAATTTGTGGACGTTTGGCCTTTTGAACGTTTGGAACGGCTCTAGCAAAACTGAACACTCCCAGTTTGGACTGACTCCCAGGAAAACTGAACACTCCCAAACAAAGGGTAACTGTTTTGGACCCGGGCTGCAAACTGTAGGTGGACCCCGGGAATGATCTCTTCCAAATGTGTCACTATATGGTGAAATGCGCCAACAAGTTCTTTCGAACCTTGATCCATGAAGGCGTTTTGATGCAGGGCGATGTTTGCACCACTGCCAGGGTGGCCGGATCAGAAATGAATGCCAGTTGGTAGCAGTTGTTTCTTTGTTTGGACTATCAAATGTATTCCATAATGCCTAGTGAATATCCAAAATATGTCCCCATGCGTGGGTCCCAAATGGGATAAAGTTGTTGGATATGTATTTTTTCGTCGCCAATCCCTTTGTAAAACTTCAGGTAGCTTATGTGTCCCTTGCTTCAGCAACTTTTGCTGCTGGTATGAAGCTCTATAAGTACCGTCCCAAATTCCACTTGGGCACGCATCTGCCATTGAGCATCACATCCCCAGAGGCCATTAATCCCCATTGATTCTTGGCTCTTGGCTTTAGACCACCTCAATCCCTGCAATTGGTGAAGCTATGGGTGAAGTTGGGGTAGCAATGTGCCCTAAACCATTTCCAGTTGGATTGGAGCCTGTGTTTCCTAGGCTATGCTACATGGGCCGATGAAGATTTCATTGGGAAGGTTTCACGGACTGCACGGTCCACACATCCTTTGACGCAAAGCCTAAGGACATTGGAGAAGTGCCTGGGGCAATATGCCCAGCAATATGCCCTACTCAACTTCTAGGAAGTTTCATGGCCACCTGCAGCTATGATTGAGATGAAAGGAAAAAATGTGCTTGCTTGGAACATTCGCTCAAGTGAGCGTTCAGATTTGTTTGGGAGTGTTCAGTTTTGCCTGGAACCGTTCCAAACGTTCCAAACGTTCAATTGGACAAAAGTACCATAATTATGGTACTTTTGAGGGTCCAGGTAAATGAATTTACAGTAATGATACCTTAGGATTTAAACTCTCCAGTTGATTTGGCTAAATGATGGGGAACCAGGCCTTTTTTTATCTGATTTATGCGGTAGTTCAATGATGTTTGATGGGACCATATTCGGCCAACTGATGTCCAATTCAAATGGGTGGTTTTCACCACCCAAAAACCCTGCATTTGATGCACTTGGATATGCCGGACCCATGGCATAGCAAGTGGTTAGTGACGGTTAGCGTATGCTAGTTGAATGTGAAACATCTGCAGTTCATAGTCTACGTGCAACAGGGATAAATAACATTCATTTCGAACTGGGTCAGATGATCGAGATGAAGCTATGTGATTTTCTGTGATTTTGAATGGTCCAGTGGTGAAGTTCTTAATCAAAATGACTGGCTAAACTGTTGCTGACCACATGCGATGCACATCCAAAGCAGAAGCACCAACTCACAGCGAAGGTGTCAATGTGGAGACAACGTTGCCTTTCTTTTCAGAGGTATCATCATTGTCCCAAAGCACGATGGATCTCCCATCAATCTGTATATTTCTATAAAGGTCAACTATAACGCATTTTTCCAACCATGTCTGTCATTCCCTGCCAAGTGCCGGGTGAAAATTGACTCACCGGCAGAAAACTGTGCCCGCGAGAGCGCCCCCATGGTGTGATTCCCCACCAAGCATCTCCGCGAGCAAGTCCTTTACTTCTTCCACTGACCCTGAAGAGCCACATGCTGCCTGCAAGAGGGTCTTGTAAGTCACCTGACCACCGGGTTTGGTTTGGGAAATTTGCATCCGACCCACTGGTTCATTTGATACCAAGATTTTTGAAATGACCACTGAAATGAAACTCCCAGTTGGCCAAGGCAACTTTGATCGAAGTCTGCAGAACAGGTGTTGGGAGATGTTGGGACGCCATCTGACTCGCAAGTCATAGCTCTGTGTGGATTGTCCCGCGGTTTGATGCACAATATAACTTGGGATGTATAAACTTCCACGTGGCGAAGTGACCAAGTGGGAGAAACTGCTTAAGCTACTTGAACAGCTGCCCATGAAATTATCCAATATGAAACCTGCTGATACCTGCTGATGATTCTCAACATGTCTTAACAGACTCAAAGATTGCAAGTATTGGCTGGTATTTTGGCTGGTCATTCTCTACTGCCTTACAGTAACCCCATCGCAACTCTGTCTCACATCATGAAGTCAAGCACAGACAGAACGACTGCAGATCTAAAGCCAGACCTCATTGGGCTCAATTGCATTTCTGGCCATCTGTGACCGCCAGTGCTGGGCAGCAGGCAAGTTGCCGCAGCGACAACAGGCCAAGATCAAAATGTTGTACGAGATCACTGTGGGTTTGAAAGCCTCGCAGTAGTGTGGTCTCGCCAATTGGAGATGAGGATTTTTGTTTGGCGGGTCGCCGTTCAAATGGGTGAAATTCCAAGAGATTCAACATAATTCAAACCTGCACCTACAGTAGGGGTTCAAAGTCTATCGAAATCTTGGCCTATAGTCGTGAGGCTCAGCATTATTGGTCGCAGGCCAGAAAATGGCCTGCTAACCCAGAAGAGCATGGACATTCTATGCTCGCATGTTCAGAATTTCTTCATGGAAAATTGTGCAGTAACCCCCTGCATTTGGATTTTGGTTGTTTTTTGGGGAAAAAACTTGGTTTCCTTCGGATCTTCCCTGAGAAAAAACCCCTCAATATCCCAGAATCAACTTGAATCAACCCAATGACAATCCATGTTCTGCCTAATTTTCTGGTTGTGCCCCCAGCCCGGCCTCCTTGAGCGCTTGAAAGGCAGCCTCGGCCGTCGAGAGATCCTGCTGTGCCGCGGCCACATCGATGAAAGCCTTCGTGGAAGGCCGGTGGATCAGTCACCGAAACATATCTATAGCAACCCCCACATGACCCACAAAAAAGATAGAAACATGTTTCCAGCATTGACTGATATTGACTGCAATTATAGATGATATATGTTGCCCCTAGTTTCCAGGTATCCAACTTTTCTATCTTTTTTTGGAGGTTTCTATACATCTCGCCACATATCTTCCAGATTTTTCGTGACGATACCGCACATATTTAGTTTTTTTTTTTAAACAATATATATGTGCGAGACATGCCCAAGACATTCGCAAGATCACACATGAAGATCCGGTCTGCGAAAGCATCACATGGTGCAGCGATTCATCATCCTCAAGCGATGCTTGTAATAGAGAAACTGTTAAAGGCACGTGATGCACATGATATGCACATGATATGCACATGTAACTGTCTGATTTACAACCCGATTTGGCCTGCACCTGCCATATCTTTCCATCACAACTCCCTTTTCATTGGCCTTGTTACATCCTGTGGATGATCCTCTCACAGTAGCAATCAGTAGCACCTTGCCATCCAAGGGACATGATATGCCTCCAAGCTGGTGCACGGCCATCGCTTTGCCCAGGAGAGGCCATCTGGAGCGTACTTTCCAGCACTGATCAGGGTCGTGAATGTGAAGCCTAGGCAGTAAGCATCACAGGTCAGATTCCAACATCATCCAATGGAATTTTACATTACCCAAATTAGCCCTATGTTTAAATACTCCATTTGAAATGATTTATGGAAGTGAGTGCCAAATTTTCACCTGATAAAGTCATCTCCCGTTTCTCTCACATGGTTTCATAGTTGTTCATGGGTTATTTACCACATAATACCTTTTCCTGGTAGTTTTTTTTGGTACGGTGGCTGCTCACTGTCTCGAGTGAGCTCTGCTAGCATTTGCTGCTTCTCCCCTGCCCACAACGCAAAGCCAACCGTTTCTCACCGGGAGGCTACTGGGCTCCAGGTGCCTGGATAACAGCTTCTCATACCATCGCCTTGGAAAATTTCGGGGCTGCCCCTGAGATGTCAAAGATGAACAAAAAGGAGACGAGCTGCGGATGTTCACTTAGCCATTTCAAGTTACCCTCTGGTAATTTAACATAGCTATGGAAAATCACCATTTTTAATGGGAAAATCCACTATAAATGGCCATTTTCAATAGCTATGTTAGTTTACCAGAGGGTAGTTTTGGGTGCATTTGGTGAAATTGTTTGGCTCAGACCATCATCGCGTCAGAGAAAGGTCCCTGACTGCAACCACTAGGTTCCTGCCCAAATCTATTTGGCCGTTCCTCCAAATCCGGGGGATTAGCCGTAACTTCCCCGTTGCCGCTGAGCCAAAGAGCTCACATGCGGGTAAATCCCCAGTCTTCGCTGCTGCGCTCAAAATGCTGTTGTAGGCAATGACAGTTGGCGTCACCTGCAGTTCCATCTCCTGTGACCACGGTGCAGCTTTTTGCTACACATATCTTATAATGAAGTTTCGTTCGAATAAAGTTCATTATTCAGTGACACATTTATTGATCCTCCATTACAGCAAAATCAATTGATATCAATTAATATCAAATAATAATTCATCCTTCTCAAAACACTGTTCTCATGTCCTTGGGCGGCTCCTTGTACACTGCCTCTGCCGCCCGCAGGTCATGTGCATTGGCCGCTGCAGTGATGAGCTGATTGTAGGCCATGGTGCCCACATGAGCAGCACCCATTTCTTGCATCCAAAACCTCCTTGTCCGGGTGGATTTTTTTGGGTGGTGAATTTGAAATTCAAAAAAAGTGCCAGAATTTGAATACGACGGGGATACGGAAACTAATGAGTGTTTGTAGGCATCCAACTGCAAAAAGGGTGATTTTCCATTGCAAGGTGTGATGACTTGGCCGGGGGTATGAGCAAATTGAATAATTGGTAGCTAATGTGGGGACTTTGGGTTTCTTCAGTCAAATAAAAATAAATAATAATATCTATCTATATATATATGTGTGTGTGTGTTTGTGCGTGTTTCTGTTTATAGAACATGTTAAGTCTATTTGGGCCCTTGGAATTCCTCATGCCGAAGCCGAAGCCAGCCGAAGCCAGCCGAAAAGCCGAAGCCTAGAGTCGCTGTCTGGACCTGGCCCTTCTTGGCTGCAGCCTCCATCAATTTGCCGAAGGTTTTCATGTTGGGCGCAATCTGGGCACCTAGGTCGATGGCCCAATGACAGCGGGCACATCAATCCTTGCCGCATGATTTTTTGGCTGAAAAGTCTGAACAAATTGACCAGTTTGGATTTATATGGAGTTGCCAGAATCTATCAGTTAAGCGGATTTTTGCATGCCATTGAATTGACCAAATGAGCAGTGTTTCAAACCCGTAACGTCTATACTGGTTGCTTAAGAACCGATTTCCCAGCTCATCTGTGATAATCCCCAATATATTGGATAGTATGACCCAATCATCAACCAGCCATCAACTATCACTTATATCATAATATATATATATATATCTGTGTGTGTGTGTCCCCACATATATGTTGATATGTTATAATATGTAGTTAATCCATGTTCACCACTGTCATCACGGTGCCCCCTCGTTGAGGTCACGACCCAGCATCGAGTCGTAGAAGTCTTTGGCTTTCTCTGCTTCTCCCGCATTGGCATAGGCCTGCCATGGGTCCCTGATGGATCACCTGATGAGGTCATCCCCGGATGGAAAATCACGGAGTTTTCTGCAGGTCTCATGTCTTTTCATGTGGCACAACTCATCATTGTTAACGGGGGCGTTGGCGATAATTTTTTTTACAGCATCACAACGCATGCTCGATTTTCTCAGCTGAGGCTTATCATAAGCCATAATTAATCAAAGGGGGGTTGCACTGGTGTTTTGCACTGCTGTTGCCACCCCAGTGACATGATCAAAACTGGGTCTCTTTCCCCTGGCCGGCTTTCCCATCCAATGTGGGATCCACGAGTCATCCCCGAACTATGATTGTTATCAGCCAGAATCAGCAATCAGGCGAAACCTAAATCATTCCAACTAGGGGCATACTGCTACACGTAGCTAAAAAAAAACTCTGGCAATTCCACGTAGCTATGGAACATCATCATTTTTCAATATTTTTCATAGGTAAATCATCATAAAACCATCTGTAAATGTGCAATTTTACAGAACTAGCTTAAATCACAAAAGGGACTTTGGTATACCCATTAATGAACCACAACTTGGCGGTGGCTCGTTGCAGATCCCACCCCCTTTTAAAAGCCTTCAGCATCGTGTTCCAAAGCATCCGCCTCGCGCTGTATTTACACATCCGACCAAGGGTCCACAAATGAGTGATGATGACCCCCGCAATATGGAAAAACACCTATTCAAATAATTTTACATACTGATTTTCGATTGCCATATTTTTTGACCACAGGGTGAACCCAATAAACCAGACCTCCGTTTATAAGTTGGTCACGTTGGTCATTAATTATACACCTTCCAAACTTGGGACGATTGAGAAACTGTCAGACGTTTCACTGGTTTCTACACGTTTCCAATACGAGAACAATAAAAGGTTTGCCATAGTAATGGGATGGGTATAGATGGTATATCGACCATGTTACTGGAACCAGTCCATACCCAAAAAAAGTACCGGGCAGCAAAAAGTTGTGGCTGGGCAAACGAAACATGTCCAAACTCCCAGCAAACTGGCCAACAATCAACAAATGAACCTACCCTTCACTGGTTGGCCCAGTTCCATCCGTTTTGACCGTTCAACAGCCACAACTGGTTGCTTCCAAATACATTCACATCCCCAAGTCTCAAGCTAGCATACCAAGGTTTACCTAGAAATGGTTGTTTCCTTTTCTTGCCGATTCATTCCATTTATGTCCAGCTTAAACCTCTCTTGTTGTTTTAACCAAGCAACCTACCCACCGAGTCACCAGTCAGTTCGCCTTTCTTGATCTTGTACATCATCAACAAACATCAAATTATAAATTGGATTCTGGTAAGTCACTTTGTATTTCACCATCATATTAATAAAGCCAGCAGCCATCAGCAGTGCCGCCTCTTCTTCGCTGTTACCAAGGGCCGCAATTGAGAGAAGAGTCGCCAGGCATCGCCGACCGCTGCGGCCGTGGCTGCGTCGTTGAGCTCCTGAGTCACTGGGATGATTTCATGGAGGTGCAGGAAACCATATCATGGGTATCATGGGGCCTTTGCCTTACTGTTTTTTTTAAAGGACCGCGCTTTGTGTAAAATGAACAAAGCAGAATGAGAACATTAATATCATGAGATGTGCACAGATTTCGGCTATGTGATGCTTATGCGTTACATCACTTCCATTCTTCCATAAGATCCAGAACACATTCTCAACAATATATGCATGCTGCACCGCTCCTCCATCAATTGCTTCGTGCAGACCTGGCGGCCTGAGAAAGGTGGGAAAGACGAACGCAGAAGTTGAATGTAAGATATCCATAGATATCTTGTAACATCATATATATAATTATATATATATATATATTGTCCACAAACAAGGCTCCTTTCCACCGTGAAAGTTCTACCTAGACGGTCCGGATCCTCATCCATCATCATCCCAAATAACTGGGGGTTTATTATGGTTTATTATTGGGCGTTTACATGTTTGTTTGTTTTTTTTTAACCTCAGTAGCCTTTCCTCCAGGCAGAACGGACAGGTGGGCATCCCAATGTTCCGATAAGCAGCCTCCAGCAGGGTAGCATCTTGAGGTCAGTAGGCGCCCATGGTGCATGAGTTGGCATTTTTAGCGATGTCGCCAAACAAGCTGGTGGTGGATGTTTCTCCCTTCACACCAAAACAACACGACGTTGGAATCCGACATAGCGCCTTGGCACCGTGGTTTAAAAAACAGAACAGGCCACTGTGGGAGTGCGCAAATTGCAGCATTTCCTGTGCAAAGATCCAACAGCATATGGCGCAACCGGACAAAATTGAATTCCATTCCTCTCTGCTGTTCATTGGCTGAATGCACTATGTCATAGCAAACATTGCTGTACTGTAGTGTATCGACCTTGCTTCTAGTGCAACCACTGACAGTGCCTGGCAATCTCTGCTTGGCACATCTGCAATGGCTATCCAAACCAAAAAACCAAAAAACCAAGAAACCAAAAAACCAAAAAACCAAAACACCAAAAAACCAAAAAACCAAAAAACCAAAAAACCAAAAAACCAAAAAAACAAAAAACCAAAAAAAACAAAAAAAACAAAAAGACAAGACCCAACACTCTGCATCTGACCCCCTCCCCTTGGGGTGTGCAATCTTGGTTTTTTTTGTTTTTTGTTTTTTTGGTTTCTTGGTTTTTTGTTTTTTTGGTTTTTCCATGGTTTTTTGCAGTTTGGCCAAAACCTCGAGAACAAAAAAAAAAACAAAAAAAACAAAAAGTTCAGACCCATGGGCAAGGCCTGTGCTATCCACACACAAACCAAAAAACCAAAAAACCAAGAAACCAAAAAACCAAAAAAACAAAAAAAACAAAAAAACAAGATTGCACACCCCAAGGGGAGGGGGTCAGATGCAGAGTGTTGGGTCTTGTCTTTTTGTTTTTTTTTGGTTTTTTGGTTTTTTGGTTTTTTGGTTTTTTGTTTTTTTGGTTTCTTGGTTTTTTGGTTTTTTGGTTTGTGTGTGGATAGCCCAGACCTTGCCCATGGGTCTGATTTTTTTTTTGTGTTCTTGAGGTTTTGGCCAAACTGCAAAAAACCATGGAAAAAACCAAAAAAACAAAAAAAAACAAAAAGTTCAGACCCATGTCCCCTGCCAGGCCTCTCCCCAGACCTTGCCCATGGGTCTGAACTTTTTTTTTGTTTTTTCCATTGTTGTTTTGAATGTTTTTCATGTGAAGATGCTTTCATCACAGTACCTCTCAAAAAAATGCGCGTCTCTACAATTTGCACACCTGCGCCCCCCAGGCCAAACTGCAAAAAAACCCATGGAAAAACCAAAATTCATTTAATGACTTATATAATGACTAATAAAATGATTAATATAATGATTAATGTAATGACTTTTTTTCATGAATATAATGACTAATAAAATGATTAATATAATGATCAATATAATGATTCATAAAATGATCAACATCATGATTATTATAATGATTAATTTAATGATTAATTTAATAATTATTTAAATGAAGATTTTAATGATTAATATCATCATTATTATCATGATTCATATAATGATTAATGTAATGGTTCATATAATGCCTAATGCAATGACTAATATAATTAATATAATGATTCATATAATGATAAATAGAATGATTCATCTCATGATTCATTTAATGACGTTTATAATGACTAATATAATGATTAACAAAATGATTAATGTAATGATTTATGTAATGGCTGAAATAATAATTCATTCATTGACTAACATAATGATTAATATCATGATTCATAGAATGATAAATATAATGATTAATATAATGATTCATTTAATGATAGATAGAATTATTCATTGCATGATTCATGTAATGACTTTTATAATGACTAGTATCATGATTATATTTAAAGAATGATTAATATAATGATTACTATTATGATGAATACAATGATTAATACCATGAGCAAAATACTGACTAATTTAATGAATTTATATATAATGAGTAATGTAATGATTAATAAAATGGTTAATATAATGATTCATTTAATAACTAATATAATGATAAATGCAATGGCTAATGTAATGAATGTTATAGTGATTAGTTTAATGATTGATTTAATGATCAATATATTGATTAATATAATGGTTGAAACATCGTATAATGACTAATAAAATGATCAATATAATGATTCATAAAATGATCAACATCATGATTATTATAATGATTAATTTAATGATTAATTTAATAATTATTTAAAAAGAGATTTTAATGATTAATATAATCATTATTATCATGATTCATATAATGATTAATGTAATGGTTCATATAATGCCTAATGCAATGACTAATATAATTAATATAATGATTAATATAATGATTCATATAATGATAGATATAATGATTCATTTCATGATTCATTTAATGACTTTTATAATGACTTTTATAATGACAAAGATAATGATTAATATAATGATTTTTGTAATGGCTGATATACTTGATAATTTATTGACTAATATAGTGATTAATATAATGATATATATAATGACTAATATAATGATTAATAAAATGATTAATATAATGAATTATTTAATAACTGATATAATGATGATTCATTTAATGATTCATTTAATGATTAATTTAATGATTCATATAATCATAAATATAATGATTCATATAATGATAAAAATAATGACTTATATAATGACTAATATAATGACTAATATAATGATTAATGTAATGACTGCATGGAAAAAAGTGCACTCCCACAGCGGCCAGCTCTCTTAAAAAAAGCGCATTCCAAGGCCATGGGATGCCATGGGCATTTCAGGCAATTCTGATGTTGCTTCTGTGGCCTGTGGTGATGTTGCTTCAGTTGGGCAACCAGTTGTGGCTCTTGAGTGGGTCTCGTATCTGAGTTCGGGATTGCAGGAGAGCTTAGAGCAAAAAGACTGCAGGAAAATGTCAAAAAAAACACTCTCGACTGCAGTCTTCAAAACATGTTTTTCCATGAAAACTCGTTTCCAGAAATATCATCCGAGTCTTGAGATCCCTCAAAAAAGGCGCTTCTGCAGAAGCCAGCTTGCATCTCCAACGGCTCTTTAGGCTAGAGGATATGCGGAGGATATATGGGGAATATATGCTGGACATTCTATCAATATCATTCATGTTCGCATTACCCATCCCGGGATCGGTGTTTTCCTTCAGCTCCTTTGAAACGAACGGCATCAGTGCCGTTCTCTGTGCCTCTCAGCAGCTCAGCGACATTTGGAAAAGGTGATGCCGCAGGAGAGCATAGCGATCACCAGGATCACTAGCACCTGAGACCACTCAGCTCCACTCAGCGGATCACGGGATATCACGGATTAACGACTGGGTAACTTCCAGCCATGTCCAGCCAACCATGCTGTTTGGATGTGGCATCGAAGACCCTAAATCTCCAGAACTCGTTAGTCTCCAAACATCTCCATTTTGCTCCAGCAAGACTGCAAAGGCCGAGGTCATGCGAAGTGATGTAATAGCAAGTAATATCTATCATATATCTATCTACATGATTCTACATGAACGTATGTGCAGAGAGAGAGAGAGAGAGAAAGCACGAGAACAAATAATCCTTAAAACATCGTCCCTTAAGTAAGTGGCACTGCCAGTCTCAAGGAAGAGTTTTTCTCCTGTTGCAACACCAGTGGATCTTTAGCATGCTCAACCCCTTCCGATTTTCATACGATGTCTCTTAAATGCTGAACCCTCAGGCCCGCAACACCGCAACAGCGCAACATTTCACAACCAGGCTGTTTCAGGCACCACAATGAGGCCCATGATGAGAACTTTCTTCACGTTGCCCCACCAGACCAGGCGTCTCAGCTGTTCGGCATCTCTGCGGAAGGAACTGGCAGACTCGCTTAGCACCTGGCTGCGGCTCACCTCAACGTGGCGTGCTTAACGTGGCGTTTCACGTGGAAAGGCCGAGGGGATGAGAATGTGATCTTCCAAGCGATCCCCAAGCGATCCCATAAGCGATTTGGGATCAAAAGCAAAAGTGGTGATGATTTTTCACCAAGCAAAGGTTGCTGAGGCTGAGCCGCCACCATGAAATCGTCCTATCAACTGAACATGCACACCCTCATCACTGCATGCAATTCACCCGCGCCCTGGGTACCTCACTTTCTTCTTAGTTGAACTTGAAACTTGAAACAATTGCAGCAACAAGACAGTTCACATGTCACCGAAGATTTCCTCCAGTCTCACCATCATCCCATTTTTTCCAAGCATGAACCCACTGCTCGGCGCTAATCTCTGTTTTGACCAGTGGCCAAAAGCTCGATCTTCTCTTGCCTCTCCATGATTTTGTCGATACTTTCCATCAGATGGTCGTTGATATGTTGCACCTGCCGCAGTGGCATGGGCAAATGCCCCAGGCTCCTTGTCTTGGAACCATGGTGCAAAATGATTGGTTGAAATATGCTGAAATACCGTGAAATATGGTGATGGGCCAAAACCTATGAAACCTATGAACTACCATAATTTGGGGTGATTGGCATCCATTTACAACCTATTTTGACACCCCCCAAAATGTGCAAAATGATACATTTAATTTAACAGAGAAACCTAATGTCTGAAGCGCCTGGAAAAAACTGGACAGACTGGAATCTTGACCACACTGAATGGCAAATTCCAGGTACAGCTGACAACTACAAATAGTGACTGGACTCTGGAGACGTGGGGCTGGGGGATATTTTTTGCAAGCAAATTCAACATTGGGCCCCTATGGGCCACCCGTAAATCACTTAATGGGGGAAGTATTACTGGAAGTAACCCATTTCAACCACGGGCCCATCATGCTTGTAGCAGCCGGGGCAGCTGCGGCCATACCCTGCTGCAGGACAAACCCATCCCACTTTGGATCGCCATTGTTGGCTAAATCATGGCTGTTTTTCCCGGCCGGGTCAACATATCATGTTTTGAACATTCCCATATCATATCAATTCATATCATGGATCAATATTGGTTATATCATGTTATATCATGTTAATTATACGTATAATTATATCTCCCATTTCCAGCAGGATCTCCAGCCGTGATTCCGTGATCCTAAGGCCTTGGTCATCATCGCCGCTACACGGTCCACATCTGGAGAGTTGTAACGTTCCAAGAGGTGCCTCAGCCAAAACATCCAATGACGAGATGTCAATGGGAGATCTCCAGGATCCTAAAATGGAGGTACCAGGTACCATATGTTTGGCCATATTTTGTGGGGATATGCCCACAAAATATGGCCTGAAAAGTAGGCCTTATATATGGTAGGTACCTCCAATTTAGGTTCCTGAAATGGCCATTGACGATGGGGATAATATGATATTTCATGGGCTTGGTATATCATTGGTATAGGATGGAATGATACTGGGTATATAATGGGGTCCCTAAAATGGCAATTTCAATTGAATAGAGTAGAACTGGAAATCCCTGGATGTTGGGGCACCTTCATTTCAGACAAACCAAATCGACTGTGATCTGAACAATTTTCCGGGCCCTCCCCATCTGTGGTTGAATTCTAAAGAATATGACTCAAGAGTGTCCTAGGAAATAAGTCCAAAACTAGAAATAATCCAAGGCATAGTTTCAATAATTCAAAGACCTAAGGGACAAAATTGAAAAGAAATGTTGTTTTCCTCCACTTGTTTGAATTTTGTGTCTTTAAACATCTTTAAACAAATGAAAAACAACACTTAACGGTTAACCCCCAACCTGACACTTTATTTTGTTAGACACTTGTTGCTGAGAATCTGGCGGGTGGTTTCAACCTGCCTGAGCAATAGGAGTACCTGCCTGAGCAATAGGAGTCATGGAAGATCATCGGTTGGTGTTATCTCTGTGGTTTGATGTGCTTGAAAACAAGTCTCATCTTTTCCGAGCTGTTATTTTGTATGATGTTTGATCCTTTCTGCTCATCCGTCCGCGCAGTGTTGGTTGTATCACTTATACCCCTTGAGGCCCTTGAGATGAGTTTTTTTACATATTGTTGGTAACATTCCGTTAGTTATACTATGTACAGCAATACTATTACTAATATATACGTATGATCAAATTATGCTTATCTATGACTATTTGACAATTTTCTATGATTGTTTGATATGATGTGTGATGCATTTTGATTTCTTCTTCTCAGATGTAGTTACTATTTCTCTGGTTGGTGGTTTGAACCCCTCTGAAAAAATATGAAAGTCAGTTGAGCTTATTATTCCCAACATATGGAAAAATAGAATTCATGTTCCAAACCACCAACCAGTTCTTATTATGACATGTTTTGTTTCCCGAATGCGTAGCAAGGGTTCCCGTTTCACTCTGGGGGTCTGCGGGTTGAGGGTGTGTTCGCTCGACGTTGCGTTCGCGAGCGCAACCGTTCGCAACCGTTCGCAACCGTTCGCGTGAGGACCGTATGGCCGTGCCTATGGGAAGTTTTACAGAGGTGGTCCTTTTTGGAGGTTTCAGACGTCTGGCTGCTTCGTTTCGCGTGGCAGGTGTGGCACTTCGTGACATTCAGACGTGTTCTGCAACGTGTCGCAAGCCGTTTTGCGTGGCAGGCGCAATACTTTTGCGACGTTTTCAGAAGATGTGTTGCAGTTTTCGTGGCAGGCGCAACACTTTGGACGCGTCCATCGTCATTTTTCGTGGCAGGCGCAGCACTTTAGACGCGTCCTGTGGCGTGTTTTTTGTAAATCGCATTGGCAGGGCTGCGTCAAGTGGTGACAAGGTGAAAATTCCGTGGCAGGCGTGGCATTTTCTGACACGTGCTGAAAATTGACGGAAGCCTCGCACGAAACATCGATTTTGAGGTTGCAAATTTTCAGGTTCTAAGGAAAACTCGTAGGAAAACGTCGATTTTGAAGCTGCAAAGTGTGAAAAGTGGAGGAAGTCTCGCACAAAATGCTCGTTTTGGTGCTCCCACCTGTCTCTTCTCGCGTGTCTGGTTTTCCCGTGGCCTCGCCGTGTCTATGGGGGAAGCTGCAAAACTTGTCTTTTTATCTTGTCGGCAACTGTGAAAATTGCCGGAAGTCTCGCACAAAATGCTAGTTTTTCTGTATCCACGTGTCTTGTCTTGCGGCGCTTGTGTTTCTGTGGCGTCGCCGTGTCCATGGGGGAAGCTGGAAAACCTCTCCTTTTCGAATGTTTCCAAGCAGGTTGTCATGTTGTTTTGCGTGGCAGACGTGGCACTTTTTGACATTCCAACCTGTTTGATAATGTGTCGCAAATGACACAATTGGAGGAAGTCTCGCACGGAACGCTCTTTTTTCTGCATCCACGTGTCTTGTCTGTGTGTCTCGTTTTCCTGTGGCGTCGTTGTGTCTATGTGGGAAACGGCAAAACACCTCCTTTTCGAATGTTTCCATGCAGGTTGTCATGTCGTTTTGCATGGCAGGCGTGGCACTTTGTGACATTCCAACCTGTTTGATAACGCGACGAAAATGTTAAAATTGGATGAAGTCTCGCATGAAATGTTCGTTTTTCTGCACTTACGAGTCTCGTTTCGAGTCTTTGGTTGTCCTGTGGCGTCGCCGTGTCTATGGGGGAAATTGCAAAATGTCTCCTTTGCCAAGGTTTCAAATTTTGAATATACTAGATTGTTGGTTCAGTGAGGCTTGCGGTTTGTAAATATATGGCAAGAGTGCGATTATGTTGAAGGTGGAAAGTTGCTGTGTGGACTCATCCAGATTTCACACAGTGTCGTTTATATATTTTTGGTTCTGTGGCCAAGGTTTCAAATTTTGAATATACTGGATTGTTGGTTCAGTGAGGCTTGCGGTTTGTAAAGATATGGCAAGAGTGCGATTATGTTGAAGGTGGAAAGTTTCTGTGTGGACTCATCCAGATTTCACACAGTGTCGTTTATATATTTGTGGTTCTGTGTCGGCAAACATTTCGGCTGGGCTCAATAGCAAGAGAACGTTAAGCAGTCACAGTTCATGAGGAATGGTGTTTTTAGATATATTGCAAGATGGTGATTTTCGAGTGTTCGTGAGAGACATGCAAGCAAATGTCGCATGCACGGAAGTGGTGCTGATGCAGGCATGAAGGTTGATAGCGATGTTGTTGAAGATCTGTCTTTGTAGACACGTGACTGTTTTCAGACACATGATGGATGTGTCTTTCTTTTTTTTAATATGGCGGGTCGCCGGTTTGCGCGCTCGACGTTGCGTTCGCGAGCGCAACCGTTCGCAACCGTTCGCAACCGTTCGCGTGAGGACCGTATGGCCGTGCCTATGGGAAGTTTTACAGAGGTGGTCCTTTTTGGAGGTTTCAGACGTCTGGCTGCTTCGTTTCGCGTGGCAGGTGTGGCACTTCGTGACATTCAGACGTGTTCTGCAACGTGTCGCAAGTCGTTTTGCGTGGCAGGCGCAATACTTTTGCGACGTTTTCAGAAGATGTGTTGCAGTTTTCGTGGCAGGCGCAACACTTTGGACGCGTCCATCGTCATTTTTCGTGGCAGGCGCAGCACTTTAGACGCGTCCTGTGGCGTGTTTTTTGTAAATCGCATTGGCAGGGCTGCGTCAAGTGGTGACAAGGTGAAAATTCCGTGGCAGGCGTGGCATTTTCTGACACGTGCTGAAAATTGACGGAAGCCTCGCACGAAACATCGATTTTGAGGTTGCAAATTTTCAGGTTCTAAGGAAAACTCGTAGGAAAACGTCGATTTTGAAGCTACAAAGTGTGAAAATTGGAGGAAGTCTCGCACAAAATGCTCGTTTTGGTGCTCCCACCTGTCTCTTCTCGCGTGTCTGGTTTTCCCGTGGCCTCGCCGTGTCTATGGGGGAAGCTGCAAAACTTGTCCTTTTGTCATGTTGCCAACTATGAAAATTGGAGGAAGTCTCGTACGAAATGCTGGTTTTTCTGCATCCACGTGTCTTGTCTCGAGTCCCTGGTGTTCCTGTGGCATCGCCGTGTCTATGGGGGAAGCCGCAAAACCTCTCCTTTTCGAAGGTTTCCAAGCAGCTTGTCATGTCGTTTTGCGTGGCAGGCGTGGCACTTTGTGACATTCCAACGTGTTTGATAACGTGTCGAAAATGTCAAAATTGGAGGAAGTCTCGTACGAAATGCTCGTTTTTCTGCATCCACGTGTCTTGTCTGTGTGTCTCGTTTTCCTGTGGCGTCGTTGTGTCTATGGGGGAAGCGGCAAAACATCTCCTTTTCGAATGTTTCCATGCAGGTTGTCATGTCGTTTTGCATGGCAGGCGTGGCACTTTGTGACATTCCAACCTGTTTGATAACGCGACGAAAATGTTAAAATTGGATGAAGTCTCGCATGAAATGTTCGTTTTTCTGCACTTACGAGTCCTGTGGCGTCGCCGTGTCTATGGGGGAAATTGCAAAATGTCTCCTTTGCCAAGGTTTCAAATTTTGAATATACTAGATTGTTGGTTCAGTGAGGCTTGCGGTTTGTAAATATATGGCAAGAGTGCGATTATGTTGAAGGTGGAAAGTTGCTGTGTGGACTCATCCAGATTTCACACAGTGTCGTTTATATATTTTTGGTTCTGTGGCCAAGGTTTCAAATTTTGAATATATTGGATTGTTGGTTCAGTGAGGCTTGCGGTTTGTAAAGATATGGCAAGAGTGCGATTATGTTGAAGGTGGAAAGTTTCTGTGTGGACTCATCCAGATTTCACACAGTGTCGTTTATATATTTGTGGTTCTGTGTCGGCAAACATTTCGGCTGGGCTCAATAGCAAGAGAACGTTAAGCAGTCACAGTTCATGAGGAATGGTGTTTTTAGATATATTGCAAGATGGTGATTTCCGAGTGTTCGTGAGAGATATGCAAGCAAATGTCGCATGCACGGAAGTGGTGCTGATGCAGGCATGAAGGTTGATAGCGATGTTGTTGAAGATCTGTCTTTGTAGACACGTGACTGTTTTCAGACACGTGATGGATGTGTCTTTCTTTTTCCCGAATGCGTAGCGAAGGGTTCCCGTTTCACTCTGGGGGTCTGGGGGTTGAGGGTGTGTTCGCTCGACGTTGCGTTCGCGAGCGCAACCGTCCGCAACCGTCCGCAACCGTTCGCGCGATCCCCGTATGGCCGTGCCTATGGGAAGTTCTGCAGAGGTGGTCCTTTTTGGTGGTTTCAGACGTGTCGTTGCTTCGTTTCGCGTGGCAGGCGTGGCACTTCGTGACATTCAGACGTGTTCTGCAACGTGTCGAAAGTCGTTTTGCGTGGCAGGCGCAATACTTTTGCGACGTTTTCAGAAGATGTGTTGCAGTTTTCGTGGCAGGCGCAGCACTTTGGACGTGTCCATCGTCATTTTTCGTGGCAGGCGCAGCACTTTAGACGTGTCGCGTTGCGTGCCTTTTGCAAATCGCATTGGCAGGGCTGCGTCAAGTGGCGACAAGGTGCAAATTCCGTGGCAGGCGTGGCATTTTGTGCGATGTGCTGAAAATTGACGGAAGCTTCGCACGAAACATCGATTTTGATGTTGCCAATTTTCGGGTTCTAAGGAAAACTCGTAGGAATTCGTCGATTTTGAAGCTGCAAAGTGTGAAAATTTGAGGAAGTCTCGCACGAAATGCTTGTTTTGGTGCTCCCACCTGTCTCTTCTCGCGTGTCTGGTTTTCCCGTGGCCTCGCCGTGTCTATGGGGGAAGCTGCAAAACTTGTCCTTTTGTCGTGTTGCCAACTGTGAAAATTGGATGAAGTCTCGCACGAAATGCTCGTTTTTCTGCATCCACGTGTCTTGTCTCGAGTCGCTGGTTTTCCTGTGGCGTCGCCGTGTCTATGGGGGAAGCCGCAAAATCTCTCCTTTTCGAAGTTTCCAAGCAGGTTGTCATGTCGTTGTGCGTCGCAGGCGTGGCACTTTCCTCACTCCACACTCCACACTTTACACTCCTCACTTTACACTCCACACCTTACACTCCACACTTTACACTCCTCACTCCACACCCCACACTCTACACTCCTCACTCCACACTCCACACTTTACACTCCACACTTCACACTTTCCACTCCACACTTTACACTCCACACTTTACACTCCACACTTTACACTCCTCACTCCACACTTTACACTCCTCACTCCACACTTTACACTCCACACTTTACACTCCACAGTCCACACTTTACACTCCACAATTTACACTCCACACTCCACACTCTACACTCCTCACTCCACACTCCACACTTTACACTCCACACTCCACACTTTACACTCCTCACTCCACATTTTACACTCCTCACTCCACACTTTACACTCCACACTTCACACTCCACACTTTCCACTCAACACTCCACACTCCACACTTTACACTCCTCACTTTACATTCCACACTCCACACTCCTCACTCCACACTTTACACTCCACACTTTACACTCCACACTCTACACTTTACACTCCACACTTTACACTCCACACTCTACACTTTACACTCTACACTATACACTCTACACTCACACTTTACACTTTATACTCCACGATTTCCACTTTACACTCCTCACTCCACACTTTACACTCCACACTTTACACTCCACACTCCTTACTTCACACTCCAAACTCCACACTCTACACTTTCCACTCCACACTGCAGACTGGTAACAAGGGAAACATGTACAAGACTGTTCAAATAAACTATTGCAGAAAGGTATTGTGCGTCACTGCATAACCATGTGTTTTGACATCTGTACCATTAACACACGTGTGAGCATTCGGGTTCGTGGGCTTCATCTTGTTTTTTTTACTTGTGATGTTTTTTTTTAACCAAAATTCTGGATAGTTCTTCCAAGGCGATTCCGACGGCGATTCCCATCATTTTTCTACGGCAAAAACGTCGCGTTTTTGTCGCCGCGGCACTGCAACTCGTCCCGGAAGTCGCTCTGCATGCCGTAGGCGATGGCACTCTCCACCTGCTCCTGGAGACCCAGTTTGGATGTTGAGTCGATGGGTTGTTGGTGGTTTATAGATCTTAATAGATATGTTAATATAGACAATATAGATGTTAGTATAGATGTTAATATAGATGTTAATGGATCTTACTAGATGTTAATATATAGATGTTAATGGATCTTAATAGATGTTAATAAATGTCAATAGATGTTTGAACATGTTAATAGATTGTAAAAGGATGTTACTAGGTGTTCGAAAGGATGTTAAGGATGTGGATAGCTCCTGGACAACATGTAATAACATCCTTCTACACATGTGTTAATAGATATTCATGAATGTTTAGCTGGAAAGGAGAAGGATCGTGGTTGTTGCTTTTCCTCATGGCAAAATACAGCCAACATCATGATCATATCTCATGCACCTATTGTCAGCGGATTGAGCCGTAGATTATACAAACAAATTCGGTTCCAGACATTCCTTGGTCCTATGCAGTCCAAATCCACACATGTTTACCCTTGGACACCCCTCACCACCTTGCATTAGGTACTAGCTCGTGCACCCAACAAAGGATTATACATAAGTATAGATAGTAGGCTGGTTCTCTCTCTCTCTCTATCTCTTCTCTCTCTCTCTCTCCATCCCCATCTCAGAGAGTTCAATTGCTCTGAAACATGTCCGGCAACAAAGCAACTTACACTTTTTTGTGGGCACTTCCGTGCACATACAACACATACACATAAGGGATCAACGACCACAAAATGCATTCTACAAGCACAACTGCATCTGCCAAAATGGTAATTTCATTCTGGCATCTGATGCATCTGTGTGTACCAAATGAGTCGTCACGTTGACTCCTTGGTGTACTTCTGCATGAAGGTTTCCTGTACGGCTTGAAGGAAGGCAAAAGGGACCCTGCGCATCAGCGCACGCTCCGCCATGCAAACGAACCACAAATTCGACGTCTGGTCCACGATGTAGTGGAAGGCGTAGTCACCATAGATGTAACTCTTCCATTCAATTGAGCCTCAGTCGGTGATGGGTTTAGGGTTAGGACCGTTCAGAAGCAAGCCTTGGGGATGGGACATGAAATAGTGGACATCCCGAAGTTCATGTCTCCAAATTGCCAATGTCGCCAAAGTAGTGTTTCAAGTTTCCTTTCCTAATCGTTTTTGCTCGTAAATTGCAAAAGGTGCCTCTCAGCCTAACGCACTAGCAAAACAGGGGTCTGGTGCCAGGGGGTGGGGTTGGACTGGAAATTATATAAAATTAATTCAAGGACCCCAACCTGGGGGAACCACAAATTCAGTCGAATTTCGAATTTAGAATCAAGGAGCCAACCCCATTTTTCCTTAAACATCAACAAATTCCCAAATTAAAATTAAGGATTGTCAAAAAAATCAACAGGTCCCCAAGGTTGCTAGTGGTCCCTTAGCGTTACTTCCCCATCCGTATCGATCGTCAAAGTTGCAGCTGTCGTGCAGCATCGTGCACCTCTTATACTGTTTGTTACATTTAGAACTGCTGCAAGCAACGGCTCGCGGAGAACGGACAGCTATGGGGTCGCCCCCTGCAACTCTTTTTTTGGCTCTTATAAATCTAATATGATGTATAAAAGCTGTATGCATATACATGATATTATCTTGAACACATTTTAACTGACACAAGCAAAAAATATAATTAGCAGGGGCCCAACCTATGGCCCATCCAACAGCAGAACCTGTTGAGATCCTGATCACACGGCCTCCCCAGAAAATAAAATCTAGGGAACCAACCCACCAAACCACCCTCACAGGGGATATTTTAAACATATTCTAGGGGCTCAGGCCCCTTGATTTTATCCTGGAGCACCCAAAGGGGGTACTAGCAAACCTCCTAGTGCCTCCATGAATGTCAGAAAACGATGGAAAAGGCACTGGATCAACTTCCTTGCGTTTTGATTGGTGTTCGATTTTGGATGATTTTGGAGAGCTAGAAAGATTGACCCATATCTTCGCATTCCACTGAAAATAGTGTTTTTTTCATCCAACTTTCCCATTTTGTTCTCTGATTTTCCATCCAAAAAATCAAGAAACTCTCCAACTTCTGCAAGATCTGCATGGTGGCCTGCTGGAAGTTCCCTGCCAGAGCGGTGTACTCGGCCAGGACCACCTTTTGGTTCCGGATAACCTGGGCGTTTAAAATGGACGCACCTTTTCGGGGGATGTGTTTTTTATGGCCCCAAAATACCAAAATTGGATTGATGGATGTGAATGGGCTATATTTTATGACAGTTTAATCTTAATATATTTAATGGACTTACCTCATTACTACTGAGTATATCCCGGTACCTAGATTTGGGATGGGAGATTAAACTGGACTAAATAACTGGCTACGCGTTGCTGGTGGCATTGGCTGATGAGGATTGACTCCTGTCACTTCACTGTCCCGTGTTGCGAAGCGACGAGGGCATAGATGATCTGCGATCTCTCGCGATCCATGGCGGTACTGGCAGTACTGTGCGAGTCGCCAACTGTATTGGCAAATGCAATGCAAATGCCCCGTGCCCAACATCATGGTGGTCAAATGCTCTGAGCTAGATGATGATCTGCATTGCGGATGGATTTGGTGTTGGCTATGGCTCCAGTGTAAAGTATTTGACCAAGATGTGAATCCATTCAGACAAGGCCGTACTTAAACCGAGAACCCTCAGAGAACTGCGTAGTCAAGTTTGTGTGGCAGCATTATTGGGCGGGGAACAAGGGACGTGCTTAGGCTTACCATGCCTCGTGGCCCGCTTGCAACTTTCAACCCACCAACCCAACTGCAAGCTGCAAAGTTGTCACACCTTACCAGTGCCTACTGTCCAAAGCCCAAAGCCGTGCCAAAATATTGCAAACCCCACTGGCACTCATGGTTCTTCTTAGATTTGCCTCAGAAGGCCACAAGAATGACATACCTATATCGATCATATTTCCAGTATAGACTACTGCACAGTAATGTACCAAAATTCACGTTGCCGATTAGTTAAGAGGGAAATCAACAAAATCACCTTCAAAATATCTTCAGTAATTTCGGGTCTCACCAGCAAGCTCTGTAGATCGATGCTACCTGCAGGCATGATTCATTCACTGGAGAAACAACTGGATGGCCAAAAAACATATGAATGTCGCGTCCAAAGTCTTCAATCTTGATCTGTCCATGGTTTCTGAAGATCTTCACACATTTCAATGCTGTGCCATGCTGTGCCACATTTGGGGCTCATCCGTTTCAACATCCGCCCCATTTCCAAACCCTGGATGCAACCCACTATCCACTCTTTTTTTGACGCCCCCTGGCACGCTGCGGGAGCTATTCTGCGATCACTTGGCCTGGGAGCTGCACAGCTGCAGGATTAAGACACTATGTGGTAGGTTCAGTCATGTATTTGGCATCTGTAACTGTAAATGATTGTAAATGTGCACATCTATTATAAATTGATGTTGATTTTCTTTTGATGTATCATACATGCCGTAAATGAAGGGGAAACCGCTTTTGGCAAACAAATCAATTCAGCCCATCCCAAAGAAATGTTCGTCGTTAGTCTTCAGCTCCAAATAGACCCTGTCATCATCTTTCCGTGCAGAGCGCCAAACAGGAGGGTGTGCCAATGGAGTACGTGACGATCAACTAATCACTACTAGATACGTGTGATGATACTAGATGATACTAGTAGATTTGAGGTAGTCAGACAAACCCAGGATTCTCCAGGCCTTCTTGTTGGTGAGGATGCGCATGACGGCAGTGGCACCCTCTGGCTTCAGCACGTCGTCTCGGCGCAGTGTCAGCACCTGTGACAGGATGGACTCAGATTCAATTTTTGCCCGTCGTGCGCTGGTGTAAATCCTCCTGACAACCATTCGAACCATATACCCCCTGGTAAACTAACATAGCTATTGAAAATGGCCATTTGTAGTGGATTTTCCCATGAAAATTGGTGATTTTCCATAGTTATGTTAGTTTACCAGAGGGTAATATGGAGGTTTCCTAAAATATCTAAAATGGGGGTACCTCAACATGGTTTCCAATGGAAAATCCAATGGAAAATCCTGTTGCAATGGATGATTTGGAGGTATCCCCGCTTTAGGAAACCTCCATACGGAAAATCAGGTTGGAGTTCCCTTTCCCCAACCTGACCATGAGCAACAGAATTGAGATGGGCACGAAACCATCCCATTCTGGTTGGTGGTGCCAACCCCCGACGAAAAGGTAGTGGCCCATTGGGATTGGGAGTTGGGATAACATAGTTGAAGGCACCAAGCCAGATCATCCTAGGAATTCCTAGGTTGTATTCCCATGCAATTCTAGTGAAATCCCTATTTCTTGTTGGTAACACATGCTTTTATATATATATATATTTTTTTTTTGTTGATTGAACACCCTACACCCAGTTCCAGTTCTAGGTGGTGACTTAAATAAATAAATCTATATTATTTATTTATGTGTCTATTTATTTATTTTTTTTATTTATTGTTTTATCTATATTTATTTATTGTTGGTGATGCCCGTTGGTGAAAAAGCAAACCACCAAGGTTAAATCACCAGTTAGTTGTTTATGGATTACCCGCTGGTTAGTTAACATAGCTACTTTATAGATGCCCCGTTCGCAGATGATTTATGATGACTTTCATATCAAAAGAATTACTAAACATGTTAATGGTGATTTTCATAGCTGGAGGTGTCCTAAAACGGGACCCCCAACTCATCCACTTAAAATCACTTAAATAGGATGTTCCATTAGAAACAATCCATTTAGGTGGGTAATCCCATGTTTTGTTGCTAAACCCGGACACCTGGCCGGAGGGTCTTAGCATCTCTGCCCGAACCAGGTCGCCACGGAGCAGTTGCCTCGCCAACAGCAAGTGACGCGTGTACATTTACAAATCCCATAGGATGTATAATCCATTACACTTACTTGCCGACATCATCATCATCATCATCATCATCATCATCATCATCATCATCATCCTCGTCGTCATCATCACCACTGTCATCACCACCATTATTCTTGTTCTTTCATATGCAGTGTACAGTAATATACACTACTACTTGACAAGTCTTGAAGCACCCTTCAGGGAAAATTGAGACACGCTTTCATTGAAGACAACCTCTAGACATGACAATGGGAAAATCCTCGATAAATGGAGGTTTCATGAAGTCGCTGGAAAAATCATCGAACAAAAATTGCTGATTTTCCACTGCCCGCCACATTTGATTACCGGAGGGTCAATCTTTCCTAAACAGTTTCTCCAAAATGACAAAGGATCTCCTAGCGGTCCAGTGCTTTCTCTTTGGCCCCCTGGAGTTGGGAACATCCAGGCGGAACTGCAGCAGAGCGGCTCGTTCTTGAGCGCGGCATGAACCTCTGATGACTCATCCCCAATGATCCCCAGCAGCGCTTGGAAGGCTCAAATGATCCCCCTTATCCCTTGTTTTTTCATGTTTTTTGAAGGTATCTCCCACTTAACAAAAACCCACTCTGTCGATGAATACAGATGAATACAGGACATCCGGGACCAAAACAGCCTCTTCGACAGTGGAGAGGGGCCGCAGCATGAGCATCGTCGCCAGCTTGGACTTCCCTTTAGTGGCACCGGCGTAGCCGCCGGCGTAGCCGCCGCTCGTGGACGCCACAGATGGCCTCTGAGGGAACCAGGATCCAGCCAGGCGAACGCGGAAGATGCGGAAGGGAATTCTTGTGGTGACCTTCCCTTCCACCATCTACTCAAACCATCTCAAACCAATCAAAACAATATGAACGAGTCGGAACGAGGGAGGTTTTATGTGGTTTTCGGGATGGACAGCATTGGACAGCTATCTTTAAAATGATAACACCGCCTTCTTGGCACAAGAAACCATGGACTGGATGTATTACCCTCTTGTCAACTGAAGTCGGCCACAGTCGCCTCACAAAAAAAAACAAATTGCATTATTTTTTGGCACGGCCAGTCATGACCAGTCCCAACATCAGCCAACTTCCACCCAGCCAACGGATGCCAACAGCAGATCAAGCCAGAGGACAAGCTCTCAAGGGAGCTGAAGTCCAAGACGGGGCAGCAGAAAACAGGGCTGCGCTGCAACACGGCGCGGGAAAGCACCTGCCCACTATAAGCGAAACTGATCGAAACTGGGGATGCCCAGGTCTTTCAAAAATTGGAGATCTTGGCATCCCAAAATCGACAAAACATAATTCTCCATACACAGTGTTGCACAGGATCGCATTTGGATCATCGGGAAAGTTTTGCAAACACCTTCCGCACCTCCATAACTCCCGTGTTGCCATAGGGTTCCAACACGCGTTGTTTCAACATCTCCACCTCGCTTGCGAAGGAGACTCTGATCTTATATTGCGGCTCTGAATATGACTACAGTGACTACAGAGTACCGAAAACTGCCGATAAATCTAAGGGCAAATGCTTAGATGCTGAAATACCGCCATGAGAGGTGCTGAACGTTTTTCTTAAAATGTGCGTGTGTGTGTGTGTGTTCAAAGGTTCAATCACATCTTCCAAATGTTTTGCCCTATGTGGCCTATCTGAAAAATCCTGAAACTTCAGTGGAGTTGCGTGCGCAGTGGCGCAGTGGCAGTTGCTTTTCCAATCTGTCCCTGCTGATTTTCACCAAGCCATGGTCGATGAATATCGGTGGGTTGGATGCACCGCTGGGCCAAGATTGCTCCAAGAATCAACCAATCTCTAGGTCCCAACCCCGTCCAGGAATCTATTGCTGCCCAAGTGATTACGGAGATTCTCAGACAAGTGTGATTATTTACTAAGCTCCATCTTCACTCATCAAAGATTATGATAAAATCAATCCCCCCATTCAATAGCATTTTCCTTACTTTTCCCATGGTTTTCCCATGGTTTTCCATGGCTTTCCCATGGCTTTCCGCGTTTTTTCACCACGTGACTTGTTCCTTCACCTCCACCGGCGCCGTCTCCGCGAGCGTCACCGAGTTGCCGCCCTCCAGATAGCTCAAGTGTCCTGACGAACGTTGAGGACCTCATCGTCTGGTTGAGAAACGATATACCCTCTGGATTTTATAAATGGATTTTATAGTGGTTTAATGGATTTTATAGTGGTTTAATGGATTTTATAGTGGTTTAATGGATTTTATAGTGGTTTAATGGATTTTATAGTGGTTTAATGGATTTTATAGTGGTTTAATGGATTTTATAGTGGTTTAATGGATTTTATAGTGGTTTAATGGGATTCTATAGTGATTCAATGGGATAGGAATATACCACAATTGGCAGTGTGTCAAAACCAATAGTACCCCTGTAGTTCACATCAAACCAATCCCCCCCAATGTTCATTCCCCTAAAAATGGTATTTTCATAGGTATTGATCCATAGCCATATACCCTCTGGTACTGACTAACATTGCTATTGATAATGGCCATTTATAGTTGATTTACCTATTAAGAATGGTGATTTTCAATAGTTACGTTACATTACCAGGGGGTACATATAATGGTTGTATGATATACTAGTTGGTGATTTTAACCATCTTGAAAGATATTAGTCAATGGGAAGGATTATCCCATATATTATGGAAAATAAAAAATGTTCCAAACCACCAACCAGTATACAATGATAATGATGATCATATGATATATAATAATGATATATCATATGACAATAAATGGTGATGACAAACATATAACTATCTGTGTATCTCTGGTTATCTCTATATGTTATGTATGATTATATAATGATATATAATGATATATCATCTATATACCGATCTGAATTGGAAGTGTAGAAATGATGATGGATGATGAATGATGAATGGATACCCTTCGAATTGCCACATTTTTTGTGGCCTCTCCATGAAGCAACTGCGGGTCTAACAATCTTAGAGTCCACATGTCCACATGATGTATTTGAGACGGAGAAGTTCAAGGAATGAAGGACCCCCTTTGGTTCAACAGTTCCCATTGATTCAGAAGTGATTCTGAGGAGCAAGGCATGGATGGACACGATTTTGTTCACCCAACTGCAAAATGGCCCCAGCTTTTGCTGCCATGTGAATCAAGTGAGCAAGTGACAGTGCTGACAACTTACTGTATGATGGTTGATAGTGGTACAGTAGACTTGACTTCTGCATCTGGAGTTCAAACATCATGTCTAGTAAGAACCTCCTAGTGTGTTCAAACAGCTAAACCCGATTGATGTTTTCAGGGTTCCTCGTTCTTAACTTCCATCATAGCAACCCCCAAAAAGAATCCAAAAAGATGCAGAAACGTAAATTCCAACATAGTCCAACCATGTCCAATCCTTTAAAAAAGTGGTAGAAATGATGCCATTCTATCCTTTTCTTGGTGGTTTGTTGCTCCCCTTTATCCCCAACAGAAACTCAAAGTTTATATAAAGGCTACCCTCTGGTAGTCGAACTGTTTGCTATGGAAAATCGCCATTCTATATCTTAAAAATAACAGTTTCATAGGTAAATCATGGTAAATCAAACCAAATGGGCTATGGATGGCTATGGTTTCCAGTTCGAATACTGTTTGAATTAGAGGGTCCAATCCATCCACTGGCGGACCTTTCCGCTGCTGCTGCAGAAGCCACAGCTCGCTGCGCGCCGAAACGGGCACCGCCGCGTTCTCGAGGACGGCCTGTTGGGAAGTGCCGGAGTTTCTTTTTCTCCGCCGTTGGAGCAATTCATCCCCCCACGTTTTTGGAGAATTAGGGATCACTTAAATTCACTTTGGATGGAAAATCGCAAACATATGAAGAACATGCTTGAAACTTGAAATTGCCAACTGATTTTTTTCTGAAGGGGGTGGCCTGGATCAAAGTGTGTGTGTGTGTCTCTTCAATGAAGAAAAAATCCAGATTTTGTTTAAAAAAAATCAATTTTAACCGCCAACACCAACAACACC